>WFKH01007768.1:42426602-42453979 GCA_016163765.1 Magallana hongkongensis
TTCAAGAAAATTAACATATCCACTTGTACCAGGTATGCACAGGTATTTCTTGGCAAGTCCTGACAAGCGTGGGCACTTTCCCTGGTTCTCCTTCAACCAGATGAGTGCATTACTATTCACAGGAATTCCAGGACAATTCTTATAATCTAATGATTAATCCTCTGCTGCTTGCAGCTGACACTTTCTCAAAAGGTGAATCCACCTTTGTAATGTAGACATCACCAAGGATGTCTCCAAGGGTACAGGATGAAGACATGGTCTCAACTTTCATGATTTTCTGCGGAACAGGATTCTCCTGTGGAAAATGAGGGTCAGAGTCTTTTGGAATTGTCGGCAATATGGGCAGAGGAGTTTCAGAACGAAATGTGTATCCACTGGCGCAGTTGTCACTTCAACCTGTGTTTCTCTTTGAGCAAGATTTCCTGCCTCCCTAATTTATAATTTAAACACTGTCAATCTGTCTTCCTCAGGTAAGTATGGAGCGTTTTGAAACGAGGATCAAGATAGTTCTTTTGCTGTATATTTTTCTTCATATTCATAGAGGTGGACTTTTTCATGTTTACTTTTGTTGGAGAATTACCTTCTTTTAGGTAAAGAATATTATCAAAAGGCTGGTGATGAATAGACAAGAAATGGAAGCTTTTGGACTTGTTTAACTGCACATTGTTATTGTAATAGCCTCCAATGGTTTAAGACATATTACAATATCCCCAGCAAGTGTAGTTTCATCATAGGAGAGAAATTCCAAGTCTTTGTTCTTGTTTTTAAGATTCTTGCTCACTAGGACACTAACTACAGCTGCCTGCAAATACAATTACATCCCTAGAATATCATATGCACTGTTCCACCTGATGCAAACATCTGTAACAAGTTTGTGATAAGAAGTTCCGATAAAGATGATTGTATTTTCAACATCACAGCTGTTACAAGAACACTATTCCTATGAAAAAAAAACCCTTGACAATTCTCCTCACTCGGGCAAGAATCCGTGCAACTGACTGGACTGCCAAACATTTCTGAACTGTTAAGTTTAAAGTATGATCATAGCATCCAAGTCATCTTCGCTAAATTGTTTGATACCATAAAAGTGGGGTTCTTGGAATGTTCCATTCATGTTTAGCAATGTTTTAACCTAAAATTTGGAAATTAAAAAAAAAAATAAAAAAAATTTGTACGAATTTACTGCTTAAGTGGCATAAATGCCCTTTGACTTATAAGAGAATATAAAAAAAATATTTTGATTACTAAATTAAGTTACCTGTATGACTTTCAGGCATACAGCGATTTTGAAGAACAAGGTTTTGCATTTGACAGTGGTCAGTAATATAAGTGAAAGTTATAGTCACATAGGATTCAGTGGAACATAAAGTCCATCCATCAGCTGTAATGGCCATCTACCGAAAAACCCAGAGATAATTCAAATCAAAATAACGTTTTGCTCAATAAATTTCAATGATGAAATTTAATCAAATCAACATTAAAGAAAATTTCTAATTTTATAAGTGTGCTTAAGCGCATGCAATGAAATTAAAATTTTATGAATAAAATTGAAGTACGGTATAACAAAGTTTTCTCCCTGGCTTCCGGTAATCCAAGCCTAGCTAAAGAGAAAGAGCCTTTTGAAGTTTGGCATAGATAAGCAATTTTTTGTGGTTAAATATAAAAAGGTAAAATCCAATACTCATTATAATCTAATTTCATTCCTGTATGTATATTGACATTTGAATGAAAATATATTTTTTCAACTTTTAAATATTGTTGTCTAGGTACAGAGTTAAGTATGAGCCGTTCCAGAATACACCTGCATACAATGCCTTTCTTCTTTTTGCCTGCTACCTTGTTGCCCTCTACAAAATATTATGACAAAAAATTACGACATGTAACAAATGTTCCCATGAAGTTGATTGAAGTGAACACAAATTGTAAATTCCAAAACAATACAAAACACCGGAAGTAAGCATAACCCTTAGGGTGTGGAGGATAGGAGGCTCATACCTTCAGTTTTATTCATAATTCATATTTAAAATTTTATATCATGAAACTGAAGTAAGGTATAACAATGTATATTTAAAGTCTGATATGTTTTAGATGTTAATTTTATTTTACTTTCAAACTGAATTAAGGTATCCGATCCGTATTAGGACCTAATTTTTCTAACCTTGAATATCCATCATGTATTAAATACTCTGATATTAATCTTAAGCAATTTAGAGTAGAAAAAGATTTACCGAGAGAAATTTTCAAAAATATTATTAACTAAGCAGTAATTAATTAATGAAGATTGCATTAAGGTCTATGGGGACAAGCACATTTTTTTAAATAAAAAAAATAAATACTAAGAATATCAAAAAATGCTTCGGTGGAAAGATGTATTTTATCATTAGGAATACAAAAACAATTGAAAAAAAATTTTTATACCGTGTAAATTTTTTTAGAATTAATTTTTATATATTAAAAGCAAAGGGGAGCAACTCTTCAAGAAAAGGAAAAGGTCATTAATTAGGACACATTCCACTCTTACATATTGATACTTAAACATGAAAATTATGTCCAAGTATACTTAGTATTAAGCCCATACTTATCTGTTATGCATCCAGATTCACTGAATCTGGGGCTATTATGGATCGGATACCTTAAAAAAAAAAAAACTCTGACTCGTTTTCAATTGACTTATTGTAAAAGTCTAGAAAGCATGAGCTGATTTCCAGTTTGCTAAGAAGTACTGGCCTCTCTTGTAGAATGTGCTTCAAAATTCTTGTATCAATTTCTGCATTTCCCAATATTGAAATTAAACCATCTAGCAATTGTACAGGACCTAACTGGCTTATGGGGTTTCAAAAAACTGAGAAAAAAATCTATTGTGAAAAAACTTAACTTCATGGTTAGAATTTCCATTTCTACCAAAATTGTGAAATTCTTGGCCCCTGGGCCAGGGATTAAGAACCTAGGACGGGGCCAACAGGCCAAATAAGTGAACATGTATCAAATCTTAGAAAATCTTCTCGTCTTATTAACAAATCTTCTCTACTTCCAAGTAGAGGGAGACAAACTGAATGCATGGTTATGTTGTCAATGAAGCCCTCTACCTAAATTGTTAAATTTATGACCCTTGGGTGAGGGGTTTAGGTCCTTGGGTAGGGCCAGTATGGCTATATAGTGATAATTTATAAAATCTTTCTTTTCTTCTATGCTCTCACTATCGTGGATAAACTAAATGCATTGTTATTTTATCCATAATTTTCTCTTTCTAAATTGTGAAATTCACTGCCCATGGGGCAGGCGTTCGGGCTTTTTTTTTTTACACTAAAAATACAGATTAATTGCTACGAAAAAAAACCCCACCAATAAACAAAAAAAAACTTAGCAGATGCGTTAAAAAAATGAAAAGAAAGTAATAACAATGTCACACAGATGAAAAGCTAGAGAGGGAATAACAAATGCAATAATACATGAAAAAGTCAATGTTATCCATTTCGATACATATTATATATATATGTTTACATGACTTACTTGAATCTGTTTGTAGATTTGATGAAGGAATTAATTTTACCAAATAACAGTTATTTTGTAATGTTAATTTTTCACTTTCAGATAGAACAGATTAGATCTCATCAGGTTTGAGGTTGTATTGGTCTATAAGTATTTTCTTGAGTTCCTCGAAGGAATATTTCTCTTTGGTGGATAATAGAGCATGGCAGTGTCCGTGTGGTATGAATCCAACTCCCCATTCGTTGCCAGCAATAAGTTCAGTGCACCAGTGATTGAATCCTGGGTTGACAATCTTCTTCACAAGTTTGTATTTGCATGGATTTTGAAAAGTCATAAAGAAGTTTTAGCTCTTAGCTGATTTACCGTTTGGCTTTTTCACCGTTGGTGGATTAGGGTTAGGATCCCCGTTCGACTGATTAATGTCCGTCTAGGGTTAGAGCCAGTTCTGTTAGCATTGGCAGGATTCTGCTTACATGTTGTAAGATGTTTGTTGCAGTAACTGCAGTTGGTTTTTCTATTTCTGTTAGGCATATTGGCAAAGTGTCCCTCAAAGCGGCGCAATTCTAGTATTACCAATAGCGCCGCTCCCATAACTGAGATACCTATTTCGAGGTACCGTATATATAGCCTAGTGGGCGGAGCTAGAAATTCGATAACTTACCTGAGTTTTCACCCGTCCAATCGGGTGATAGAATGTTCTCAATACTATATAAATCGTCAGTCTACTATGGATTTTAGAAAGAGATGTCCACCTTCCGAAGACGAAACATGTCAAGGCGTTTGGAAGAGCTGGTTACGGTCTTGGAGCTATTGGGAGTGCTTATAAATACTTTAGAGGCAATAATGGAACAAAACAGAGAAGAGGCAATGTCAAGAAATTCCTCTCCACCAGTTTCCGAAATATTAAGAATATGATTCTTAATTGTAATTGATATGATATCGTCATTCATATACTTAAATAGAGACTGCCTTTGTGGGGCATAAAATGAACAATGTAAAAGTAGTGTTTGGAGTCTTTTACATCTAAATAACACTTTTGGCATAGTGGTGAATCAATAAGATGATGAGAGTAGAGGTCAGCATTTAAGTTATCTTTTGCGATGATTAAATAATTTCTACATATTTAATTTTTTACTATTCATATTTTTAAGGCTGTTTTTAAATGCTGAAATTGTCGTTATATTTTTTGTATTTTGTGGTAGATTGTTCCACAATGTAACTATAGATGGTACAAAATTATTTAAGTAAGATGTTGTTCTTGCAACTGGAATGCGATAGATTGAATTGTAGTTTGTAGTTGTTTTGTAGGGGAAAACATTCACCAACAATATATTATAATTATTCAGGGGCAAAAGTGTTTAATATTTTGAAGAATAATATTAATTATCTCCTCGTGCAACTTGTTTCGAGGGGGATATAGCATCGCTGCTGTGCGTGCGTGTGTATGTATGTATGTGTGTCCATTTTCAGCTTTTTAACTAAATTCAAAGAAAACCCTCTCATGAATGTTCATCAAACTTTGTACACTTTTTTGGTATGGTAAAAGGACAAACCCTATTGATTTTCAAGTCAATTGATTAAATATTTTTTAAATTATCGTTAAAAAAAACCCCGAAGTTAAAACAGGAATTTTATGTACGACTTGACAATAGCCTAGACCTTCCTGGTTATTTTATGTACACTTGAAGTAAATCACTACCGTATGCAGCTCAAATCAAAAACTTGATATTTTTTGGGATTTAAATCTAGTAAAGGTAAAAAACAAACGTTTTGTTGTAATGGAGGGTTAGAAGATTGCCCATAGATAAAAGTTGAAGCGGGCAAGAGATTAAAGTCACCCGATCTACATCGAAACAAGCAGTCGAATTTCGGACAATTTTTCCCGTATTACTTAGAATAGAAATAGTCCAAAATTCAGAAGAGACTTTGACAGATATCGCACATTTATCACCGGAAAATTGTTTCATATTGATAATAGGTGCATATCTACTACTATGGGTTGACATACGACAAGCAACTAGAATTGTCCATCAGAACAGACTACAGATCGCTAGATCTTCAGCTACGTTTCATAATGTATACGAATCGTTAATGTATGCTTATATCATAATGAATCTAAATTACTAAACTTTAAAACATATGTGTTGAGTTTCTGCTAGGAATAGGAAAACTGTACAACTACTTAAATGTAACCCCCACTCCCAAATTTATACACCACAAAGCTTTGGGGTTGGGATAAAATAGATATTACGAATTCAAAGTGGTTTTTAGAATATGAATACTTGTGTCATATTTATGATCCCTGAGGTACTCCAGCATTAGTGCTTTCAATTCCTGTAGAATAGCTCTCGATGACAACCTTTTGTGTTCTATCAGTAAGATAGTTTTCAATCCATCATAAGACAATAACGTACCTCTCAGAATTAGTAGAATCGGCTGTGTTTCATTGTATCTATTGTACATGAAAATAATAGTCATAAGAGTACATCATCATACACAGCCTTCATACCAAACAAGAGGCCCATGGGCCACATCGCTCACCTGAACAATAGTTACTTGTATCATTCTATATCAGTGTTTTAAAATATTTCCCCTATATATTTCTATGTTAAACTTTGAACCATTCTTGTGGCCCGAGTATTGGTCCGGAGGTCGCAATTTTAACAATTTAGAATCTACATTATATGAGGATGCTTGCATAATAATATCACAAATTGTAGCATTGTAGTTCTTGAGAAGATTTTTAAACATTTTCCCTACATAATTCTATGTTAAACTTTAAACCCCTCTTGGGGCCCCAGTATTGGTCCGAGGGTCACAATTTTAACAATTTAATCTAATCTACATTATTTGACAATGCTTGCATAGTTATCTCACAATTGTAGCATTGTAGTTCTTGAGAAGATTTTTAAACATTTTCCCTATATATTTCTATGTTAAATTTTGAACCCCTCTTGGGGCCCCAGTATTGATCCGGGGGTCACGATTTTAACAATTTTTAATCTACATTATTTGAGGATGCTTGCATAGTAATCTCACAAATTGTAGCATCATAGTTCTTAAGAAGATTTTTAAACAATTTCCCTCAATATTTCTATTTTAAACTTTGAACCCCTCTTGGGGCCCCAGTATTGGCCCGGGGGTCACGATTTTGACAATTTAGAATCTACATTATTTGAAGATGCTTGCATAGTAATTTCACAAATTGTAGCATCGTAGTTCTTGCGAAGATTTTTTAAACATTTCCCCTATATATTTCTATGTTAAACTTTGAACCCCTCTTGGAGCCCCAGTATTGGTCCGGGGGTCACAATTTTAATAATTTAGAATCTTTACTATATATACACGCTTTGGTGTAAATATTGGCATTTCTGGTGCAGTGGTTCTTAAGAAGGAGTTTTTTTAAAGACACGCACCCTATTTTCACTGTTTCGTAATCTCCTTTTTAAAAAGGGTTTTGCCCTGTATTTTAACAATGTAGAATCCTTTAAGAATGCTTTGTACCAAGTTTGGTTAAATTTGGCCCAATGGTTCTAGAGAATAAATCGAAAATGTTAAAAGTTTACAGACAGACGGACGACGGACAACAGGTGATCAGAAAAGCTCACGAACTTTCGGTTCCGGTGAGCTAAAAATGTAAAGACGATTACTTTCGTATTGTAAGGAATGTGAACTAATGATCGAAAAGGTCTATACTTACAATAAGATGTTCTCGGGTCAACAGATATAATCAAGTAGCATTGTATAAGGGAAATATTTGAGCTCGTTTCAAAATACCGTCGATTTTCCCACTTGGTGGGAGTCACAGTTTACGTCAGCAGCTCGCTAAACTCAGTCAGCCGGTCGCTTCGCCAGCATCAAAGACATGCCGCCGCCACAACAACGCATACGGTTGAAAAAGTGCGATTGCATTTGAAATAGTGTACTGCAGATCGAAAACAACTATTTTCCTTATATATACTAATATTTGAAATTATTCTTATGTTTGGAATGACTTTATTCAAATATACGGAGAGAGAAAAGAGAGAGAGAGCTGAGCTGGCTAAGCGAAATAGGGCTTCATCAGGCCCTGCCGTCACCAACTTTTCTGAAGTCAATACTTAGCCTGAAGTCTGAGTATTGACCTCAAATTTATGCACTTTCCTTTAAAGGATTTGAGTTGAGGAATGAGTTGTGTGATTTAAAATTTTGGTGACGGTGGAGCCAGATTTTCAAAAAAAAGTTTCTCAGTTTTTTCCCTTTTAATAGCACGCTGAATATTTTATGTTGTTAATTATAGTAGCAGCCGATTGTGCTAATTAGAATGCACTATTTAGTATCGGCATCTTTGTGGGTTTATCCTTGAACCCCATACAGGTCAGTGAACTAGAGGTTCTACGTACTTGTGTGTAAGATTCGTTGATGAAAAATTTTGACTGACCCTTGTCGAATCAGAGCGTAGTAGGCGGAGTTACATGTACATGTAAGACATTTACCGCTCGTGACTTGAATGAGAGAGGGAAGAGAGACAGAGAGTAAGGAAGTAAATGTATCGATACAACTCAAACATGTAAATAATCTGTGGCCTACGGTGTTCAGGATATCAATATATAAACAACATTTGTCAGTAAACGCATGTATATATGCATGCATGCATTATATATATATCTATGTGAATAAATACTAAACAGTCCTCCTTTTAAAAGTCATGTAGAATTATCGTTAAGATGGCGGCATTTCTTTGATGCCGGCAAAGCGACCTAGCCAGCTCTAATGCGGTCGTACTGCGTGGGAGTTTCGGCGGCATGTCTTTGATGCCGGCGAAGCGACGGGCGTCTGGATTTAGCGAGCTGCTGACGAAAACAAGACTGTCACCAAGTGGGAAAATCGACGGTATTTTGAAACGAGCTCTATCACTTCTATTAGCCGATAGATGTGATTCATAAAAGAATAATAATGGGTAATATGAGATTCCACTGTAGTAGAAAATAAATGAAACAAACAACATAAATACACGTAGGTACTGTCGAGGTGACAAATAAACATTTCCGAACAAAACAAATGTAGAAAAGAAATAAAACAAAATAACAAGTTTCATGTGTATATATACAAACAATAAGGGGAAACATCTTCAGGATACAAGCAAATACAGAAATAGTAATAATCTAGCAGTAAGTAAATATCTTACAAACATCAAAGTACGTAAAGCATACCAAACATCAAGCGTCTCTATGAATGAGATGATTTCAGTCATAAGCATTTAAATCACAATAGGGGATGTGACAAGTTTCTCATTACCGCTTGTGTCGAAGTGCGTGGACTCATGAGAAGGAATTCTGTTTATATTTTCTGTAATGTCATCATCACTTTGGATGCGGATCTTCCGACTTTGCTCAGTTTTTTTTTAGCTCACCTGAACCGAAGGTTCAAGTGAGCTTTTCTGATCACCCGTTGTTCGTCCGTCCATCCGTCTGTAAACTTTTCACATTTTTGACTTCTTTTCTAAAACCACTGGGCCAAATTTAACCAAACTTGGTACAAAGCATTCTTATGAAAACGGGATTCTAAATTGTTAAAGGGCTAAACCCTTTTTAAAAGGGAAATAATTGCGAAACAGTCAGTATAGGGTGTGTGTCTTTAAAAATCTTTTTCTGAAGAACCGCTGCACCAGAAATGCCAATATTTACAGAAAAGCTTGTATATATAGTGAAGATTCTAAATTGAAAAATTGTGACCCCCGGACAAAAAATGGGGCCCCATGCGTGGTTCAAAGTTTAACATATATGAGAAAAATGTTTTAAAATCTTATTCGCAAGTACTACAATGCATCAGTTATTGGATATTACTATGCATACATCCTTGGCTATTGTAGATTCTAAATTGTTAAAATCGTGACCCCCCGACTTGGGCACCAAAAGGGGTTCAAAGTTTAACATAGAAATATATACATGTAGGAGACATGTTTAAAAATCTTCTCGAGAACTACAATGTTACAGTTTGTGAGATTACTATGCAAGGATCCTCAAATAGTGAAAATTCTAAATTATTAAAGCCGTGACCCTCGATCTAATACTGGGGCCCCAGAAGGGGTTCAAAGTTTAACAGAAATATAGAGGGAAAATGTTTAAATATCTTCTTCTGGAGAACTACAATGCTTCAATTTGCGAGATTACTATGCAAGCATTCTCTAATTGTGAAGATTCTAAATTGTGGAAGCCGTGACCCCCAGACTAATATTGGGGTCCCAGAAGGGGTTCAAAGTTAACATAGAAATATATTGGGAACATGTTTGAAAATCTTCTTCTCAAGAACTACAGTGCAACAGTTTGTGGGATTACTATGCAGGCATCCGTGGCTATTGTAGATTGTAAATTGGTAAAATAGTGACCCCCGGACTAATACTGGGGCCCCTAAAGGGGTTCAAAGTTTAACATAGAAGTAAATAGGAAAAATGTTTAAAAATTTTCTTCTCTAGAACTACAATGTTACAATTTGTGAGATTACTATGCATGCAACCTTGGATAATGTAGATTCAATATTTTCAAAATAGTGACCCCTGTACTAATACTGGGGACCCAAGATGGGTTCAAAGTTTAACGTAGAAGTACATGTATATATGAAAAATGTTTCAAAATCTTCTTCTCGATAACTACAATGCTTCAATTTGTCAGATTACTACGTAAGCATTCTCAGATAGTGTATATTCTAAATTATAAAAGCCGTGACACTTGATCTAATACAGGGGCCCCAGATGGGGTTAAAAGTTTAACATAGAAATATAGATGAAAATGATTAAAAATCTTCCTCTGGAGAACTACAATGCTTCAATTTGTGAGATTACTATGCAAGCATTCTTAAATAATGTAGATTCTAAATTAATAAAGCTGTGACCACCGGACTAATACTGGGGCCCCAAGAGGGGTTCAAAGTTTAACATAGAAATAGATTATATGGAAAATGTTGAAAAATTTTCTTAACGAGAACTGCAATGTTACAGTTTGTGAGATTTCTATGCAAGAATCGTCCAATAGTGTAGATTCTAAATTGTTAAAGCCAACGATAAACCCTGGACCAATACTGGGGCCCCAGAAAGGGGTTCAAAGTTTAAAATAGAAATAACGTATGCCACGAAACATAATGTTACAAGGAACTGTTATTCAGGTGAGCGATGTGGCCAATGGGCCTCTTGTTTAACAAACATACCTTCATACATATAGGTCCAGGACGATTAAATTAAACAATCCCGACGACATCATTGGAGTTTGGCGAACAGCTTGGCTCGTTTGGTTGTAAGCGCTTCACTTACGTATATTTTGTTGTAGTTGGAGGGATTTAGGTTGTAGGACTTTAGGTTTTTTTGGTTGGTGTACATGTATATAACAGCTCGGTCTCTGTACCTCACAAACTCTACTATGATATCTCTTGGGGGGGTCTCGGGTTCCCGGTCGGGGTAAAAGGCCCAGGAGGTGGGAGTTGCTGATAGCAATTCTCTGCATGACCAGTACTATCCAATATATATTTTTTGATCACATTGAGAGGTATTTGATCGGCGTCCTCTTTCAGTTAGTGGGTTTAAGTATCCCCGAAATTTATTTCATATTATTCGTCATACTGTATTAGTTTGGAGAGAGAGAGAGAGAGAGAGAGAGGTGGTTGAATTCACTATACCGTTAGCGTTTAACTGGTGATTCATCCCTTTTTCTGACGACTCATCTACACAATTCCAAAATGTGGTGTACGCCCACACATGCCACATAGAAGTAATGAGAAGTGTACTATGGACATATACATTTAATTTATGTTTCTAAAAAGGAAAACAACCCTATGTTTGGATTCAGATTTTTCGAAATAAGGAAATAAGGGTATTAGGCTGAGAGATTATTCTATCATAATGTATGTACTAATCTGAATCCTGTAAATCCATGAAAAACATTTTGTAGGGCATGGGCTCCAAGCTGAACCTTTACTCTATTGCATATATTTGATATGGTATCGTTTTTCTTTCCCATATTCAACATACCAACCAGCGTCCATGAACCTTCTTGTTCTATGGTCAAGTCATCTTGGATTTACATTTCATCGATTACAAAATCCCCCATGCTTTTCAACCTCAGAAACTTTCAGTTTTACAGAGTTCTTGTAGTATTGAAGGAAATGTTCGATGGCAGGACCAGAATCTTGTCATTCCTCAGCTGCTCGTAAGCACGTGGTGACTGTATAAAAAGACCAAGGCACACACTGATTACTTTCGAGTCCCAGCGTCTCTGCCGTGGGTTTTTACGTTTTGAATTTCTTTGCTGGTTCTCCATGAGAGTTCGCAAGTGTTCAGGTACTGCCTGCTTACTCAATAGCTTTGTAAAAACAATTTGCATACTAGTATCTCTTTCATTATCATTCTCAAATGAAATAAAAATTTTAGTTTGCAATCCATCAAGTTAATGTTTTTCAACTCCTTCTCTTCTTCTTTTGTCTTTTTGCATTCTTGTAGGAATTTGAGAATGCTTTGCAACAGATAGAGGGTGACGGGAAACTCAACAGAACTTAGCACTTTTGGCTACTATATCTTGACTCCATAAAATTTTTATCATGGAACAATGACCACTTCTATTTCACACAGGATTGGGTTGTAAAATGCAAGTGTTGCCTTTACAAAACTTCAGTATTTGCACGAGATATGACGTTTTTATTGATTTGTTGGTTTAGTTGGATTCCATATTCACTCTTTATATCATTTAAAAAACTATTATGCATGAATTTCATTATACACTTGATGGATTCTCCATTTATGCAGTTGGTAATACGACATTCTATTTGTAGATGTTGGATACTTGTGCTACCAAAAGAAATCATGCAGTAGAATATTACATTAACATTTTGTCCTATATGTGGAAGGTGAAGGTAGTTTTTCAATATTCGGGAAACTGATGCAACGGAGACTATATTGGTTCAAATAGCTCTTTTCAGTCTGACAGAGCTCTGAGATTAGTCTTGACAAAATAACTCGGGGAGGAACAGGAAGCTGTTGTTTACTGAAAAACTGGTCCTTTTTCAAGGAAGTCATTTAGCAATATCCTAATAAACACTCTCTGTAGTTTAGAGAAAGCCTGGAATTGATGAATACTGTAGATTGGCAATAATCACGATGGTTTTAATTTCACTTTGTCCGCGATGTATCATTATTTCGCGAAATTAAACCCATTGTGATAAGTATCGTTTGTTTTCAAAAACGTTTTAATGCTTATACTTTGATCATTGCGCCATTTCTAGCAGACTGAAATAAAACCATCGCAATTCTAACGTTTTGAGAAAAAATAAAATTGCTGGAAACATCTTGCGCTTGTGCATTCCGACGTTGTAAAGGTTATTTCTTTCTTTTACACCTAGAGTTACTCCGCTTCGGAAAACGCAATACACGCTCTACTAATTTTGACGAACGTTCTGAAACTAGAGTAATGATTAGATTCACTAAAACTTTTGATGAAACGGACCTCAAGTCGACATCCGAACTATAAATTTATTTTTCTATCGCTTATGATATAAAGTTATATAATTCAAAGCAGGAAATATATTATACATTGTATGTGTTTATATAAGTTTAAATATATAAGGTTGTCCATTGTGCAAGACATTACATAGTCCTCAGCTCCCATGCACCAAACCCAATGGTATCTTCCTTGCCAGACAGTTTTGGGGTTATGATACTTTAGAAGTGTGTATAGGTTGAACGACATTTTACTTCTACGTAAAGTTATTGAATTTTTTAACGACGTGTTTCTTTTTTATTCGTCATGACTATGTATAGAAATAAACTATGGAACTTTGTTAGGTACCTGGCAATTGAATTTTCTCTCCTTGTTTGGCTTGACAGCTCAACACAATTTATGTAAATGCATAATGCATTTTAGGGTGTGGTTGAGGTTTATTTGGTAAATATTTGGGATAATTGAGTCCTTTGTACATTAAATTAGGTATTTTATGAACATCTATTTTTTAAGAACATAAATTTAAGTTCATTTTGGAATGCACCATTTGGGCTCATTTACTGTTCATCCAACAGTTGCTGGCTTCAAGTGTCCTGCAGCATCTTTGAAACTCTTTATAAATATACATTTTATTACACATAAATACGTTTGAACTACTGCATAGATGTATATATGTATATCCAATATCAATGCATATGTATATATTTTATGTAATAATTAAAACATGTATCGAAGTTCCATGCAAGTGCTTTTAATTTCATTCAAGTGTACATTACATATAAAACAAGGGCACCGCTAAGCGGAGCATCCCCTCGCGACATGAAACATTGTGGTTTAATAGGCATACATGTAATTGAGGAGACCAATTTTTTGTCGTATATTAGGGCATATATTATGCATATATACATAAAACTTTGATCAAAGTAAATACATGTATGACAAGTATTTATCTTTTTAAAACTACTTTGAATTCATAATATCTCCTTTATCCCTAACCCCATGCTCTAGGTGTATACATTTGTGGGTTGGGGTTGTTACATTTACGTAGTCGTACAGTTTCCCCTATTCCTAGCGGAAACACACCACATAGGTTTTAAAGTTGATTAATTTAGCTTTATTTATTTATTTATCATACATTAAGCATTAAGCCAGGCGATTAGTGTAAGCAAATTTGTTTTACAAAGAATATAAAACGTAGCTTAAGATTTAGCTATCTGTAGTCTGCTCTCTGGGAAAATTCGAGTAAACATGTCGTATTTCATCCCAAAATTTTTGAGTAGATTTACAGATCTGCAGCAAATAACATGAAATGAATTCCAGGTGATTAATGTTGACGATATTCATCCAAGTCTCATCTGAATCTTGAACCTGTTCCACTCTTAGTAATTCGGGAAATATAGAGCGAAACTCGGCTCAGACGGCTGCTTGTTTTGATAAAATTGGGATGAACTTAATCTCCTGCCCGCTTTAATTTTTCACTTTTGACATCATTCAAACTTCCCATTACTAAAAAACTTTACAAGGTCTCAATCCAACAAAATATAAAGTTGTTGATTTGTAATGTTTACTTTCACTTTAGTACCGGAAATGTCGATTGTCAAGCCGTTTCTGTTTTAAATATCGTTATTTTAACAAAATTTTAATAAATATCCACAAAGTTTATTTAAAAATTAATAGGGCTTGTCCTTTAACATGCTAAAGAACTGTACGAAGTTTAATAAACATAAACGTGCAAGGGTTTATTTTTAATATTGCCCATAAGGCTGAAATTACATACAATCGCAGCTTCTCGGGCCTTTCCAGCAAAGCTCGTAAAAACACATCGAATGTAATAACATTACAGGGGGTTGACATGGACGCCTATGTAATGCATTCGAGGTGTTTTTCCGAGCTGTGCTGGAAAGGCCCGAAAAGTTGCGATTGACTTGCATACACACACACGCAAAGCAGCGATGCTATATCCCACTCGCAACAAGGTGCGCGAGGGGATAAAAATGACCCATCTTACCTATTTACTCTTTTTAATATATTCGATCAGTGCTTACTATCTATTCAAGATATATTACTATAGTCAGGTACTCTTTACACAATTGCGCTGAAAAATATAGTTCTATTCATGATCAGCAGATACAACATTACAATAAATGTTTAGAATATTGATGTATATGTAATACGTGGAGGAAAACAAAATTAACTTAAAATTATTTTGAAAGAACACCCCACCCCAAGAAATGTAAATGTGAAGTATTCATGTTCCTACGCTAGCTGCCTCCTCAGTCTTTTTCACGAAAATATCGGTCATTCTTCGATTGACAATTTTTTCACTAATGAATATTGCTCATATTATTACAATAATTATATTACTTTCATGATTATTGTTCGTTAGTTATCACACAATCTCTTTTAACTATTTGTTGTGTATGAGTGTGTGTTATATCTTTTCCTTTTTTTAAACGACGGAATGGTTACGCAACACCTGCACCATATTCGTGTAGACTCTGTTTAAGCACAGATGTGTGCACTGTTTGCTAATGACGGAAGAACTATATATATACGCCAATTTCTTAACAAGTTCAGTAATTTTGACTTAGAGATCGGCTGAGCACAGTGAAAATTCAAGTAATTTAAAAGTCGAATATCTTTGATATGGGGTAACCCATATCTATTCTTGTTTAAAGTGCTCCATTTGGAGATCCATCTCTATGTTATGCCTAATACGTCCATTTATATTCACTGTTACGTTCCACACCTAGCATATCTGCAGTCATTATTATACATGTACTGAGTCATTAACAGCAAGTAGTAACCTGGTGCTTATGAGGAAATCCTTTGAATGATGTAAGCTTAAAAACTGAAGATGGTCAAATTTCCAGTGGGTAATGATCAGCTTTCCATTGTTATCTTCGAGGGCATCTTTCCTTGAAAACTGAAAAAGACCTTTCCATATCAGAAGAGGAGCATAATGCATTTCTTAGGTCTGGAATTTTGTCCTCTTCCATATATATGCACTCTTTGTGGAACCACACTCCACTTGAGCAATGCCTATTTTCACAGAACACCATAACAGCACCGGGTTGTTCAGTTTTGCAGAGGAAGTAAGGGTTATTGGTGTCATGTAGATCATCGGCACTCATTTGCAGAACATTCTGCACTGGGGGCATGATATACTGAAATATCCCGTCAATAATGTTGCATGCTGTTGAACGTTGAATCGCACAAGAAGATTAATAAATACAGGTTTGTAAATGTAGTCATATGCAGACTCTATTCTGTTAACTGGGTGTTGCTAAAACGCGGAACGGAAAACGGAAAATATAATATCAAGTTTATCACAAAAAAAGGGTAGAGACTGGACAGAAACGATTTAATTTGTATCAGTTGTTCAAATCTAACGAATGATTATTAACGTGTGGTTGTTTTATTGATATCCTTATAAATGTCTATCACCTATAGAATTGGATTCAATTTGCTTAATTTGAGTACGAAACGGAAAAATAAAAATGTAAGCACATTGTGATGATATGTTACGAGTAAACTAGCTATAATAACTTTTTAACTTATTTTTCTTCTATGGTATTGCTGCACTAACAGTGTAGCGCAGTTGGTTTAAACGTTGTTATGAATATTATTATATTTCAAATATGATGTACATGTACTCTCGTCCACATCGAACGTCTAGTGTTCAATATTGTCTTAAAAAATAAAAACGATAAAGTATCATTGAGATAAAACCTCTACTTAGTCTTGCTGCATCGTCTGTTCGCTAACCTGTACCGCTATTTTAAATATAATTAATTTTGAGGAAATCATACATTTTCTAAATAAATGAATATACATGTATATTGATAATCTTTTAAGAAATTTTAAAAATTGCATAAAGTATATCGTATTAGCATGAATAACATAGCTATGAGGTTAATAACATTACATAAGATTTTCCGTTTTCCCTTCCGCGTTTTAGTAACACCCCTGTTAACCTACTTCCACCATTTGAAAGAGAGCATTCTTGAATAATTATCATAATGCTGCTGTTAAGAACAGGTAGTGATGGCAGAAACATAGGCTTCCTCGTAGTTAGCTTTGAAGCAATTGCTTTTTGAAGTGTAAGTCTGACCGTCACATTCCTCTCTCCTTAAATGATCTGTACCATTAAACATCCCAGGACCTTTCCCCTGGCAGGTGTTAACCTGTCACTTTCAGGGGTTGGTCATGGCACCAAATGTAATGGGATGGGAGAAATCGTGAGTGACTAGACTGGGACTTTAAACCTGGGTTCATTATATCCTACTAACTAAGCTATCTAGCACTGGTAATCGAACCAATCTGACCTATGACATTTTATAAACCACTATGCATTGTATCGTTTAAAAAAAAATGTTAAGTTTTCGAAATATGATGTACCATTCTGTCAATTGTTTTCTACTTTTCCTGTAATTTCAAACCATCCATTTTAATTCTAAAAAGAAAAGACTGTCGAGATTAAAAAAAAAAGGAAGTTTTAAGTTGTAAAAGTATAGGAGGAATGATCAAAAGTAGGCTCGAACCAAGACCCTTCACTGTAAAAAACAACTGAGCTATAGGTTTAACCCACTAGCAAGTGGTCGTATTAGCGTGACAGTACTGAGCCTAATATATACACTCTTACAAATTATGATTTCATAAAGGTAAGTGAACTAAAAATGGTTTTCTGATGTGAGATCTAAGGAAAAACAAGAGAAGAGCTGTAAATGTGACAGCAAACCGGGTTTTCTTTTGTGTGAACAGTATCCATAATCCATTTGTGGAGAAGGCTTACATACAGCTGTAGACATTGCCTGCTGCCTAATCCATTTATGTAAATATATATTTGCATAATAAAATATGTTCAAATCAAAAAATAATCCAATTGTCAACCCTGAATTGATGAACACTACCTATCCAGAAAAACGGGGTACCCTATATGCAATATTTTGCCAAAAAATGACTAAGTTCAACAGCTGGTATTATTTCCATAAATTATCAGAAATCAAAATCCAAGCAATATGCACACCTCTGATATATGTACAATTGATCTGCAAAAGAACAACTTCCTATCCTGAAAACTGTAGGAGGAGTTATCCGTACAATAGTAGCGGTTCTCTATATGCAATATTCTGCGAGAAAATGAATAAGTTCAACAGCTGGTATTTTTTCATAAATTATTAGAAATCAAAATCCTAGCAATATGCACACCTCTAATATATGAACAATTGATCTGCAAAGAACAACTTCCTATCTTGAAAAGTGTAGGATGAGTATTCCGTACAATAGGGGTACTCTTTTGGCAGCCGCCCGCCCGCCATTTTCACCATTTCAATAACCGGATTTTTCTTTTGGAAAACCCGGTTAAAAAGAGACAGCTATTAACCACTTTAAAATTTGTTCTAGCAGTGTGGGATTTGAACTCACAAGTCTCCCAAGTAAGATAGAGTTAAAGAATTGAGCAGTGCTACGTATTTAAAATGGTTAGAAAGTTTTTACAGAGAAAACGACAATGCATGCAGTTAAGGACTGTGTACTTTCAATTGGAGCAAATGAATTAATTAATAACAACGCTACAATAAATAAAAAAATATTTCAACGAAAAGTTTGATCCCTCTTGTATTTGATGATGTACTAAATTTAAAATGTCTTTACCCGGATAGAAAAAAATGAATGCCAGTTTATCACCGTCAGTACACTCTATTTGTTTACATTAAGATTTCTCGGTGTTTCGGCTATTCTAAATGCGTGACAACGCAAAAAAGAAAAGGAAACAGAAGAAACTTAATATAGGAATGAAATTAGACAAATAAAATAATACTAAAACAATATCACAAAAGAAAAGAGACACGTTCTTTTCAGGAGTCGCACTCTTACTATGTCTGCCATGTCGAATTGCGCAATCACATGTGTTAAAATTAATCGGTGCCTGACCTCAAAGAAGAGAGTGCGCGAACGGAATTGTGGGAAGGGTACCAGACTAATGTTTTGGTTGATTTTATAGAAAACTAACATGTTGGATGGTCGATCGCAAGACGAAGGGGATCAAGAAATAATTTTATTATTAAGTTTAAAGGCGTAAAATCGGGCTGATGTGACAGTCTAAAATAAACCCAAGATGGCGGCGATTTGTACCTTATTAGGTATAGAGGTATTTTATTATGAGAAAAATATATGTCATGTGCGTGTGTTGATTGTGTATAGAGCATTAAGATAAAAACTATCACCGAAATGCCGCCACCCGAGGACAGGTGTAGAACGACTGCTGGGGACAATCTACTACTTAGCAAAGTTTATACCAAATATTTCTAGAGTTACACAGCTAATCAGGACACGTTTAAGGAAGATCATTGCATTCCACAGGGAACAGCCTAAGGAAAACGCCTTCAAGGATATTAAGAAAATCCTATCAGAAGCACCAATACTTACTTTCTTTGATGTGAGGAAACCTGTTGCAGTGAGTGTTGACGCATCCAAATCTGGTTTAGGAGCTGTTATTCTACTAGAAAACAAACCTATCGCTTACGCTCCTATAGCTCTCGCTGACGAAGAAACTCCATATGCTCAGATAGAAAAAGAACTGCTCGAAGTGACAATTGGACTGGAACGCTTTCATCGATACACATATAGGTAGAACTTCATTTCTCAAACCGGTGTACGCCGAATGACCCGATTGACCTTTGGTAATTCAGCTTGTTGCATCATTTGACCGGGAAAGTTTCGCCGGCGTACACCGATTTCGCCGGTTTGGAAAGACCGGTGTGGAATTCGCCGTTTTTTCAAGTATGAAGGATAGCTCACGCTTAGATATGATGAGATAAAAAATGAAGGTAGTTGTTACTAAATCGGAATATTCATTGCTTGTATGCAATGATTAAACAAATGTTCATTCATAACGTTATTATATATCGTTTAATTCCTTTAAACTACACAACTTTGCTCATATGCGAAGTAGACAGAGACTGCAGAATGCATAATAAGGCTATCATTCTGGTAGATAAAATTATTTTGAAATTTTGAGAAGAAAATTCTAAACAAGAGGCCCATGGGCCACATCGCTTATTTGAGCAACAATCAGCTTTATAAGTCATATACAAAATATCTGGACAATGTAGTAGAATAGATCCTGTAAAAAAGATTTTCAAATTTTTCTCTGGATATTCTCTTGTTAAATATTAAGCTCCTTTTATAACAGGATGGCATCATAGTTATATCACATATATAGCATTGCAGTTCTCAAGATCTTATTAACAAATAAACCTACATCAAACCTTGAACTCCTTGTCGCCCAAGAATTCTCCAGGGGCCACAGTCTGCACAATTAAGAAACAACAATATGTCAAGATGCTTGTATATAAGTAATACCGTATATCATAACATTTAAGATTTTGAAAATAATTGAAAAACTTTTTCTATGTACAACTAAATCTAAACTATATGAGGTTGCTTTTATTAAAGTTATAAGTTTATTGGCTGATTGGTTTTGGAGAAGAAGAGTTTTTAAGATTTTTCTCTATATATTCCTATGTAGAAATGACAACCCATTATGGCCTCACCCTACCGCAAGGGAGCACAATTTGAACAAATTTGAATGTACCCTTCCTGAGGAAGCTTTCTCGCAAGTACCTTTTTTGGCCAAATGGTTTTTAAGAAGATTTTTGAAGATTTTCCTCTATATTTTCCTGTTAAAAATTCGCCCTCCTCCCCAATTGTGGTCCCACCCTACCCACGGGGATCATGATTTGAACAAACTTGAATCTATAACCTGAGGATGCTTTCACACAAGTCACAGCATTTTTGGTCAAATGATTTTTGAGAAGAACATATTTAAATTTTTCTCTAAATATTCCTATGTAAAAGGTAAAATGACCACAAGCCACTTGAAACCATATTGAAGAAACCTCTATCCCAGGCACCGTCCAGACTGCAAAAAAAAAAATTAGAACCATTAAATTCCTCATGCAATTTACTACTGATATCGTCTCTTTACTTCCCTCTGATATTCTTTTGAACACCATCACCAGCCCCGTAAAATGAAGTGATTCAGTTTTGTTTACATGTAAAATTGGCGACTCTCGATCTCGATGTGAATTTATCATACTTCATTTTCCGAGGTCGGTAAGCGTGTTTTGGAGAAAGTCTGAGGCAAGTAAAGAGACGATATCAGTAGTAAATTGCATGAAGAGTTTAATGGTACTAATTTTTTCCATGGAATGTGTGTGTAAATAAGGTGAATTAGTACAAAACTAGCGCAATTTTTTGTGCGATGTAAATTGCAGTTTTTTTTATTTTACAATGAGAGGGACTGTAGCTCCCAGGTCGTCCATCCGAATTTTTTAAGACCGGGAGCTACAGATGAAGTTTATCCAGACATGGCATACCGTTTGAAGTTATTAGTCACAACGGACCACAGTGCACATCTAAGGAATTTCGTGAGTTCGCACGGAAATGGAATTTCCAACATAAGACATCAAGCCCATAGGACAGTACAGAAAGCAAAGCGACTGTTAGAGAAAGCAAAGATAGACTGCAAGGATACAGGTGCTTGAGGACAGGACCGACCCCCCCCCCCCCTCCATCCCCCCACCCCCAAGTGTCTAGACCCCCGGGACTTTACTTATTCTTTTCTTGAAATTATCCTTTTATGACATATTTATAATCTAATGTATACATTCATAGCACAAAATTACGTAAAACAAACATTTTGAAAAAAAAAATCATATCCGACATGAGGTCACCGTTTTTACCGGTAGATGTAGTTTGATAGCACATTTCAACAAATATTCATCGGCAGTACTTCTCGGCCGGCAGACGAAGTTAGCAACCTTATTGTATTCTATATAGAGGGGATACGATTTTTTTCAAAATGTTTGTTTTAAGTAATTTTGTGCAATGAATGTTTACATTAGATTATAAATATGTCATAAAAGGATAATTCAAAGAAAAAAATAAGAAAAGTCCCGGGGGTCTAGATACTTGGGGGTGGGGGGATGGATGGGGGGAGGGGGTCGATCCTGTCCTCAAGCACCTGTGAGCAAGGACCATTACTTAAGCATAGTGGAATACACGAACACGCTGACTGACATAGGATCACTAGCTTAATTACTTATGAACAGTTGCGCTCTGTTTTACCTGTAACGAAGAGACAACTCGTACCGAAAACTGTAAAAAGACACTCAAGGAAAGAGAGGAAAGAACGAGTGTACTTATGGGCCCCGGTAAAAAGTGAAAAAAATGAAAATTCAAATTAAGCATAATTTTTTATCTCACATCATCTAATGATATCTTAAAGGGACACGATTTTAGATCAAAATTTTATTTTCTATTTTTATGTATAAAATGGTTTAATTGCACATTTTGAATGATTGACTAAAATTTGAATGTTAGAAATAAAGTAAGAGAGATACAGAGGTAAGAATTCATTGTTATGTAAACAAAGCTCGAGTCTTATATTTGTTTACAAATAATGTAAAGTATGAAATTACCATTTCTTTGACAAAATGACTCGTGGAAAAGAAGGTAAACTGATTCAATGTGTTCATAAATAATATTGAGTATCTTATATTATCAATATAATACAGAGGAAAGCAACATTTGATTGAAACTTATACCAATAAAACACATATGTAAACAATAACAAGGCTCGAGCTTTGTTTACAAAACAAAGAATTTTAAACTCTTGATCTTGCTTTTAACTCAATATTTGACTTTCAAATTTTGACAAAACATTAAAAATACCCATATTAACAATTCTAAACATTAAAAATGGAAAAATAAAATTTGAAAATTTTGAGCTCAAATCGTGTCCAAGTCCCTTTAACCATTAGAATCAACAGGCTTTAGGGCTGAATTTAGTGAATATAAAAAGCACGAAGATTTACAACATAGAAGGAGTCAGCCGACATTCGTGATTTTGTATAGTAAATCGAGGACGGGCATTCATTTCAAAGCCTTTGTTTACTGCCAGCCTAACCGTGTACAAACTTGAGAAAAAGACAAAAGACGCATTATACATTTTGAAAACTCCTGTGAAAATAAGTTTGTACAACATTAGGCTGGTACTTAAAAAAATGAAAAAAGTATGAAAATTTCAAGGTTTTTCCTATAGCAAGCGAGAGCTATTACCTGCGTGACCCGGGCATGTTGAACCCACGTATGGAATAAATTATTTTTAATAGTAACGTGGGTTCTATCCAGGTAGACGTTTGTCAAATGTGCTCATTGTTGTTTCCCTTATAAACGTTTTTAGACTACTGTCCTCTTCGATATATTTCATTTTAACAAAATATATCGGAAAGGACACAATGCTATCTAAAAATTACCAGACAAGTGCCACTGTGGCAAAGCGAATGTTGGCAAAATCAAAAATTGAAGTAAACCCATTTAAATGTTTATTCATTAAAGATAATGGAAGAAGAAAAATGTTTAAAATTGATGCTGCTTAGGCTGTGCAAGGTGTCCCTGTTTAAACTGAAGCGTATCTAGTTCGCTAACGTTTGGTGTTTATCAGTTAAAACAGGCCCTTTCATATTCCTCTGAACATGCAAGGGATGATGGTAGATATGAAATATTTGTCGGAAAATATAATCCAGATATTTTGCAAGCCAAAATCCAGTCTAGGCATGTCTTCTCCAATTCTTATGATCTCTGGATACAGTATGATTCCGCAGACACAAGATCCAGTTAAATACTGAGATCGGGTGCGCGGTTGGTTGGATGCTGTGCGCATGTCGTCTCCATGTTGTGGTATATTGGTATAAAAAGACACGAATCACCCTTAACAAACAAAATAATTCCTAATACTGTTATTGATTGTGGCGAATCAACAGACTAAAATTTTTCAATGGAACGAAAGAAAATCGCGGGCGGATGCCAAATTTCCGGCTTCAAAAAAAATAAATCAGTGTATATGTACTTTCCCTTTTGGTTACTCCTGTGTTTAAGAGGGGTATATTTTTTTCTTGTCGGGGAAAAATAAAACCCAGCATGTGCAATGTAAAAATAAATCAACCAGACAGCCTTAAGAGTAACCTTTGGGGGGGGGGGGTCGAGTACTCAGTAATTACATTTTATGACAAAAATCGCTTTAATTAAAGTAAAAAATGTATGCATTTGATAACTTAAGAAGACTTGTTATTGTGTGATAAAAAGCAAATGGAAATCTTTATACAGCCACATACTTACTATTATTCTCATCCTTTTTTGTATATTTTTTTTTCATTTCTCCAGCGTTTGCATAACAACGTGATAAATCATGTGACATTTTCTCCATTCTTTTGATTTTTTTTTTTTAATAGTGAAAAAAAAAATAATTAATTAATCTCCCCCCCCCCCCCCCCCCCCCCAAGTACACCAACAAGTACATAAACCATTAAAAGTTCTTTTCCACTAAGAGTCCTTGCCATGCAATTTTTTTATGATTTAAAAAAGTAAATAAATCGTGCCGTCATATTGTTCGCAAAAGTTGCAAAAACATAATTATATGCCGAATTGTAACATTTCTTCTAGAATCTAATTTTATTCATCCTGTTCTAATGGTAATATTTTTGACATTAACTATTAAAACGTACACTTTCTCTTGGAAATTAATTTTATTGAAATACTAAGACACTAATTAATTTTATTGAAATATTAAGACACTAAGTCAGCAAAATAGTATTTGAATGTATTTAATTTTATGATAAACGAAATAATAAAGAGAGTTTGGTGACATTTGAAAAGTATCATATAAAAATAACAACATTCATATTTAAAGACGGCGGTATTTAGGTCATAATATTAAGCAGTTAAGGTAATGATCCATACCCCACTACATAAATAAAATACCTACAGAATTTTTTCAAATTTCTCAAACATGTACCTGGGGATATATCCTTATCATATTTTATCCAGTTGGCTGGTCCATCGGTATTATAGAAGCTAGGACCGTTGCTAAAAATAGAACCAATTGCGGAAATTGGTGCTTTTTCATACATTAAGAATATTAGCCCTAAGCCTAAAATTTGACTTTCAGAAAATCATTTTTTGACTGATATCCTATGTAGAATGAACGAATTTATTTTTCAAAACAAATACTTTAATGTTACACATGCTTATTTATTAAAAAATAAATAAATTTGTTTACAAATGAGATAAAATGAAACAAAGTTTCAAAGAGAATTTAATCTCTTATAATTTTATTTACCTACAGAATTCTCTGAAATAGTGATAATGTTTACCTCTTAAGGCCCTTAATCAATAGAAAATAGAATTACCCAAAGGACCGGCCTTTTTATGATCACAATGGGCGTACTTTTGGTAAAATTCATTAAAATATATATTTTGAAAAAAGTTCCGTAAAAATAAAATTTTGCATAGTTTTATCATTTCATATCTCTAAAAAGTATATTTAGCTTTTTGTTAAATAGAAAACATGATTTGACCAAACCATTGATCAATCTGTATTTAATTTATATAAATCAACGTATAATTTTAATTCTAAAAACAATTTTTAGGGAAAATATATTTATGTTCGTTGCTAAGCGTATAGAGTAAAGATCGGGCACGGGCAAGACGTAATAACACGTGAATTACGTCATACGTTGTTTTGTGACGTATGGACAATTACCTTTAATACGTGTATTTGATCTGAGAAATACCCATTTAAGCTCAAAAGCTTATGTTTATGCAATATTTTAAATGCATTCTCTATTTCAAATACAAGCGTACAGAAATGTTTGTTTGGTCACTATGGTAAAATGCAACTTCAAAGCTTTATTCGATTTTTTTCCAGACATAAAATAATGCTTAAATAATAATTCAGCACACGCGACAATCGATCCACCAACAGAATAATGTCGATTTCAATGTCTTCTCCGTCTGATTTAAATAGACACAATTCAAATGGGTTCGGTACGATTTTTCCGGATTTAGATTATCTATTATAGGCATTTAAAAATCCTCAAATGTTTAAAATGTATGCTAATTTTGGCGAAGTTATGCGTGCACTTAAATCAGAAGCATACATCAGTGAATATTACGGAGAAGAAGCAATTTGTTGATATTTTCTACATAAAAACGGCACTGAAAAAGGGCCCATTCTCTTTGGCTTAAGTGCACTCGTTCTTTAACAGAGACAACAGTTCTATGACAACCGCACAGCCAGGAATCAGATATTTCACAGGTTCGCTCTGAAGAACGATTGGAAACCAGTGAAATCGTTCGCACGAGTTGATGACGCCACAAGGAGTCGCATATCGATCCGCGAAGAAACCACAGAGACATTCAGATCTCACAGGAGAAAAGTTTCAGAAAATTTCCAACATCTTACCTGACGATGAACCCCGTGTCATTCAGGAGGAATCCATCGATGTTAATGAGACGCCACACCTTATGGATCAACATGAACCGAATCCAGGAAGCGGGTATCGTGCAAGATCCGGGAGAGAAGTACGAAAGCCGAAACGTTTCCAGGACGACGACCAACTTGAAGGATGTGATTCAGTGATTTGTTGTGGTACATGTTCTGGGGCAGATTAATCCCCAATATTTTTTGGTTATTTAGAAGACGGGGCAGTCTACCCAAAGTCTAATGTTGTTTGCAGTTTTACATTATTGTGTTCAAAGCAATTTAATATCTTCATTAAGTAACTCAGCTTCATAAACAGTAACTCGGATTTTTTTTAAAGATTAATTGACACTCATTTCAAAGGAAAAAGTTGTAATATGATATGATCTTTAATCCGGAAATTTATTAGTTAACTGTATATAATTTTGTCAAATTCATTTTGTATGATCAGTTTTGAACCAGTTTTAAAGAAAGATGTCAGCCTAGACACAACGTGTTTCTGTCACTAAATTAAGATGGTATGGAACACCTCCATATTGTGACTTACTTTCTATTGAAATAAACAATAAAGTACAATTTTATAATTGTTTTCCCCCAAATTGTTACCTAACGGCATAGCGCAATGGGTTAGAGCGTTAACTATGTAAGTCATGAGTTCGAATCCCGCTGGAGATTTTATAAATTTTACCTTTTTAAAACTTTTAAAAACATTTTCTATTTGTCAAATATTGAAAAATTTTTAAACGGTGAAAGTATTTTAATTATATTACACTTTAATCCACATTAATATCGATAGGTGTCCCATATACCACTTTAAAGCACAAGTCATCCGTCCTTCAAAACATGACACCAACCATCATTTCCAGATGAAGAATGAGGTCACAATGGGGGGGGGGGGGGGGGGTTATGGTTTATATAGAAATAGAGGAAAATCTTTAAAAATATACTGGAACACCATTTGGCCAGAAGGGTTTAAACTTTTGTGAAGCATCCTCGGTAGTGTAAATTCTATTTTGTTCAAAGCATGATTCCCGGTGGTAGGATGGGGCCACAATGGGGGTTGAATAATTACATAGGAATAAATAAAGAAAAAACAATAT
>WFKH01007768.1:42469243-42480155 GCA_016163765.1 Magallana hongkongensis
GCCTGGCCCCATTGGCCTGGCCTGGCCTCAAAGTTGGCCTGGCCTCACTTTTGGCCTCAAAATTGGCTTGGCCCCAAATTTTGGCCTGGCCTCAAATTTTGGCCTGGCCCCTAATTTGGCCTCTTCAAAAATTTTTGGCCTCAAATTTTAAAATTTCTATTTATCTCATTTTCTTAGATTTAGATTGAATTTTTATTGATTTCTTATAGAAATTGAAAATTCCATGCTTTTTTAAGGTTTAAGGAATAATCATATGATTTTTTCATGTATATGACAAGTGACCGACTGTTCAAGTTAAATTGATTTAATCCATGTCTAAATACACAAAAATACCTATGACATGCATGTACAGCACTGCTCTTACTATTGTCAAGGAATAGATTATACCAAAACCAAAGCAAAAACTAAGAGCCGCCACCCCCCATCCCCCATTTAAAAGTTAAACATCATTTTAAGAGACTGACCTGATTGTTATCCAAAACATTTGTAAACTGGTACCGGTACATAGCATTAATTTTTTATCACTGTGTAATGCACTTTAAAATTTGCAGTTTGTTTACATTACCTGTCAACACTGATCAAGCCCAAATTTCCCTCTCCAGCAGAAATTCGATATCATTCTTTTCTGTCGCTAATCTGCTACATTGGGATCAGATTCATTGCCTATCCTGTCATTTAACATTTCACACGGTCTAATTTAATTAATGGCATTTGTGAACGACTGCAACATTGCATCCTCCGATAACTTGACTCAGTGATGGTCATTAATCATCACCACCTGATTTTCATGCATGTGTTGTTTGTATATATTTAGGAAACAATTTTTCTCCTATGGGGAATTGTCATTGTCAGAATTTGAACAAAGCAAAACATTTTGTGACCTTTGATGTTGGTAAGAATAAACAAATATTGGCCTCTTCCATTATTTCTTTCTCAAACAAGTTGTTGATAAAGGAGAGTTACATAGATATTGTCTGATACTGAGAGCAGTTTGATCTAAATACATTGCAAAAACAATATGTCACGTTTATACAATGGCAGGGCAAAATCACATTCTTAAGTTCCTCAGAATTTAAAACAGACTGAATAAAAATCTATTAGAATGGATTACTTGACATACCTTTAGTCATAATTATACATTGTTAGTACTATATTTTCAATTGTAACTATTATTTTTAATAGACTATCACTTTAAGACACTAAAGCCACCAAGTGGGATGTTTAATGTGCATTGAAAATAAATCAATAAAAAATCAATAAAATCATCAAATATGTAAAGAAATATAAAAATAAATTTGAGGCCAAAAATGTTTGTAGAGGCCAAATTTGAGGCCAGGCCAATTTTTGAGGCCGGGCCAAAATTTGGGGCCAGGCCAATTTGAGGCCAAAAGTGAGGCCAGGCCAAAAGTGAGGCCAAGCCAGGCTAATGGGGCCAGACCAGGCCAGGTTTTAGAGTATGCCGTGTAAATATGTGAAAGTCTATAACTTTCAAAGATGGTTGGTTAGAAAAAAAATTATTGGATACTATAATGGCAAAAAAATCGGACCAAGCAGCTTAAAACACTGAATTTCTTGTCGTGATTAAAAGTCAGGTCTCCAACACAATCTGGCTTTCATACACAAAAACAGTTTTTTTATGCTTATATCTGAGAATCAATTTGCTTTTTCCATCATTTTTAAACCTTGGAAAGCGTTTAATTATGTTTACAGGTTTATTAACATCTATGAATAATGCACATACAATATATCACATCCAAATGACTTCAATATACAATTTGCTTCAATTAATGCTTAACAAGTAAACTTTTTATCGATTATCAATGAAGATTTGACAGAGATCTTTATTTTGTTTTTATAATTTAAAATTGTATATAATTTCTTTACATTTTTAAATGATACCTCTTGTAAATTTGTTTTGCAAATTTAAGTAAAGATATGAAAACGTAGATTAAAAAGGTAACTTATTTAAGGAAGATGCACAAAAATTATGATGAAAACACAAAAGATACTGAACAGTTCCCCGTGTAACAAAAACAGAGTTAGATTGAAAGATAATATTCGTTAGGAAATGGTAAAGGAAAGAATAGCTTCTTGAATATTATTAAATATACCCTTATAAAATGACAACATAAAGAATAGTGTTCAGCATCTGATTTAATAAATATGTTTGTTTACATTAGAAATGATAAGAGAAAAATATCTAATGATGGTTGATTGGTCATGCATGCTTTGATATTTTCATCTAGTCATTTTTGGAATGCTGAAGAAAATGTTTTTCATTTCAGATAATAATAACTATTAGATTAAAGTTTCAATTAATTCTATGAACAAAGAATTCTGTACAAATGCAGAGGGCATGTTTTGTACACATATTAAGGGAATGTCTCAAAACGAATACGGTAAAAGTTGTTATTTACGCGTGGAGGAAATTTACACTAGTTACGCGGTAAGCTTAATTAAGACCCCGTAAAATACCCCGCGCGTATGGCTAAAAAAAATCAAAACTTGCGTGTGGTAAATCACACATCCGCGTATTTAATACCCACGCATATTGTTTGACTCCAAAAAACGCGTACTATACAACCAGCGTAAATAACCACTTTTACAGTAAAGCATTTCGTTGGATGGTTCAATTTGAACAAAGGTTTTTTGTGAACACTGACCTAATATGAATAAATTAGATATTAATGTTTTAATTTAAACCATTTAAAACACATCAGACTATTTTAAATGACTCCGGTTTTCCGTTTGACTGGTTGCATATTTCCAAGATAATTTTATACTTTTCTATGTTAATGAACTAATCTTCCTAACTGCCTTATTTATTCCTACTACAAGTTTATGCATGTTTAAATCATTAACATAAAGCAATATTAAACAAGTTGGTCCAACTTGTAACAAAATATCTACTGCTTTGTTTATAGTAAAATGGAAGCAATGTTTTAGTAGTTAATAAAGCTGGGATATGCTGAATAAATAAATGCCATTCAATGATAACAACAGTAACTACATGTATTCTACCTTTTTTCATGAGTCATTTCTGACTTGAACACAGTTATAAGGATTTGATGTGCGATTATTATACCCCACTCAACGAATGTTTGAGTGATTTTGATTCGTCCGTCAGTCTGTCATACAGTCCGTCAGTCCTTGGGTTTTTTTTGTAAGCACAACTTCTCTTAAAATTTTAAAATTGCATGAAATTTTATGAAACCTTGTTGGTTTTTAGGACACAATGTGTAGATAACCAGAAAATTCCGATTCCATAATTATTCTGAGAATTTCTGCCCTTCTGAATTTAAGAGTTTTGATGTTGTTACAGACTAAAAAGTAGATGTGCATATTTGCAGGAAGTTTTTATCTGATAACTTTTTGCAAGTTATGCCCTTTATAAAATTGTATGCATTGTATCCATTCATGTGGAAATGATAAGCCATTTTTTAGGCAAATTGTGCATGTATTTTCATTCTGTTTATTTCTCTTCATAACAAATTGCATTTTAAAAAATTGGATCCCGTTTTGTACTTGTATGTGTTGGAAATATTTAATTTCACGAAAATGTTAAAACTTATTTTTCAAAACCGTCTTAAGAAAATCAGTTTTACTGAGACAAGTTCTGTTTAAGATGCATATATAGCTTGATATAATACAAAACCTTTCTCTTTATATACACCCTCTGGTATTTGAACCACGGTTCGTAAAAGTTTGGACTCTTTTAAAGTTTAATTCATCGTTGAAAAAGTACATGTATTTTAATGATCCGTTTATCCAGGGAGGTACATTTATATATTAGTTTAATCCTTTGAAATCAACCCCAAAATGACAGGCTTCTTGTTATGTTTTACCATTCTAATTGAATTAGATGTACTGGTGATTTGGAAGGCAAATAAATGTGTATGCGAAAATTTAAAATTAGTTGTCCTAGTTTTCTTTACAAATCATTTATAAGAAGGACATAAAGCAATGTAACACTAGACTACTGCCTATCATTCCAAGACGGAAGGGGCAGTTTTTATCTAATTACAAAAAGTTGTCAAAGAGGGGGCATCTCATAATTATGCAGATATACATTTACCAGTAAAAAGGACCTTAAAATCTTCATAACCTGTGTTTGATACTCTTGCTGAACAATGACTGCTAGCCGATTATCACATGTTCTTTCAAATATATGAAAGTACTGGGAAAATCACTCCTTAAGGTGGAGACACGTTTTTCGGCTCACTCAAGTCCTGTGCTTAAACATTGACCCATGCATAAAAGGATTTGGACAATGATTAAAATGTGTTTCTAGATGACATGGGCTGTCCGTTTTCTACAAAGTTAAGAATATGTCATCTTGGCATAACCTGGGTTTCAATTGACTTACTGTTAAGAGGCGTTATCATATGTGTCCAGGAACATTCATCCTTACCGGTGACACGTATTGCTCCTGATATCATATTCACTTCGAAAGTGTCATATATAAATTAACAATATTTCTTACATACATGAGTTTTAAAAAAATATCTTTGGGAATTGAATGAAATCATGTCAAACCTTTTTTGCTTCCCTTGAAGTGAACAAAAACCTTCAGTAATCACTTACTCAAGCAGTCATTCTCTCAAGCATAAAAATATACCAACCATTCTCTCACTCAATGAAGAACAATATACATTGGTTTTTCTCTAGACTATCAAGCAGAATTAACAACAAATGAATTTGGGTCACGAAATAGTTACTGGTCCAACTAAGACCGATTCAGCATCTACAGAGACTGCTAGTGAATGGGTCCCCCATGCCGATTGTCACCAATGACTTTTAACTGTTTTCCTAAATTCCAAAATCTATAGTTTCCTCTCGAATTCTTGAATCTAAAAGAATCACTAAACCTCATCGCGGATTTTTATTCTACTGAACACTCATGACTACTCAAAATTTAATAAGTGCCACCAGTGATGTAAAACCTCTTTACTAGCAACTCGGATAAACTCCACATAGGCATTAGAGTCCTCCAGATGTGAGATCAGAAATTCTCAAACAAAACACTCAAAATGGCAACATTTTTTATATTTATTTGTAATCAATTGTCAATATAATAATTGTCAATAACAAACCAAAGCTACATAATATTGCACGACAATAACACAGCATTCCGGTTATGTTCACCTATATGTAGAAGATCAAAGCTCATCCTTACAAACTAACTTATACATGGCACAATTATGGAGATATAATAATCATTAATTATCATTAATACCCAGGACACAAAATATAAGTACCTTGAACCATAATATTTTCTTTGTGCAGCTTTCATTTTCTCATAATCTTTAGTCAGATGATCAGTCGAGTTACATAGTCATATGCTTAACTACTGTGCTTTACTCCAAATCTGTATCCCCTAAGTCTATTAATTAACCAGTGGTGGCCCAGATACATTTGGTTATAGCCATGTTTCACATCAACTTTCCATCTGGAAATCTATTATTTTGATACTCTTTCATACATTTTTTTAAAGGCTGAATAAAACATTCTCGCCCTGTACTTCTAATACAGTAAAGCACATATTTGCAGTTATAATTTTGCCCTTATATAAACCACTATGTCTATATAGCTCTTCGTATACCTTCAATTTCCAATGATATATCTTGCGAGTTAATCTAGCCACTTCGTCTATCTGGAGTTATTAACCATTGCAATTTGCTTGTGTAATGTCGTGTTGTCAAATTCTTTCCGCTTTCTTTCATCTTTTCCCACTTACTCCTTTACCAGACCGAGAAACCGATTTAATCTTTAATATATACAGAAATCGCATTGATAGCTGAAGCATGTCTGATATGCGCTGGAAAACAACATAGAGTACATAAAATTTAATATTCACAAAAATATTGGTTGACTTACTGTTTTACAAAACAATCAAGAAATCATTTGCTGGTTGGAGGAGAAAATGTCATTAAAAAGTAACAAAATCACCAAAAATTACCAAACTCAAATTACGATGTACCAGCGTATTTTTGGTATTTATTCTGAATGCCGACAAAATGTGTCAAAATAAAATTGCTATTCATGAATATTTTTTTTTGTTACTGCAAATCTAAATACGTAAGACAAAAAAAAACCCCCCACGGCAAACCAACAAAAACAAGGGCACCGCTAAGCGGAGCATCCCCTCGCGACATGACTTATTGTACGGGGGAATACGTTATTTAGGAAAATACAAATGTACATGTAAATTTATCAGATCAAAATAAAGAAAGTATTTCTTTAAACCACTTTGAATACATGTAATATCTATTTAATCCCAATCCCCAAGCTTTGTGGTGTATAAATTGGGGGAGGGGGTTTACATAACAGTTTTCCTATTCCTAGCAGAAGCTCAACACATATACTTTAAAGTTTAATAATTTAGATTCATTTAGTGACATTCATTTTTATATAAGCATACATAAACGATCCGTATACATTATGAAACGTAGCGGCTGAAAATCAAGCGCTCTGTAGTCTGCTCTGATGGAAATTCTAGTTGCTAGTTGTCGTATTATAATTAACCCATAGTATAGTAGATATATATGCAGTTATTATTAATATAAAACAATTTTCGCGTGATAAATGTGCAATATCTGTCAAAGTCTCTACTGAATTTTGGACTAGTTCTATTTTAAGTAATACGGGAAAATTTGTCCGAAAGTCGACTGCTTGTTTCGATGTAAATCGGCAGACTTAAATCTCTTGCCCGCTTCAACTTTTAACTATGGGCACTCGTCTAACACTCCAATGCTACAAAACGGTTTTTTTTACCTTTACTAGATTTAAATCGCAAAAAATGTCAAGTTGTTGATTTGAACTGTATACGGTAGCGATTAACTTCAAGTCGTACATAAAATTACCGGAAATGTCTATTGTCAAGTCGTACATAAAATTCATGTTTTTAAGTTCATTTCTTACGATAATTTAAAAAAATACTTAATCAATTGATTTTGAAATCAACAGGGTTTGTCCTTTTACCATGCCAAAGAAGTGTACAAAGTTTGATGGATATTCATGAGAGGGTTTTCTTGGAATTTACTAGAAAATTGAAATGGAGTACACACACACACTCACACACACACACGCACAGTAGCGATGCTATATCCCCTTCGCAACAAGTTGCGCGAGGGGATAACAAGAGGTTCGTGGGCCTTATCGGTCACCTAAATAACTGCAGTGTGGCTTTTGCAATATACATGTATATTCATTTGCATTATAATTACAGGGCTAGTGAAATTATTTTTAATATTCCGGGATTATTTAAACCAATAAACTTTCTTAATTCTAAAAAAAATATTTAAAAATTGTAGCATAACATACAGTGACCTAATTGAACAAATCTTAAGTACATAAAAAAAATAATCGGTCGAAATTACACCACCCTACCCTATATAATCATTAGCGCCCTACCCTAACATCAGAACTCCTGAACCAGGGGCCATGAAATTCATAATTTTGGAAGAGGCACTCTTCCTCATCATAACTACATGTATGTTCTTAATTCATCGGATTAATACCCAGGAGCAGTAGAGAAGATTTTCAAAGAATTACTTCATTCTTTTAGAGCCCCACCCTAACAACAGAACCCCAGACCCAGGGGCAATGAACTTCACAATTTTGGAAGAGGCACTCTTCCTCATCATAACTATGTACTTATAGTTCATCTGCTTAATACTCAGGAGCAAAAGGACAAGGAGAAGATTTTCAAAGAATTAATTGCATTTTCACTATATAATCATTAGAGCCCCGCCCTAACACCAGAACCCCTGACCCAGGGGCCATGAAATTCACAATTTTGGAAGAGGCATTCCTCCTCAGCATAACTATGTACTTAGTTCATTGGCTAAATACCCAGGAGCAGAGGAGAATATTTTCAAAGAATTAATCTATTTTCACTATATAATTATTAAAGCCCCACCCAAGCGCCAGAACCCCTGAACCTTGGACCATGAATTTTACAATTTTGGTAGAGAACTCAATGCTTACTACAATCATGCCAGCAGTTTGACTGCTTGATGTCCAGGAGTAAAGAAGATTTCTAAAAGATTGCATTAATTATGATGGTTTTAGCCCCACTCCTCAGACCCCAGGGGGGTAGGGGCCATAAATTTCACAATTTTTACTTCCCTTCACCCATAGATGTTATATGCCATCTTTGGTTGAAATTGGTTCAGTGGTTTCAGAGAAGAAGCTAAAAATGTTCAAAAGTTGACGAACGACGTACAACGAACGACGACGGACGAAAACAGATAGCAATAGGTCACCTGAGTGACTCAGGTGACCTAAAAACGGGGTCGGTACGTGATCAAATATACAATAAAGCGGGTTTTTTTTTAATTTGATCACGTGACTCACCGTATAGATATCCATTAAAACTCAAAAAATGATTCCTTAATAAATGAGTCCGTGTTTTAAAGCATTTACAGAGAAATTGTATTCTATTTGCCAACTAAAAAACCAATAGTTGATTTATTTTTCATTGTAGATAAAAGAAATAAGAGTAAGAATGAAAAGATATCCTCAGTCAAGTAAGACCCTATTATCTTTCGTAACTTTAATCCGTTCGATTTCTTTTCTTGTTCTCTTAAATATAAGTGTTTCAATAACAGTAAGTTCAGATTGAACATCTTATACTCAAATTTTGATGTATGACCTACAGTGTGTTTGAGAAGTTAAGATCGCTTAAGGACCAATTAACGGTCATGAATTAAAAATTGATAGTGGCGTTTTTTCCCCAGTTATCTTATCAAAGGATCACTTGTATATAACAAAAGAATTGACCTATAGGGGAGATCGATTTCCAGAAAAAATCACTTTTAAAAATCAAAGTTAAAGTTTTCGAATTTTCATTTAGAACCTAGCATATTGCGCTTGTAATTCTTAAATTAACCTTCAAAGTTGGCTAGAACATCATTTTGGCAGTAAAACGGTCTATTTCTGCATAAAATTTGGCCTAGAAATCCTTCAGGGCAGGCTTGCCCCTAAAAAAAAAACTCAGATATTTTGATAGGTTTTGATCAAAGGAATAAATTAAGATAGCATTTTTTTATGGGCACCCCTGCCCTGAGGTCGAAATTTGCAAAAAAAAAAACTACAAAAATTTTTAAAACTTACCTGTACCGTAAGGTTTTAATAGCTCAGTTGGTTTCACCTCTGTCACTTACCGCATAACTAAAAGTATCCTGGTTCGATTCCACCTGTTGGCATGGTTTTTCTTTTTTTTAAATTATCACTTTGTATCAACACCTTTTTATTATTTTTTTTTATACAGGATTGTGCATTTTGTATTTTACTCCGATTATCTTCCTTTAATGCACGTTTGCTCTTCAAATTGAAGACATTTATAAAAAAAAAGTCTGTACTGAACTGAAAGCAATCAACCGTAACTATACCTTAGTGTAAGCACGCTTTGTTTGAGGACAAGAATCATTCACTCTGTGTTACTCGAGACAGGTGCCTTATAAAAAATATCCAGGCCGAATTGACTGTGTTCAATAAATCCAATATGGCAGCGATAGGTACTTTGTGTATTTTTTAAGTAGGGGTTATTATTTTTATTATGAGAAAAATATATAACGTCAGGAGCCTTTGAACAGAACAGGGGCCTCGCCAATTGACAATATGAATAATGAATAACTGACAATATTCTATAATCTGATCCCGTTTTCAAGCTGTAGGGCTACATTTTAGTATCGACACAACTTCTTTAATTTCATTTTTATTAATAATTTGCATTTCTTACACCATTTTTCGAAATTAAGGTGGAAAAAGTCACTCAAATTAACAGTGAATTATTGATTATGAAAGATATAATGATTAATAAACTTTACATATGTCAAATATTCGAAAAATTTGCAGTCTGGGGATAAAAAATGAATATCTAAAAAATTCAATTCAGTAAGTAGCAACAAAAGCCCCTGCGGGATTCGAACTCGGGATGTACGGATCACAAGCCCGACACTTTATCCACTCGGCTATGGAGTAAGTTACATATTGCCGTCGATAAAATCCTTTTAATAAAACGAAATGTCGTTTCGATCAGATGTCAACCATTTTGTGATGATGTGTTGTTCCACCTTTAATGTATCACCTCCAAAGAAATGAGTTGTAAAAGGACGTATATACACTAACGACAATAGCAACTTCTTTACCGCCATGTTTACAATTACTTCCGATTTAGCGATTTTGCGTTATCCTCCCACATTAAGGACCACATCGCGTAAAACATTCGTACCAACGAGAGACATTAATATAAGAACTTGCTTGTCAATCGTTGTGAAATAAATAAGTTCAAATAAAAAAAAAATCATGTAAAAACATTGCTTCAGATTAAAGCAAATTAATGTGTTCTTCTTGTTGATACGGATCTGTTTCATAAATTTTGAATTATCATTCAAAACTGAATGAGATATAAGGAAAATAAATACCCGATTTTAACGCCATTGTGGACACGGCATATATGCGAGAATTTAATCATCGTAATTATGATCATATACGGGAATGAAGTAAAATAACACATTCCTTATTTTTAGGTCACCTGAGTAAACTCAGGTGACCTATTGCTATCTGTTTTCGTCCGTCGTCGTGCGTTGTGCGTCGTGCGTTAACAATTTACATTTTTAACTTCTTCTTAAAAACTACAAAGCCAATTGTTTCCATTTTTGGTGTGAAGCATCTCTATGGTAAGAGAAATGTAAATTGGTGGCTCTACCACCCCCAGGGTGCCATAGGTGGGGCCAAATATGCAAAAAAAGTCAAATTTTCAAAAATATTCTTCTCTACTCCCACACATGTGAGGAAAAAACTGATTGCATGGTTATGATGTCCATGAAGCCCTCTACAAAAATTGTGAAATTCATGGCCCCTGGGTCAGGGGTTCAGGCTCTAGGGTGGGGCCAATATGGCCATA
>WFKH01007768.1:42480165-42514353 GCA_016163765.1 Magallana hongkongensis
CTTAGAAAATCTTCTTCTCTACTCCCATAGATATTTGTTAAAAACTACATACATGGTTATGATGTCCATGAAGCCCTCTACCAAAATTGTGAAATTTATGGTCCCTGGGTCAGGGGTTCAGGCTCAAGGGTGGGGCCAATATGGCCATATAGTAAAAATGCATTAAATATTACAAAATCTTCTTCTCTACTCCCATATATATTTGTGAAAAACTAAATGCATGGATATGATGTCCATGAAGTCTTCTACCTAAATTTTGAAATTTATGACCCCCGAGACAGGGGTTTAGGCCCTAGGGTGGGGCCAATATGGCCATTTGTAAAAATGTATTAAATCTTAGAAAATCTTCTTCTATACTCCCGTATATATTTGTGAAAAAGTAGATGCATGGAAATGATGTCCATGAAGTCTTCTACCTAAATTTTAAAATTCATGACCCCTGGGACAGGGGTTTAGGCCCTAGGGTGGGACCAATATAGCCATATAGTAAAAATGTATTAAATCTTAAAAATCTTTACTCCCACACATGTGGGCAAGAAACTGAATGCATGGTTATGAACTCTACATAAATTGTGATATTCATGACCCCTAAGTCAGGGTTCAGGACCTAGCATTTGGAGAGCATTTGGAAAGAGTTGAAAAGGGGGGGGGGTTGTAAACAGTTAATGGAGTTATTTTCCCTTGCTTCTTCCTAATGGAGTTATCTTCCTTAGCTTGTTCATATTTAGTAATTAATCATTGAATATAGAAAAATAATGAAGCTGTCCATCAAAGTTATTGATAAGATATTGTGAAAGCATTTGAAAAGAGTTCAGGGAAGAGGATTATAACAGTTAATGGAGTTATCTTCCCTTGCTTCTTCATAATAGAGTTATCTTCCTTGGCTTGTTCATATTTAGTAATAAATCATTAAATAGAATGTAATTATAAAGTTGTATGGTCAAAATAGTTATGCAAATATTTTTATCATTTGAAACAAAAACGGTTTTTAAATTGTTTAAGATAAACAAATAGACTTGTTAATAGTAAAGTAATAAGTATTATACAAGCCACCTTGTTTTAGTTTATCTATGAAAACATATAAACATAAAACCTAGTTTGTACGTTAACATATGTGGGATAAATAAATTGAATGGAATCTGGGCACCTCTTCTATATTGTTTCATACACTCTGTTAAGAGCTTCAAGTCTTGTGCTAAACTATAGGGTTAAGAGTCCTTTCCAAAAAATTTCAGGCAGGGAGGTGGATGTCATTTCATTATTATAATCTTCTAATCCATTATGAAACTCAATTAAATGCATTTATGAGACTCCTCGACAATTTTGTGTATGGGCTATGGTACTCAGGTGACCGTTAAGGCCACTTGGCCTCTTGTTTAAAGGATATTGTGTTAATGTTTTCAATAGAATAAATGAAAATTGATGCATAAAACGACCTTTGAAATCGCGTCACACGAGATTTTCGATAGTTGCTAATACGTCGCTGGTTGTAAATAAACGCATATAAAGTACATGTATCGTATTATAGAAAGTAAACTGAAAATAAAATTTAAAGATAATAAAGGAAAAAAAAGCGTCCATAACTCATACTGCTCGGACAACGACTGTGAAACTTTTTTTTTCAATCACTATACATTATGAGAACTCAAACCGAAGAGTTTACTGTGTATGGCCTAAAATCAAGAAGTGGAACGGAAATCGATATGATTTTTGTAAAGACAGAAACCAATACCGGCCCTATAGGTCAATTCTTTTGTTATATACAATCGATCCTTTGAAATACTTATGATTATTATTTATGATATCATATCGGAGAGTTTGAGGCCTAGGGGCAACCGTTAGTTAGTATGAAAGCAACAGCTGGTTACAACCATAGCGTATGAGCAATTTCCGTAAAATTCTTTACACAGGATAGATATGACAAGTAGATTACCAGTAATGAATGTTTTACGTTAAAGATCGCTTCATTTACTGCTGTATCGATTTCAAATATTTGTTAAATGGGATGTCGAATTTGTTTATCTCAAAAAAAATAGTCAGATTAATTTTATTGTTCTTTGAATGGTATTTAAGTAGAAAAAAATCTGAAGAGAGGCGGTTAGAAATATGGCAGTGTAAAAAAATTGTGACTTTTTATGTAAAAAGTGAATAATAATCTTCTTATTAACATTCTTTTTATTTGTGATTGTGTTTAAAGCAACCGATTATCGTTCCTTACAATAGAATCATTCTTGTTGTTGACATTTATTTCTTGATTTGGGATGGTGTTCGAAAGGTCAAATAATTGTTCCAGACATCAGAAATAATTTTGTTTTGCAGTGTCTATATTTGGATTTATATGTTTCAGAAATTTATCTACTGTTTGCGCTAGGATTGTTGGTTATCTTGATGATCGGGATGAACGGTTATGATTTGAGAATACAGTCCAAATTCACAGATCCCACTCCCCAAAAACACTCATATAATAAAAAATATAATCCTAATGTAGTGACTGAAATGTTTGGAAATAAGACGTTGGATGGTATAGTGTGTGTCAAATTTCAAGGACGACTTGGGAACTCAATGTTTCAGTATGTGTTCCTCTATATAATAGCCAAACTCAAACATTTGTATCCTATTCTTCCAAAAAATTCCGAATTGTTCCAAATATTTGACATCGAAAAGACAACGCTTTCCGCCATCAAGAAACCTTTGAACGCTTGCTCCAAGTTACCCGTGTACAAGGAAAGGTGGTCAACATCTTATGACGAACAGTTACTTGCAGTCGCAAGTAATAAAAGCGCGAGATTTCTTGGGTACTTTCTTTCATGGAAATATTGGATCGATTACGAAGAGGAAATTCGGAAACTTTTAAGGTTCAAAGATAACATTAAACAAAAAGCCCATACGCAAATGAGGAATATCATCAGCAAAATGAAGTTTAATATCAACAAGGAGAGTGTTATTGTCAGTATACATATCAGACGGGGAGATTTCGCGAGAAGTGTTTATTCAAATTACGGACATCTTACACCCAATGAAACATATTACCGAAACGCAATGAAATATTTCAAAACGAGACATAAAACAGTATTGTTTGTGGTGGGATCTACCGATATAGATTGGTCTAGAAAAGCCTTGGCCGGGGAGAAGAATGTGTATTTCTCGACAGGAAATGCCCCGGCGGAAGACATTGCTTTGCTGTCTCTAGCTAACCACACAATTATTTCCATCGGCACTTATGGTTGGTGGATCGGTTGGATGGCACAGGGAACATGTATATTCTATAAGAACGCTATGAGACCTGGATCCAAGTTCGCTAAAAAAGTACGGACTCAATCTCTTGATGATTTTATTTACCCTGGGTGGATTCCAGTAGAATAAAATATATTTTCAAACTATTGTATGACTGTTTATCATACATCGTTCTTTGCTTCTATCAATATGATAAGACGATCTCGGCTATCATAACCACCCGTTTATTACTGCTGGTCTATGATATTACTCGGGTGACCTATTGCAACTGGTCTTCGTCCGTCGTCCATCGATATAGTGCGTTAACAATTTTACATTTTTAACTTATTGAAAACTACATGGCCAATTTCATGATAAGAGGAATATAAATTGTGAAATTTATGACCATACCACCCCGGGGCCTTATGGAGTGGGCCAAATAAGCCAAATAAAAGCCAAATTTAAAAAAATCTTCCTCTCTAGAAAAAAAACCTAGATGCATGATAATGATGACTATGAAGCCCTCTAGCAAATTTGTAAAATTCATTGCCCCTGGGTCAGGGGTTCAGGTCCTAAGGCGGGAACAATATGAACATAAAGTGAAATTGTTTTAAATCTTATAAAATCTTCTACTTAACTCCCATTTACATTTGAGAAAAACTAAATGCATGTGCATGATGTCCATGAAGCCTTCTACCTTCGATTTTTGGGAGTTGATGTTTATCAACTCTCCTATGCAGTTACTCTGGCAAAACGGAAGTAAAACAGTGTTTGGACCCAAGCACAAATCATGAATGGAAAATCATCACCGCTGACAAGACTTTAGTACCAGAAAATAATTGATGAATATGATGTATTCGGAAGCATTGTTTTCGAAGGAGACTTATTTATGAATACCTTGAAAATATTTAGATTTTAAATGGTACGAACAATAAAAAACAGTTTTTGTAGTCGTATATATTCCAATGCCAACGTTCAATAAGCTGGTTCCCCGCTAAAACAATATCAAAGTAATACAAGTACTGGAAAGCGGTTAGCAAACTTGTTTTTAAGCTGTAAGGAATATTTTGCATTAATATTTCATTTTGAGGTATGAATATTTTGCTTTAATATTTGATTTTGAGGTATAGTAGAATTCCAGTACAAGCTCAAATTTTTGTTTTGATTTGTTCAGTGTTTTATCTATAAAATGGTTTTAAAGAAATGACAAATTAAATATGATTAAATAACACAAGTGTTTTAAGTTTAACTTCACATTGTGCCAAGTATAGGACTACTTTTTAAAATAATCAAATAATCTTTCAGGTTGGATAACATAAACGATAGACCGATACATTCCTCCCATTATTAATACTTTTTCGCGATTTTTAGTAAAATGAAACATTGGGTGCGTTCATAGTTCTGCCGTTGGTAGACAAAAGTTGCTGTTGGTAAAATAAACTACCATTGGCCTGTCATTGGTATCAATGTTTTTTATCAATGGTATATTTTTCTGCAGACGATCTAGAGTGTGGGAAGTATTGGTAAATGACGTCACAACTAATTTTAGACATGGCGGCAAAAATGTTGACATTAGATCCCGGTTTTGAGAAAGCTATTTTTTCTCAAACTATGATGATTGGGGTGCAATTTATGATGAAAATGCTGTTGTTGTTTAATTAAGGCAGTAAAAAGATGTTTTTTGTTTGACATGTTTACAAAACTGTAATCAATATTACCAACGTTTCCATTGGACTCCCATTGGTAACATTGGTAAAATCAGTAACATTTGTACGCCAAACCCGTTCAAGGTTTATTGATACAATTGTTACCATTGTCATCCAATTTCAGCAATGATAGATTGAAATTTGGTACCACTGGTAAAACTATGAACGCACCCATTGTGTTTCAAAGTTAAACTGACATAGTACCAAATGTAGGACTGCATTTTAAATCAATCAAATCATCTTTCCAGTCGGTTTTACATGAAAGTTAGAGGGAATCCAATTACCCTGCTATTAACCATTTTTCGCGATAAAAATAAAAAAAGTCGAGAGTAAAATATACACCATTCATAGGTGTTCACCTCCATTTGAACGCGCACACGCATTTAATAACAAGAGGCCCACAGGCCTTGACGGTCACCTGAGTTTCATAGCCCTTAGATTGACATGCCAGAGAGTCTCATGTTTGCATGTTAAGCTTCATTTTGAAGTCTAAACCCTAATTTAAGATTCCTCTTACTGTTACCCTTCTTTTATAATTTAATGTTTGAAAAACATTCATTCATGAAAATGTGGGAGTGGGTGGGTTCAAGAGTCGGAGGAATCTCGGATTATCTATACCTTAGCTCCAGGGGTTAAAAATTGTAATCTTTTGGTAATAAGAGACCTGCAGGCCTTTAATAGTCAATCTTTTATAATATTCACAGTTTCATTTATAATGCACACAAAATGCATACACCTTATTTCTACAAGTTTACAATGCACAGGATATTAAGGGCATTGGCAATTAAGTGCTCCGGAAATAAAAAAATCCGTACCTGCATTTTCTCTTTTATACAGCGAATTTCAGTCACTGTTCTTGATTTTTTTCTAATTGGGAGTTAATTTCCGTAACACGAACTCTTAAGTTTATTAGGGTAATAAAAACAGCGTTTCCGAGGTAAACAAAATGTCCAAGAGATGAAGCGACATCGACTGGCAGGTTTATTTCAGCTTCCAAGAAGAGAAGAATCGATTTATATAAAGCAAACAACGTGATGAAGATTATTAATGACCAGTCGTATTCATCTAAACTGTGTGATTATGGTGATAATGACTCTGACATTGATAAGTGTTTAGTTGATGATAGCAAAGAGAAGAATTACGCATCTAGTGATAGTTTAAATGGACAGATTGACCATGTTCACGATGAAACAGAGATAAGCTGGCGGCAGGGTTGGCGAATAGTGGAGTTGGGCTTTACTGTAGATAAACTCTCTGAAGATTGTTCTGTTTTCCATTCTACTGTCCCATTGAATATAACCAACACGGTACACGAGATACGTTACGTGTTAGGCATCTTATTAACCATCAGGTGTGCCCTTTGTGATGGAAAGACGGTTGTTCCAACAGGGAAAAGACATAGTGGGCCTAACGAACTTCAGGGACGAAGAACTTGGGATGTCAACACAAAGTTAGCATAAGGTGAAAAGTGATTTATAACATTCAATTCATAATGTTCTTGAAGTATATTTTTGTTGATTTATATGTTTAGTCCAGTAAAAATGTACCTCAATATTTTATAACAACTCCTGCTTCTTTCTTATTCATTTATTTTCATACAATCATTTTGTTTTGCTTTCAGGTATATTGCACAGTGGTATAAGGAAAAGAAAGGTATCAGTGGTATAGGGGAAAGAAAGGTGTCAAACTTACTGTCGACAATAAGCATTCCATCCTGTTCCAAAACAACACTCAAGAAAAGAGAAAGAGGTCAAGCTGTTAAAGATATAGCTCGTTCTAGCCTGTGCAGATGCTGCTGTCAAAGAAAATGATCGCACAAAGTAATTTGAAAATGAAATATTCACCAAAAATCATGTATATAATGGAAAGTGCTTTTAATACATGGCTCATGTAAATGTTGCACAAAATAAATGTATATGTGATACATTGACAACATGGTATGAATTGTCCAGACAAGATCATAATTATATTTATTATACATTTTGTATTTCAGAGAATCTTCAGTATCTACATCGTTTGATGGTGGCTGGCAAAAGCGTGGATCTGGGAAATCCTACTTAATCTGGTATATAAGAATATTGCTCTTATAATTTACTCTGTAATATAAAACAATCTGTTTATCAGGATGTATAAATATATTACCTATGTGTATACCTTTATATATAAATATACAATTACTTCTAGCAGTAACAGGTGTATAATGGGGAATCACCTAAATAGATTTATTTCTTTTTCCTAGGCCATGCTGCTTTCATTGGACATAAAACTGGAAAATGCATTGCATTTTCAACAAGAAATAAATACCATAGGAAGTGTGACAGCGGGGTGTGATGTAAAAGAACATGATTGTAAAAGGAACTGGGAAGGTAGCTCCAAGGCAATAGAATCAGACATGTGCATTTCCATGTCGAAAAATCTAGAGAGCAATGACGTGTATGTTGGAACGATCATCATGGACAATGACTCTACAACAATATATAAAGCTCGTTCAGAAGTGAAAGCGGACCTGAAAAAGCAAAGCGACAGAAATCACCTTCTGAAAGACTTTACAAATAAACTTTATGACATCAGAAAAGCCAAGAACTTCAGGGAACTCGCACCAAAAACAATTTCACACATATCAAAGTGTTTTCGATACTGTGTATCACAAAATCAGGAGGATACAGAAAAAATGAAGACAAATTTATTAGCACTAGGAAAACATGTGTTTGGAGATCATTCATGGTGTAGGTATTTGCAGAATTCATTGAAGTACAAGCCAAAACTTCCCTTATGGATTTGCTGAATCAATATTCCAGTGATGCTGATAAGTTAACCAATCTGGGAAGTTCTCAGGCAAATGAGAGTCTCAACAATGCCATTTACAGCAAGGCTCCTAAATCCAATTTCTACTCTGGATCAGAAAGCACAAAAGAATATTGGCTATGGATATGTGACTAATGTAAGTATATATTAATAATATAAGGAAAATCAAAATAACAAGACCTTTAGATACAGTTTTTGAAAGAGTAGAACTAGTAGTGACCAAACGCCTATAGTGATTCGTTATTCATCTGATTGGGAAAGGGGATGAAAATAGGAGTAAAGAAAACAATTGAACAAGATTCAAGGGATGTGGAAGTACATACATCGCCTATAAGAAACATATGAAAATTTAATATTATCATTTAAGAGTGCTTTTTAAAAAATTGGGTGAAAAAATATATTGATGTTTTTTCTGTGAGAAAACAATAAAGATTAGACTTGCTGTTAATTATATTTGTGAGATTCTTTTATAAGGAAAGAGTTTAAGGAATTTTGAATGGATTAAATCATTGGCCCGACATTGGGCCAACATTAAAACTATGAATCTACTGACAATGGGCCAACGTCACACCAACGTGTTGGTGCAATGTTGCGCCGATGAGCAAAATTACATTGGGCCGATGTTATTTTCCGACATTGGGCCAACATAAATGATAACATGGGGCCAACGCTGGGCCAATATAAGCTTGCTATCTGGAACCCCCACTCCAAATAAAAAAGCCTCAATTCCTGCCTCATGGCCTTGGCAGTGAATTTCACAATTTAACATCAGGACATTATGAACATAATAACAATGCATGACAGTAAATAAGAAAATATTAAATCAGTACATTTTCACTATGTACGTGGCCTTGTTGACAGTGAATATTATTTTTGTCTAACGTTAGAAATATTTCTTTTAATCTACCGATCCATCATAAATGGGTCGTTTCATTGCACAACTATGGATCAAAACTCATTATATGCTTGGTCCATTAAAAAGAACAATCACGATATTAGTTTAAAATAGATGATTTGTCATTCTTGTTTAAAAATTTGACATACACACATCAAACTGACTCAGCTTTCAGTGCACTCAGTATTTTGAAAATGTAAGAAAAATGTGTATGTTTATTACAAAAATAAATCAAATTGATTGTTCACCTCATTTTTTTTTTAAATTATTTTATTCAGTTATTATATAGATAACAATAATACATAAACAATACAGAAAAAATAATTGAAAAACATAAGTCTAATTTTTGTTGACGAATGAATAAATAGTTTGTAGGATTTTTTTTCTTCAAACAGTGAATATACATAATTATATTGTATGAATTATATTTTTGAACATAGTATTGCAAAGTATAAAATATAAGTACTAAGATATAATAAGACAATTATGGTCTGTTGTTTTATCTTTACGTTACTAACAATTTTATATTATCTCTACCATAACGTTTATAAGTACACCACTTTTATTAGCTCACCTGAACCGAAGGTTCAAGTGAGCTTTTCTGATCACCCGTTGTCCGTCGTCCGTCTGTCCGTCCGTCCGTCTGTCCGTCTGTAAACTTTTCACATTTTTGACTTCTTCTCTAAAACCACTGGGCCAAATTTAACGAAACTTAATACAAGGCATCCTTATGGGAAGGTGATTATAAATTGCTAAAATAAAGGGCTAATCCCTTTTAAAAAGGGAGATAATTGCGAAACAGTAAAAATAGGGTGCATGTCTTTAAAAATCTTCTTCTCAAGAACCACTGCACCAGAAATGCTAATATTTATATAAAAGCTTGTATATATACTGAAAATTCTAAATTGCAAAAATCGTGACCCCCGGACCAAAACTGGGGCCCCAGGCGGGGTTCAAAGTTTAACATAGAAATACATAGGGAAAATGTTTAAAAATCTTCTACTCAAGACCCACTGCACCAGAAATGCCAATATTTATATAAAAGCTTGTATATATTGTGAAGATTATAAATTGCAAAAATCGTGACCCCCGGACCAAAACTGGGGCCCCAGGCGGGGTTCAAAGTTTAACATAGAAATACATAGGAAAAATGTTTAAAAATCTTCTTCTCAAGAACCACTGCACCAGAAATGCCAATATTTATATAAAAGCTTGTATATATTGTGAAGATTATAAATTGCAAAAATCGTGACCCCCGGACCAAAACTGGAGCCCCAGGCGGGGTTCAAAGTTTAACATGTATAGGAAAATGTTTAAAAATCTTCTTCTCAAGAACTACAATGCAACAGTTTGAGATATTCCTATGCATACATCCTTGGCTATTGTAGATTCTAAATTGTTAAAATCGTGACCCCTGGACTAATACTGGGGCAACAAGAGGGTTTCAAAGTTTAACATAGAAATATATAGAAAACATGTTTAAAAATCTTCTCGAGAACTACAATGTTACAGTTTGTGAAATTATTATGCAAGGATCCTCAAATAGTGAAAATTCTAAATTGTAAAAGCTGTGACCCCCGGACCAACACTGGGGCCCCAGAAGGGTTTCTAATTTTAACATAGAAGTATATAGGGAAAGTGTTTAAAATCTTCTTCTCAAGAACTACAATGCAACAGTTTGTGGGATTACTATGCAAGCATCCTCAAAATGTCAAGATTCTTATTTGTGTAAGCCGTGACCCCCAGACTAATACTGGGGACCAAGAAGGGGTTTAAAGTTAACATAAAAATATATAGGGAACATGTTTTAAAATCTTCTTCTCAAGAACTACAGTGCAACAGTTTGTGGGATTATTATGCAAGCATCCGTGGCTATTGTAGATTCTAAATTGGTAAAATCTAATACTGGGGCCCCAAGAGGGGTTCAAAGTTTAACATAGAAGTAAATAGGGAAAATGTTTAAAAATCTTCTTCTCGAGAACTGCAATGCTACAATTTGTGAGATTAATATGCATGCAACCTTGGATAATGTAGATTCAATATTTTTAAAATAGTGACCCCTGGGCTAATAATGGTGACCCAAGACGGATTCAAATTTTAACGTAGAAGTATATATGGAAAATGTTTATAAATCTTCTTTTCGAGAACTACACTGCTTGATTTTGTCATATTACTACGTAAGCATCCTTAAATAGTGTAGATTCTAAATTATAAAAGCCGTAACCCTCGATCTAATACTGGGGCCCCAGAAGGGGTTCAAAGTTTAACATAGAAATATATATGGAAAATGTTTAAAAATTTTCTTCTCGAGAATTACAATCCTACAGTTTGTGAGATTACTATGCAAGCATCCTCAAATAGTGTAGATTCTAAATTGTTAAAGCCAACCATAAACCCTGAACCAATACTGGGGTCCCAGAAAGGGTTTCAAAGTTTAAAATAGAAATAGCATACGATACCAAATTGAATGTTACAAGGAACTGTTGTTCAGGTGAGCGATGTGGCCCATGGGCCTCTTGTTAACACTGTGTACAGCTTATAGAAACTATACATATACATATATACATACATACACACATATACATACATTCATATACATACACATATATACATTTACATACATATACATGTATATATACATATATCCGTATACACACGCATACATACATACACACATACACATACACACACATACTGCGCTCTATAAGTCAATATAATAATACTACTAATAATAATAATGGTCCACCAGGGTCCTTACAACACAAAAAGTCCAAACACTCCCCAGTGGACGATGCTACTTGAGACTGTTCTCTCAAAGAAGCTGATTAATTTTTAAATTTACGAATTAAACAAAACATGTACATACATATCACAATGTGTCAGCAAATTTTAAAAAAAAAATGTTGTTTATTACATTTCATAAGACGTAACATAGAAGAATATTGAATAAGAGCATTTTTTTTTACACTTTTTAAAACATCACATCTATTTCAGTCTCTTGCAGCGATTCAATCCTACAGTACATTTTGTATTTATATATTTTATAAGCAATAACAGAAATCAATAAATTCAAAGATTCAATCTTGTTGTTTTTTTCTAGATAAAAGCCCAAAATAATATGCTTCCATTTTATATCGAAAACTAAAAAAGATCCTAGTTTTTTCCAAATATGTTTAACATTTTTACATTCAAATAACAAATGTTTTGTGTTTTCGATTGCTTTGCATAGATTACAGTAATCCCCCTTATCTTTTATCCATTTACTTAAATATGCATTGTTGCAGAGAATATTATGTTCAACTCATTTACTTTTTTACCTTTACAATGATATTGTATATATTTGTTAATACGTAATTTTTGTTTATGTATCTCATGTAGCATTCTATGGTTTTGAGCGAAATAAATTGAACTGAACTGATTCATCATAGTGAGCGCTTTGACTAAGCAGCCTGTTGCGTAACAGTTTTGGTTACATGACATAAAGCGTTTAGCGTATACCCAACTGCTTAAATAAAGAAAAAGAGACTGGTTCGTTGTCATTGCTTACGAAAGCACCCCTCTACAGCGGTAGCGTTTAGAATCAAGGACAGACTATCAAATCTAAAGATAGAACTAATCCTAAATTCTTTATCTGCAAAGACTGGCTTAGACTCTACTAAATCCTTTATCTGCGAACCATTGTCATTTGTTTGCTTTAATACAAAAGAATTAAATCTTTAAACGTGCAATAAATTAATTTTCCTTCATAATAGTAGAGTTTGATGACGTTAATTCAATTTTTAAATACACAACACGATTCATTTGAGGCTGTCCATCTATAGCGCGGAACATTGCTATTCATACATGTATTAGAAAAAAAATGTGCGTTATACAGTACCGATCAGACCCAACCTAACAGAAAGTAAACCCCAACTAAACCCTGGGTTTACTTTCTGGGTTTACTCTGGGTTTACTAAAGCAGACTTAGAGTAAACCCAGAGAGTAAACCCCGATCAGAAGTAGACCCCTGAGGCAGACGCTACATGTGTATTTGGAATATACAAGGGGTGGGAATTACAGGCAGTAAGATAAATAGATAAAAGACGGGTCTGCTTCACATTTCAGTGTTTAAAGAGGACCCCAAATGCAAACCGCGAGTAAACCCAATGTAGACCCCGAATGGACCCAAAGTAAACCCCAACTGGACACAAATTTTCAAAAAGTAAACCCCAAGTAAACCCCGAAAGTAAACCCGGGGTTTAGTTGGGGTTTAATCTGGTGTTAGGTTGGGTCTGATCGGTACTGTAGTTCAAACAAAACTAAGTATTTGGCATGCGGAAAAAAATACATATCGTGATTTTCATGAAGTATAGTTTTTGAATTGACAGTTTCATATTATGTTTAGTAATATAATAGTCCAAGAATTTTACTTGTTTGTTGTCCATTTCATATACATCTGTAAACATAGCTTTTTTTGTCTGCATCTCTTTTTTTGCAAATCTTAAATTCTCATTTTTCTTAATAAATGTTTTTATAATGTTTTTATAATGTTTGAAAGCCGTGATATCTGTCAAAGGCGGTGGCCTGTGTGGGTTTCAATATTTCGCGGCCATAATATTTTGAACCCCCTCACCAATGGAAATTAACAATCGGAAAGGTTCAATGTTTCGTGGCCATATCTTGAACCAGTTCAACCCCATCTCCAATAGCAAATTAAAATCAGAAGGGATTTTAATATTGAAATCCCTTCTGATTCCACTCGCGGCAATAATATTTTGAACCCCGTCTCCAATATGAATTAAAAACAGAAGCCTCAGGGGAGGGGAGGAGTCAACATTTTGCAGCCATAATATCTTGAGTCCCCTCTCCAATAGTAAATGATAAAATGGGGGTGGGGTTGGGTGAGAGAACAATATTTCGCGGCCATAATATTTTGAACGAGTTGAAATTTTTATTGGGGGATTGCGTTCAATATTTTTCAGCGATAATTAGAATTCGGGTTCAAATTTTCGCTGGGTTCAAAATACACCGTTATTATACTAACTGAATAAATAAATTTTGATTTTCTCCTTTAGCTTTTTTCTGATTTAAAAGTGATGAAATAGCTTTATCCACCTTACCTTGAATGAAAATCTAACTTACTGTCTGTTGTAAGTGTACGTTAATTGAAAGTCTCCCTAAATCACTGTTTTAGCATTCGTGGCTATAGGATAGTGTAAGAGCAATTTCTTGAAAACTATTTCTTAATACGCATAAAAAATAATTTAGAGGAAAAGATGCCTTTTTTAAATTTTTAGATCATAGTAGCAAATTTAAAGATTTTACCAGGACATACGTGTACAAATCTATACAATATCACAAAAAACTAGCTTGTAGGTTGAACAGATTTCTTAATTGGAAAATTGTTTATATTACTTTTGAGGCATTCAATCCTTAGCCATGAGTCACATTATCTGCATTGTATTGTATTGTATTGTTTATTATCAAGAACCATACGGCTCATAGGTTTAACGAATAAACATAAAGAAGTTGTACAAACATATGTAGAATTTTTTAAAAATCACAATCTTAAATTAGTCTGCGGGAGAGCATTGTATATATATGACAATGATTAAATGGAGATGATAAATATAATAGTAAACAAGATAATGGAGAGGATATTCTCAAGACAAGCAAAAATAATAATCTATTTTTATCTTAATTTTGAGCATTTATAAAGCTATTTGCCAAAATTACACAACTCTTTGATATTCTTTGTTGTCAGCAATTGAACAAGTTTAACGACAGAAGGATTTTCATAATATTTTTACATACATCTTTCTTATTTCTTTATAAAATAGACAGATTAGAATAAAACGAAACCCATCTTCAGTTCTGTGATAGTGAATATAGTTTACAAACTCTCTCGTTTCTATGGATATTACAAAATCTGCCACGGTCAACCTCAAGTTGATGAGAAGTGCTTATACATTATGCCTTTGGAGGAACTTTCAAAGTAGCTATGACCTTCTTGTATAAACATATCGCTAAACCTCTGTTTCACTCAATTAAAAACACATGTTCATTAAATTGTTCTTTACTGTTCCATATGTACCCAAAACCTAAATTGTTAATCAACTGTTTTATGTAAGACAGCCAACAATTAGAGGCTACCTCTGTTTCACATACATTTAGCATATCTTGGTATATATTGCTTAAAATAAAATTCTCACTATTCTTTAATTTTATCCAATATTTCAACATTCTGTATTTTCTGTTCAACTGCAATGGTTTACGCCCCAAATCAAAATATACCATCATATATGTAACACTTTTCTTAACACATAATATTTTTTTTTTATAAAAACTAAATGTATACTCTCTAAACCACTTGCCGGGTGTTGCCCCCATAGTTCACAACCATAATGTACTATGCTACTAATATATGTATCAAACAATGACAATTTTGTATTTACGTTCAAATGCAATGGCTTCATTTTGGACAATAAACAGTACATAGCCTTTCTACTCTGTGATGCCAAACACTTAACTGCCATTTAAAAAAATAGTCATACCAAGATAATTAAAATTTTCAACAATATCAATAAATTCATTATCATAATTCCAACAATAATTATTTTATAACATTCCACCTTTTTGAAATACAACAATTTTTGTTTTTCTACAACAACTTATAACTTCCTTTTGGATGTGTATTGCAGTAAATAATCAAGCATATCTTGTAAACCTTGCTCTGTCTCTGAAAATAGTACGGTATCTTCTGCATTCATGATCAAGAATAAGGCAATATCTCTAATTTTAACCCCCACCCCCCACCCCCTCCACACACACACACAAACGAGGTTTGGGGGGTATCTAGGAATCACCTTGTCCGTCCGCCTGTCTGTGCAAAATTCGTGTCCGGTCCATATCTTTCTTACGGAGAAATATTGGAAGTTCTTACTTCACATAGAGATTGCTTATGACCTGAGGGTGTGTCATAACCTTGACCCAAGGTCATTCGGGCAAGGTCGAGGTCACTGGCAGGAAAAGTGCAAAATTCGTGTCCGGTCCATATATTTCTTATGGAGAAAAATTGGAAGTTCTTACTTCACACAAAGATTGCTTATGACCTGAGGGTGTGTCGTGACCCCGACTTAAGGTTATTTGTGCAAGGTCAAGGTCACTGACAGGAAAAGTGCAAAATTTTTGTCCAGTTTATTTCTTTATATGGAGAAACAGTAGAAGTTCTTACTTCACGCAAAGATTGCTTATGACCTGAAGGTGTGCCATGACCTTGACCGAAGGTGATTTGGGCAAGTTAAAGGCCATTGTTTAAAAAATGCTTCATTCCTGTCTGTGTCATGTCTTGTATTAATGGAAATGATTAGAAACTAAAATTTGACACAAAGCTTGCTTGAGTCGGGCCACATAAAATTAATTTTTAGATTCTCATCCCCGCCCGCCCCTCTGAAAATGGCATGCCCCGATGTATCTTATTTTTTTATTGAAAAAAAAATTATGTGGAAAAAAATTTTCGGAGAAAAAATCGGGCTCGGTATACCAAAAATTCAAAACATTTAATGGCTGCTTGACATGTGGTTAATGCTAGTTCAGATCACGCCAAAGAAGGTCGCCGTTCGGAATGCCCTCTTTTTTAATTTTTATTCGGGCTTGGTGTGCTAGAGAGAGAGAGAGAGAGAGAGAGAACTGTGAAATAATTTAATCATTTAAGTCCTACAGACTTTTATGATATTATATTGTCATTTACAAAAGATTGTGTCATCAATAAAAAATCAATAACAGCAGTGCTCCGAAAACGACTTTATTCAGTAGTACCATACGATGTGTAAATACAAAAATATACAAGGTAATATATAGTTTATCTTTAGCATTATGTACATAATCATATTAGTCTTTCCAAAAATGCGTATTTATTTTCAACGAATATTACGTACATGTATATAGTTTTTTGAACTACGCCTCAAGTACGTGCATGGAGATGTGAAAATTATGATTAAACATTCAATTAACATACCAATAGGTAGGAAACAGCAATAAGAAATGCAACAATGTGACAAAAGTTTTATCTAAATTTTGCGGAAATCTCAATTGGTTTAATCTATGAATCTACATGTAATTACGATCTCATATAAATGTTTAACATCTGCTACAATCAATAAGTTTCAGGAATAATAAATGTTCCGAAAATATCATGATAAAATATATGCAAACCCCAGATTGATATCGACCAAACACTATATATATATATATAATGACATCAGTGATTAGATAAATTTTGCATATAATTTCATACTTTCATGTCAGATTAATAAATAACAGGATATTTGTGGATCTGTAAAAGTATACCATCAACACAGAATTCCTTATATTATTACATTATTACTGCATCAGATAATTGCCAGAAAAGTATTAAAATAAAATAATTTTTCAAAGCACATATTTAACTATGACCCATTTACATCGAAATTATTTCATCTTTTTACTCTGCACAACCTTGAGCCACCTGTCCCAGGCTTGTTCTCTATGGAAGTCACATAAATAAACGTGGCAATCTGCAAATTCAAAAAATTATGATGAAATAAAATCAAAGACTTCCTCATGAATATCTGCGGTTACTAATCTACCCCATTCTGTTCATTTAAAAGATCTGCTCAGATGGTCATTATTATTCTATTAGGACCTAAAATGTAAATATATTGCTTTTTTTGGTCCAAAATATTCAAATAAAGTCTCATTTGATATTTTAAAAACAAAGAAGCATGTTATACACTGTTTACACTTGACCTGATTTTTTTCCCTTTTTATATCAATAAATATAATCATTATTACTGAAGATAATATGTTGTTTTACACTAGCATTAGATGGTTTTCTATTTTATTATTTTTTGTTGACATTTTAATAAGCACTAACCAAGATCACTACATCTAGTAATTGTTTAACTAACTAAGGCATATTCAGAATATTCACAGTATTTTTAAATTAATTGATAAATATATTTATTTACATTGCATTGAAAAGATATGTAATTTTGTCTGTTTTTATCATATATTTATTAATATTTTTTATGCTGCTACATCTATGAGAACATCTACCATGAACCATATTTAATTATAACACCAAATAATTTTTTTCTTGTATTAACTCCATCACCAAACTCACCGTATACAACCCCTAACGCGGGGGAGTCGACAAAAAGTATGAGGGAGTCGATTCCAACGTATGGGGGAGTCGATTTTCTCCGCTTCGGAGACGGGAGGAATTTAGGTCACGCCTTTTGTAGGTATTTATAACAAGTATTTCCAAAAAATATATACCGCACGGAAGACAGCGACAGTCAAACTTTGTGTTGGTCATTGGTCCGGGTGCTCTATGCGTCTAGTAGTCTCAAACACTTCGAAACTATTTGGCAGATTTCAAATTCACGGTAGTCGGGTGGTCAAAAAATGCATGATTTGTAAAATACACGACTTGCTTTGGGTTACAGACAGTTGAAACAGTCGAACAAATGACCAATCTTGTAAGTGCAATAATCAAATCTTAACAAAAATAAATAATCGCTGCAGTTTCTGTTCAGATGTAACGGTGATGTAAGGGGGAGTCGTTGTTTGGAAAACAGAACGTACAGGGGGAGTAGAAAAATAAAAGAAAATAATGTATGTTTAATTTTACATTGAACTTTTATCATCTTGGAAACCTTATTTGATATCAACTGTCAATAGATGAAGCATAATATATATAAATGGTTTTATAAACAGCAGCTAGAAATGCTAAATATGTGTTCAAATAAAACGATATATATTCATAACTTTACTTTTTCTCTTTTCTAATGATTTGTGTATCTCAAACCATATTAAAGGCACATGAGATTCAAAACAACATTAACAAAACTCCAAGATCAAACATTAAGAGTGCATGATTTATCTGATGTTTTGTCAGGTTCCTGTGGGGTTTTTTTAAGCTGTATTTGTTTTTGTTATCTGTATATCATATATGTATTTGCTATCGAAGGGTGATTGGTGGATGCTCTTGTCAATATGATTATCTAGTGAGGCCGCGGCGTCGATGACTTGTTAAATTTGTTTTGTGGTGCCCGCAAAATAGCTGTATTCCTGTGTACACAGAATGCCTGCTGCTTTTTCGTTTGTTTGTTTGTTTGTTTGTTTGGGGGGTTTTTGGTGGGGTTTTTTTTGAGGGGGGATTGAAGCATCTGTAGTGAAATCATAAATTATATATAATTAATTATATATTTGACTGTTGAATTACATAATATTATCCATATTTGTTCTCCCAATGTACGCAAAATAGTCACCAACTGTGTATATTCAAACAATAAAATGCTTTCTTTGGTGATGCAAACGGGTATGATGGTAGCTAGCATTCAAGAAAAGTACATAACATATATATATATATATATCCTGATATGCTTGATACTATCATAGCCCTATGAATCACCAAAGAAAGCATTTTAACTGTTTGTATTGTAAAATGTGTATTTAATAGGCTCAGTACTGCCACGCTCCCACAAGCACAAGCTAGCAGAAGGGTCCCGACTTCGAGCCTAGATCTGGTGATTCCTCCTCTTCTATTACAATATATTTACATCCACCGAGTATGATTTCCTCTATTTCTTACGGAAATTGATAATTCATAGCTCTGGAAAAACTGACAGGACTGAAATCTGCACGCCCCGTTTATCGACTGCTTGAAACTTACAGCGACTGAAACTGACAGGAAATTGACAGGACTGAAATTTACACCCCCCGTTTATCGACTGCTTGAAACCTTCATCAAACTAGGAGAAATCACACCCTGCACGAAATAATCATGATGATGTCAGTCTCAAATTCCCATAGAAGACAATTTGGCAGTTGCTTTTTTATAAACGTACTGATGTACATTGACAATAATTCAATTAATTTAACTTTTTACGATCAAGTTATTAATCTGTTAAAAGAAAGATGTGAATATAAACAATAAAATGCTTTCTTGATGATTCATGCGGTATTTGAAGGTAGCGATCATTGCAGAAAAAAATGTTTAATTACTGTCAAAACGTTACACAGAAGCAACAGTCCATTTTCCTTATATGTGAAAGTTACCATAGGAATGATAACTATAGCTACTTGGAAGTTTGAACTTAGCCCGTGCAAGTCCGTACAGTCCTTGCTCTCGATGTAGCTTAAATAGAATCACTCAGTCAAGAAAAAAACGCACGCAAATTCAACATTAAAAGTACAGAAAGACATCAATGACCGATGTAAAAAAAATAATAGTTCTTGAAAGTTAATTAAAACGTTTATAAATACGTTCACACACTGTTCGTTTCAATGGATCGCGGAAATGTCTATTTTCTTAAGAAATACAGGAAATATACCATTTAATGAATGTATTTTCTTTTAATTCAGTCTTTTTTCTGAAAAATAAAAACAAAATGCGAAATTAAATGGAAAACATGAGTAGTACATGTACATGTACATGTACCTGTGTCGTATATTTTACAAATCCTGCATATTTTGACTACCCGACTACCGTGAATTTGAAATCTGCCAAATAGTTTCGAAGTGTTTGAGACTACTAGACGCATAAAACACTCGGACCAATGACCAACACAAAGTTTGACTGTCGCTGTCTTTCGTGCGGTATATATTTTTGGAAATACTTGTTAAAAATACCTACAAAAGGCGTGACCTAAATTCCTCCCGTCTCCGAAGCGGAGAAAATCGACTCCCCCATACGTTGGAATCGACTTTCCCATACTTTTTGTCGACTCCCCCGTGTTAGGGGTTGTATATGGTGAAACTTACCAGTAAATTTAAATATATAAAACAAAAGGTGTATATGTGAGAGGAAAGATATGTAATCTGCTGACAATAGTGAAAAATGAGTTCTGCATGGGTGAGACGTACATGTAAATATAAAAATATTAAATGCAGGTTGAGATGTCATAGTAAGCATATTAATCTTGATGATATTACTAACAGAATGATCTTGAATTCATGATTTTTTATCATCAATGCAAACACTCTGAGATGAGGTGAGATTTTGTGAAACGAGAATATACAGTCTCAAGATGTTTGATGAGAGAGCCCACACACTCCGACAACAATTTAAACAACTTACCAATACTCTGCTGTAATAAACAATTTAAGAAAAAATGAAATATTGAACACAGTGAGTTATTCTAGACACCTAACTTTGATTGACATTTATTTAATATTGAGTAAAAATATTTGTAATTCAAAATGTATATATAAAATAATGAAGTCATTTTTTTAAACTCTTGTTCACCAGTAAGAAAAAATAACTTGCTATAGTACAGCAAAATATCAAAGAAAAAAAACACCATCTTTTTACCTTCAAAAGTTTCCTCTATGGCACTAATTTCAGATGTATCGAAATCAGTCATAGAATATTTAGGATGTCCATCTACATTCCAGTCCTTAAAATACTGTAGACCTCTCATTATTGACTTCTTTGTTTCATTTGCAGTAATGAAGCAGCCAACAATGGTGTAACCAACATTGGTGTTAACACATACAAAAAATGCTGGCAGGTCATTTTTTGTTGTTTTATAGGTCGCATCCAACAAACAGATTTCTTGAACATACATATTGAGTAATCTTTTTTGCTATTCTGTTTGGCCAACAAATAGGAAATTTTCAGTTCTGTAATAAACAGTAGTTTATAATAAATTCATAAACAAAAAGATTATTCTATAAAACGACGGTGATAGGAATTTCATTATGGTTGTTATGCTGTACATTCCTTCAATTTCTATTTCCATATGATGATCATGTCTGATTACCTGCACAAATATTCAAAAAAATTAAGAACTGCTTTGTAAGCTAGATGAGGAAGTTGCAGGGATTTAAAATGTTACAGTTTTAAATGAGTACGAAAAAGTAGAAAAATGCCTGAGTAAATATACCTTCCTTTGCAATTAAATTCTAGATCTTTTGCAGTTTAAAACAATAGTTTACTAAAGATATTAAATTACTAATGACTGAATAAAGAACTCATGCACATACTCAGAGATATCAAGATAGAAACTGTCCTTTTCCTTCACAGACTTATATTCCTCTAACAACAACTCAAGATTTTCTTTATCACCCCTGGGAAATCTACAATAGAATTTAATCAGAATGATTAAAAATGTGCACACATCATATCTCCCACTTTTCTTGCATGTCTTCTAAATATGCAAATCAATTAAGTATACATTTCACTGAATACATGTAAATTAAAATGATTTTTTATATAAATTTGGTGAATTATATACAATTCTGAGTATATATGATCTAACCTTGTTTGATTTTTATACGAATCCGTCACATTTCTGATGTCCTTAACTAATGGATAGAAGCGTCTATTCTGGGTAGATGTCTTTCCAAGATCGTTTTTACTGAAGCTCTTAATATGACGCTTCATTTCAGCCACTTTGGTGACACTCTCATCCATTAGACATTGAATTTTTTTCTTAATTACTTTGTCATCAGGCTGACAAATCCCTGCACGCTTAAGAATTAAAAAAAAACCTTTTATAGAAGAAATAATGAAGCCAATTTACTTAGAGGTCAAATTTTCAAAGCACATCAATTTAACAAATGGTTCCTATAAGCATCCACAGAGGGAAAAAGAATATGGATCTCCTCTTCCCATGTCACTTGATATTTTTTCTCCTCAAGGGCAATTTTCAGTCTCCGTGACTGGTCTTTTCTTTTCCAGATGGAGTCTTGGCCATTGATCTGAATAAGAAAAATCATCCAAGTTACTTTAAATTAACCATTAAGTACACAAAGTATTCTAATAAAAATAAATGATTACATCTGACCTTGAGATTTGACCGATTGATTACAAAATCTGTCAATATTTAATTTATGTTAATCATTGATCAATAAAATTTCCATGGACGAACTAAGATAAAACAGGTGATGTATTTTTGCTCATTAACATGTTGAATGATACACATATATATTCCATTTTCATTCTGACCAATACATATTGCTTTATAATTCTCCTTCCTAGTTAACATCTGCTCAAAATTTCTGAAAGAATTTTGTAACATAAAACATTAAATTTGGTGATTCATATACTAAGTACAAGAGAAAACAGAATTTGTAACTTACCTTATATTCTGGAAAAATACATATTCTTTTTAAGTAAATTCTTGCAGGACAATCCTGCTTCTTTGTGTTTTAAACCAACGTCCTGCCTTTTTGTATGTAGGAATGGTCTTTTTTTTCCTTCCAAAGTCTAGGAATAAAAGCAATCTCCCAAGTAATACATTTTCTTATGAACCATCATATGAAGACATATATACAATAATTGATAATCAAACTGCTGAACTAATGGCATTGGAAATGCACAGAAATAAAACTGTATGAATGCATGTGTATCGAACCGAAAATTTTGTTTCTATTCTATCAATGGAAAGCCTTTATAAATTAAATGCATAAACATTAAGAGGACTGAATATCTAAACATTTGACTTGTAGTTCTTTACCTACTGTCATAATATAAAATGGACTTTCAATTCAAAACCCTATTTGCCACCGTAGACTGACCAAACATGCCTTCCGGTGGTCTAGATTCATTTCATATACATTGGTTTTCAAAACATATCCCAATACAGTTAAAATCCATGCAAATATATTGCAAATTTTATATCGCAATACAAAATTTCCAGCCGATACCCAGCCCTATACTGTGTGTGTAACAGAATTTTAAGATACCTTTTCCAACTGATACTTTAGCTTTTTCTTCACATTTCTGTCAGGTCCAAACTGGCACTCTCTTACATCCCAACCTAATATTACGAATGGGGTTCCAATTATATTGGATTTTTGGTCCTTCCCCACGACTCACATCCTCTTACTTCACTCTGTGCTTACCTAAGTCTGCTAGTAAAATAATATGCAATAAATGGTATTTTCTCAACGTATAAATTTCAAACTTAAAAACTGAATAACTTGTTTGAATAATAGCACTCTGAATATATTACACACAGAAATTAAACATAGTTAATATAACAAGGCACTTACCGCTGAAGTCCTCTCTGAATCCCTTATTGCGACGGAAAACAGTGAAACTAGTTAATGTTTCAACTTCGAATTCGTTTATCCGTTTTTCTGCGTGTTCCAGGGATGCAACAACAACGTGAAGCGGAGCTTCTGTCATACCACTACTGTAATTTTACACTACATGTGTGCATAGTGTGCATGGTGTGCATGATAATGACTTTCGTAATATAGGTCACATAAATCAATTAAACATTGGTGCAACATCATATATGACGATTCAATAGTTACTTTCTGGGTTGACATGTTGCCTCCAAAGTAAAGCTGGAATTATTTATTGTCCGCACCCGATGTAATTAAATAGTGGTATTCCGAACGGCGACCTCCCTGTTCGTGATCTGAACTAGCACACACCTTGACATGTGGATTATCGTTTGATTCCAATCATGTTTGTTATCATAAGGATGCAAATGTCTTCATGCATTAACAGTTAAGTTGAAATAAAATGGAATATAAAGAATAGAAATTGGTTTGTGTACTCATATTAGCATTAACAATTTTAAAAAAAAATAGAGCAGTTGTTATTTATAGAACATGGACGGTGAAATAGATAGCATCCATTATTTTCTAATGTTTTACGTTGCTACCGTTGTGGCGAGCGCAGCAAGAATTACACATACATTGCATCATTGTCAACTTAGTGTTATTTAGTTATTAACTAACATCAAAGAATTTGAGAGAGACAGACAGACAGACAGATAGAACAGTCGGGGAGAGAGAGAGAGAGGAGAGAGAGAGAGAGAGAGAATAATATTATAAGATTTCTATGTTTGAGAATTCTTGCAAAATACATAGACTTGCTTCCACCTAAAACCGTTATTTACTCTTGGAGAGAATTGATCAGTCTGTAAAACGTATTTTGTGTTTAGTTTGGTCAAAATTGTTAACGATAATTACAGCATTATTTTTTTGTACCTTGTTATCTGAATTTTATTTTTTTCCTGGTTCATAATTTTTTTGTTTGTTTATTTTTGCATTCTAATTACATACGTTGTATCCGTGCCCCTGGTCCCTGTTTGTAGGTGTGTAATTTCCTATTTTCTAATTTAATGGTTTGACAATATGCAATATCTGTATAGATTTTTTAACTGTTTATTTTTTCTCTTTATTCTTTTTTATTCGGTTTAAAATGACCCTTTTTTTTAATCCTCCCTACTTATACTTACTGTACATGCATGCAAATTTAGCTTAAAATTGGAGCGATATGACAGTAAAGTATGGCACTTGCTAGTATACATATAATCTCTGTATCAAAACAAAAAATAAAAAAATAAAAACATCATCTGAGGCAGGTATCGCAGTCTATACTTAAATTGCTGGTATGTACACGCATATTACCGATGTTGGATCCACCTCTAAATTATAGCGCGAGACTTTGTGACGTCATACGTTAAAATTTAAAATCATTTGTTTACGTATCTCAACTCAATACGAATGAATCGAAACATGTAAAATAATCTTGGGTCTCAACAAAGCTTGTGTGGTACTTAGAATGTGTATTCAAACCTGAAGGCACCGTAAATTACGAGTTAAATGTTAGCCATTTTTGGCATAGTACTACGGAGAAAACATTAGAAAGCATTATGGGACGTAGACAAAAAAATTTTCTTGATGAATCTGTAGGTTTAGCTCGTTCTTTTTCATTTAAAGCTATACACGCTATAAATTGCGTCAATTTGAATGACAGTGAAAACGCATGTGTTTTTTTTTACTGATAAAAGTTACCTTTATTCTGTAAATTACAATGGTAAATTCCATCTCGTTACAAAGATGCAGCATTTTAATTGTTTATTTTCCTGCCAGAAAAGTAATGCCTTTTCATGAATATTGATGTAGAGCCACAACGACCTCATTGCGCATATCCGCGGGAAATCAGGTGGCCGTTATTGTTTGCCTAATTACATATCCGTCTCGATTTTGTATATGCTTAACAGTTGTTAATTTGAAATATATATATACATGTATTATGAGTGTTATACGTTTTTCATTCACGATAACCTTACTTACGCATGTTTAAATAGGATAACACATGAACTAAAAATAGCCCTTAGGGGAAACATAGGCCTACTATGAAAATCAGAAGACCTTAATTAGCAATGCACAGATAGTGATTATACAATAATAATTTCAACACACATAAATAGTAGTTTTACTACATTTATTTTTAATAATAAAAAAAAAATACATTTATTCAGAGGCATATGTATAATTTAAAATTTTGAGTTTCAACTAGCTACAATGTACATCGAATGTATTTAATATACATGATATGGATAAATTATTGTATTCTAATATTAGTAAGAAAGGAGTAAGAAAAGTCTTCTTTCTTTTACTTGTTTAAGAGCTAGGCAGGAAATATATTGGAAAATTGCCTACCTATTTCCAACAAGAGGCCCATGGGCCACATCGCTCACTTGAGCAACAATAGCCATAATAAGATCAGCTTTTATAAAGTCATATACAAATATCTGAACAGTTCAATGTAGGAGATCTAGAATAGATCCTGTATCAAAAATATTTAAACTTTCCCCCAGATATTTTTATCTTCAACATTTAGCCCCTTTTGTAACTTGATGATTTCATATTAACATCACAATTGAGCATTGCAGTTCTCGAGAAGATCTTAAACACTTGTTTATATACATGTAACCTACATCAAACATTGAACACCTTGTGTATCTCAAAAATGGTCCAGGAACCACAGTCTATACAATGGAGAATCAAACATAGGTCAAGATGCTTGCATATAAGTAATACCATATATATTATAGCATTTGAGTTAATAAGAAAAATGAAATGTTTTCCTATGTAAAAATTCGATTCCCCGCCCAATGGAAGTCATTCCTACATCATGATCATGATTTAAACAAACTTGAATCTACCCTACCTGAGGATGCTTCCACACTACTTTCAGCTTTTCTGGCCAATTGGTTTTTGAGAAGAAGATTTTTACACAAGATATCTAGGATAAGATTTTTCTCTATATACAGTGTATTCCTATGTAAAAATTTGACCCAAAATGTGGCCCAACCCTGCACCGGGGATCATGATTTGAACAAAATTGAATCTTCATTACCTAAGGATGCGGCAGTTCCACAAATTACAGCTTTTCTGGCCAATTGGTTTTTCAGAAAATTTTACAGACTTTTACTCTATATATTCCTATGTAAAAATTTGAACCCCCATTGGGCAACACCCTACCCCCAGGATCATGATTTGAACAATCTTGAATCTACATTACCTAATGATGCTTCCACAAAAGTAACAGCTTTATCGCCAATTGGTTTCTGAGAATAAATTTTTCTTTATTTTTCTTTATATATTCCTATGTAAAAATTCGACCCCCAATGTCCCCAAACCCTACACCTGGAGATCATGATTTGAACAAACTTAAACCTGAGAATGCTCCCACACAAGTTTCACCTTTTCTATCCAAATGGTTTTTGAGAAGATTTTTGAAAAATATTGAAATTTTTTCAATAATTCCTAATTATTTCGACTTGAAAAAGAGTTTGGTCCTTCTTTTCATCAATTTTTTTTAAATCTCCTTCACCCAATACCACTTTGTCCCAATTGCAAGTTTGGTTGAAATTGGCAAAGTGGTTCTGGAGAGAAGTCGAAAATGTAGAAAGTTTACAGACGGACAGACAGACGGAGGGACGCCGGACAAAAAGTGATCAGAAAAGCTCACTTGAGATTCCAGCTCAGATGAGCTAATTAATAAAAACATGTTATAATTCACCTCCATGCCTCCAATGAATCTAAATGTTATAATGTTTGTTATTACTTATATGCAAGCGTATTGACATATTTCTGATTCTCAATTGTCTAGACTGTGGCCCCTGGACAATTTCTGGGCCCCACAATGGATTCAAAGTTTGATGTTGGTTTATAAATATGAACAATAGTTTAAGATCTTCTTGAGAACTGCAATGCTCAGTCTGTAATCTGTTTATGAAATCATCCTGTTACAAAAGGGGCTCAATGTTTAACTTAAGAAAATCTGGAGAAAAATTTGAAAATCATTTTATACAGGATTTATTTTATAACATAGTCCAGAGATTTTGTATGTATAATTTCATTGGGATGAGGACAACAAACAGGAATCAAGTCTCCCACTGAAACCCCTAAAATGGATAATTAACACAATATTCGTTAAGCGAGTCAAACTATTATTCCATTGGAATCCATCCGGGATAGATAAAATCATCAATAGAATTATTCCGGAATTCTTTGGCAAAATCGGATTCATGTCTGAAAATATTCTTATAGAATATACTAGTTCCTTGCGCCATCCATCCAATCCACCAACCAAAAGTACCGACGGACATTATTGTATGGTTTGCTAGAGAAAGCAAAGCTACGTCCTCCGCCGGTGAATTTCCTGTCGAGAAATACACACTCTTCTCTTGGGCCAAGGCTTTTTTGGACCAGTCTATATCGTTAGATCCCACCACAAATAATACGTTTTCGTACTTTGTTTTGAAATATTGCATGGCGTTTGCGTAATATGATTCATTGGGTGTTAGCTTTCCGTACTTATAATGTCCCTCGGTTGCGTAATCTCCCCGTCTGATATGTATGCTGACAATAACACTCTCCTTGTTGATTTTAAACTTCATTTTATTCATAATTGTTCTCATCTGGGCATGGGCCTTTTGTCTAATCGGATTTTTAAACCGTAAAAGTTTTCGAATTTTATCTTCGTACTTAATCCAATACTTCCATGATTGGAAGTACCCATTAAATCTCACGCTCTTGTGTGGTGGGACTGCAAGTAACTTTTCATCGTAAGAAAGTCCCCACCTTTCTTTGTATTCGGGTAACTTGGAACACGAATCCGTTGATTTGTTGATAGCGGATAGTGTTGTTTTTTCAATATCAAATATTTGGAACAATTCTGAATTTTCCGGAACAATGGGATACAAATGTTTCATTTTTGCTATTACATAGAGGAACACGTATTCAATCATTAAGTTCCCAAGTCGTCCTTGGAATTTGACACACACTATACCATCCAACTTCTTACTTACATACATATAGGTTAGATTAGGTTCTCTTTCTTCTATTTCATATATTCCAGGCTGATTTCTCGAATGTTGGAAGTTTTTCCAGATTGTCAAAATAACAAACAGTCCTACTGCGAGAAGTGAAACGTTTTCTGAAAAGCATAAATCCAAAGACTACATGTATTGATATTAAACAGAATAATGTAAGGTATGGTATCTTGTCTTCTCAAACATATTAACACAAATTGAGAATTAAGGTATAACATTGTGGAAAAAGCTACTTTTTTTAAACTTACTGATTCGGATATATTTTCTTATTCTCATTGTTGAATGCTACACTTTTATCTGTAAAAAGAAAATAAAAAACATTTTTCATTAATTCGTCTTTTTTTGCAATTTGAATAAAATGCTAGTATAAGTGCACCCGATATTCATTTCTTTACTTTCATTCTTTTTATACTGATAAGATAGATTTAAGACACAGAGTAATTTACTGAATTTTCAAAAACATTAAAAAATCATTACTTATATGATTCAACCTTTTTTCAGGGGTCTCGGAACCAAACTATTCAGATTTGTCTAAAGAAGCAGATATAACTTTCGTTAAAATTGGGTATGAAATACCCATATCCCGTGTGAAACAGTGCCCATAATTAATTAATAAAGAAGTCGAACTCTAAACTTGGAAAACGTTACCCACTCGCATTAAAAGCCTAAAAGAATTTGAAATTCGTTATGACAGGAATGATTTTTTGGTCGTCTCTCATACTAGTATTCACATATGGAAGCCGAATTTCAAGTCACGGGTGATTATAATACCATGATCACCCCTGTCAATGTGTTCGGAATGTTGTCTTTTCGTCTGAAATAAACCCAGAGGTGCTCAAATGAAATTTCACTAGTCTTGCTCCGATACGGCGAAATTTAATGCAGTTCCTGATAAATTCAAAGCGGAATTACGAATTCAAATCATTTTCACAAACTTAGTATCGTTTTTCACGTCATATTTTACTTTGATGTTTAAAAGTTTTATAGGAAAAGTCTTGTTTAAACATATACTGATTATTTTTAGAAAACGCTGATATTCGGAACAGAGTTGTCGTTCATTTGCAACCACTGGTCAAGAAAACCTTAACTATGTTTTAAGATGTTGGTATGCAATTCTATGCTTAAAAAATTAATAGGATAGGCGTCTGTTTTGTTGGGGTAATACTTCTTCATCATACAGGTAAGATGTAATTTTATTTATAAAACAGTATTTTTAATTTTATTATAAATTTTATCTCTCCCCCCCCTCTCTCTCTCTCTCTCTCTCTCTGTCTCTCTCTCCTCTGTCTCTCAGTGAAATAATTGTGTTGTATGCTGCATATAATATGTTCAATAAGGACATAATAAAAATTTAAGCAAGATTTCCTTTTTATTTAGGGATCCATAAATCTTGATTAAATATTTGATATCAGAGAGAGAGAGAGAGAGAGAGAGGGGGGGGAAGAGAGAGAGAGAGAACTTTCAAATCTTGGTGTCTTAAAATTTCAATCTTTACTAAATCTACATGTATGTACACTAAGCCTATAAAAAGTGTTCATTTCAAAATTAAAATTATGTCAAAAACCTACCACTATAAAATTTTAATTGTTTATATTTTGCAAAAGGGACATGTTCATTTTATTACTTTGTTTAGGAACGATAAAGACAACATTTCGAACACAGTCGCAGGGGTGTACAAGTAACCATGGATCTAGGAAATAAAATATAATTACGAGGTGCTTTATTCATCATCATTCTCTCGATTTAACCAGTTAACTTTAGCTTGGAAATTCTCCGGTTCAGGTATAAACTGTGACCCAGGGATGGGGTCGATTACTTTCAAAAGTGATTGACTAAATTACAATTACATTCATTTGAATTTTAAAAGTAATCGATTACTTAAAGCTAATAACATTCATTTTTAAAAGTAATCGATTACATTAGATTACTGTTTCCTCCTGTAATCATGATTACTAATGATTACATGAAATTACACTATATATTTTATTGTCTCCCTTGTTGAATGAGTAATGTTTTAAACTAGAGGTACTGTGAGCAAGCTCACGATTGATACCCCCCGCTAAAGAAAAAAAATCATAACTCAAGTATTTTTCTATTATACCGGCGCAGCGAGAGGCGGGCGAAGCCCGCCTCGCGAAGCGAGGAATAATAGTAACACGTATTTATAAGAAAATCGATTTGAATCAGCGGTACTAAGGGCCAAAAAATTTTCTTCCAGCCCTGGGCGCCGCCATATTGGCCGCCATTTTGTTAAAAAAAAGTTAACTCGATCATTAAATGACTACCGCTTGTCGATGTTTTTGGCCCCGAATCTCGATTCAAAACTTTCCAATGTTTAATTGAAAGTAATTAAGATGAAAATAATTGACTGTGCAAGCTATACAACTCTTAACAGTGCTTTAATCAAGTAATACGAATAGTTTCATGTATGTCTTATCAAATTATTAGATGGAAAATAAATTATTAACATCAAGGAACCGATCTTTTAGAGACTGAATAAAGTAGAAAAACTTTCAATTCATCAACTTGGGAAAATTATAAGCATTGAAATAAGAAATAAGAAATTCTCGGAATCAAGTACATTTCTTCGGCAATTTCCGAAGACAAAACATTTACGTATTACGTATGAAACATGACGTCATAATGTAGACTGAGCACGCGACGTTTACTTTAACTTTCAGTTTGGCTTATGATGTTTTCAAGGCAGATCCTACTGCGCTGTGTGCTTTTCAAATAAATTTTGTTCTACAAAAAAAATCAAACTGCGCTGTGTTAAATCTGCGCTCGGTCCAACGGTCACGCCGTTTACATATTAGAAAATGATGGATGATATCTCATTAACCGTTCATGTCCTATCAATAACAACTGCTCAATTTTTTAAAATTGTTCATGCTAATATGAGTAAACAAACCAATTTCTATTATTTAAATTCCATTTTATTTCAACTTAACTGTTAATGCATGAAGACATTTGCATCCTTATGATAACAAACATGACTGAAATCAAACCATAATCCACATGTCAAGCAGCCATTAAATGTTTTAATTTTTGGTATCCCGAGCCCGATTTTTTCCGAAATTTTTTTTCCACAAAAAAAGGATAAAATACATCAGGGCAGGCAATTTTCAGATGGGCAGGAGGGGATGATAATCTAACAATTAATTTAATTTGACCAGACACATGCAACCTTTGTGTCAAATTTTACCTTCTAATCATTTCCATTAATACAAGACAGGAATAAAGCATTTTTTAAAACAATGACCTTGACCTTGCACGAATGACCTTGGGTCAAGGTCATGACATACCCTCGGGTCATAAACAATCTTTTTGTGAAGTAAGAACTTCCAATGTTTCTCCATAAGAAAGATATGGACCGGACACGAATTTTGTACTTTTCCTGCCAGTGACCTTGACCTTGTCCAAATGACCTTGGGTCAAGGTCATGACACACCCTCAGGTCATAAGTAATCTTTGTGTGAAGTAAGAACTTCCAATGTTTCTCCATAAGAAAGATATGGACCGAACACGAATTTTGGACGGACAGACGGATGGACAGACAGGGTGATTCCTATATACCCCTCCAAACTTCGTTTGCGGGGGGTATAAAAAGACACTATGTCTTTTGCCATGACACTTCTAATATAAATTATTATTTACAAGTGTTTTCATTACATGTACAATTTATTATCATCAGTATTTTAGTCACTTAATCTTTCTTTGACTTTCTCAATACACTGTGACGGTTGGTCTTCAGGAAACTCAAAATGCCCGATAGCAAACATGTTAGTTCTATGTTACCCGTTAATGATCTTGTGTAGAAAATATTCAAGATTGAAAATGGTGGGAAATTGGGAAATATTTGGAAATAAAGTACAACTACGTACTTCATACTTTAAATCATATATGTCGAGATGTAGACAGTAGTACACCTTGTTAGTCATGATATTAAATCAATAAAGTAATTCCTTAGGAATATATTTTAAGATCAGAACACAGTTTATTCATATACTAGTGTCATTTGTGGTGTTTTTGTTTGTTTGGTTTTTTTTTTTGGGGGGGGGGGGGGTTTTTGGGTTGTTTTTTTTTTGTGGGTTTTTTTTGGGGGTGGGGGGGGGGGGGGGGTTTACATGAGTCAAGTGTAGATATAATCTATACAGTTGCTATATTTACATGAAACCCTAAGATCCAGGTAAGAGTTTCTATGATATACATGGTACGCGAAGAAGGGGCTAAGGGAATTGTAATGTGTTTACCTACATTGTACCTCAGTATGAAACACACCTAAGAAGCCACCCAATTAGCTCTATTCAAAGTAAATATCTCCCCGAAACAGAAGCACATACATGTAACTGTGAAGAGTCAATTTGTTAAAACATGTGTGATCGTTTGATTGTTTTTCGTAACTCCAACAATGATTATTAGGGGATTTAAATTCATTGTCTGTTTTGAATAATTATATAACTGTAAAATACAAAACTTGAAGCAGAAAAGCTTTACTGAAAATCGTATTCTGCTATAGAGTGCTAAGAGGAAAACATTACCTAGTGTATTTACAATTCAAATAGAAATTAACAATGAAATGATTAAACATGTGATGTTGAATTGTATTTTTATGCTTACTGTCTACATTTTTTCCTAAACGCAAGTTTTACATTGAATTTATCAAACAAATATAAAACTTAAATTTTTATTTAAAGTATTTCCAAGTTTAGAGAAAATCAGTTACTGTAGTATTTCCCGTGACGAGAGATAGCTGTATTTACAACTGGTAAATAGATATAATTTATTAAGATGCCGAAAGGCAATATAGGAATAATTCTGGCCAATTTAAAATATGAATATCATTCACCGGATATCTTTAATAAATATGATTTCAAGCATTATGATTGTAATCTTAAAAGATATCAAAAAGTAATCATGATTTACAGGATTTTTTTCAAAGTAATCGATTTAATAACGATTACCTGTAATCAGAAAATCTGTAATCGATTACCGCTTATAACAATTACATCATCCCTGCTGTGACAACTGCGAAGTTAAGAAAAGTGTTGAAAATTGACCATCTACATAAATTTACAAGTTTACATCAGACATATGATTATGCTTATACCTCTGTTACATGGGCATGTACTAACAACTATTGTACCTCAATACAAATAGCTATATACACTATAGCTATAACTTAGGCGAGACTATCAACTATAGAGATTTGGTTGCTTTCAAAATAATTCAGTTTTTGAACCACTTTATTGTTGAATATTGTGAACATAGAAATAAATTATTTATTAATGTATTAGGATGCAAGTAGCACATGTTTGATATGAAATTTAAATTAATATGATAAACTCCAACCTCAACCCCTCTCATTAGCCAAAATGTCTCTGTCGTCTGAGGTGAGAACTCATTGGCTGCTCTGGACAGGTAATTGTTTGAGTGAACAAAAACCCGATGA
>WFKH01007768.1:42528341-42539979 GCA_016163765.1 Magallana hongkongensis
ATAATTTACACATTTTCAGTAGATCAATATTTTCCTTAGACAATCAGCTCAATGGATGAAACTTTGCTATTTATTCCATGAAGTGAATAGGCATGAAAAGGTGGTCAAATAATCGCATTTTATAGTCGCCTTCTAAATATTGTAAATGTTTTAAACTTATATTCTAAAGAAGTTCATTATATTTAGAGTAGGGAAATTATAGCTGCAGGTCTGAGCTCCCGGTTTGAAAAAAATCGGAAATAAGATGAATTATGTCAAAAACTGGTGCAATATTATGTGCGCCGTAAATTGAAACTTTTAACACGCACGAAACTGTAGCTCCCAGGTCGTCCATCCGAATTTTTTCAGACTGGGAGTACATACCTGCAGCAAGGGAAATCCATACTGCTCAGATGCAGCCTTTTTTGATGAACAAACTTTAGAGTATTAATTATTTAGAGAAGTTAATTCAATAATGCACAGATGCTGTAATTGAGACCAAGATTTTTATTGCAAACATTTGGTCGTAAATCACTTTATATCTTTAGAGATATTAATGCTATCCCGTCATGGACCCCCTAGATAAAATGAACGTAATACGATACTGCATGTGATAGTATCAGGCGCAAAATTATGAAAAGCCCGTTGTAACTTACTACAATTTTTTTCCGGTTCACTGTACGGCTACATTATTTGTTTAATACCCCTTTGCACGAAAAGTCGGCGTTATGTATCAGCCAATTTCCACTTCGTAGAGTCCTTTCTTAGTATTCAATGTAATACCTTGCTGTCTTCTACAGTACCAACGAAGGACGAGATTTTTTTTTTATTTGCCGATGCACCGTAGATTGTCACAAATGGTAACGTTTGTTCTTTTCTTTTTTTTACCATAATTTTTTATGAAAAAGTACAAGATTTGCATTTTTGATTTAAAGCTAAAGTTAATTTCCAACTTCGTAGTTTTTTTTACTGTTATATATGTGCATCACCCCTCTGCTTGCCAAAGAGGGAGTGCGGTTAATACAATCGCCTTAAAAAAGAATTAACTAAGTATTTTCATAAGGTAAAAATTGTTTGCATTCATTGATTTTATTTTGAATCATATTTAAATTAGATTCAAATAACTTATTTTATTACTCAGGGGAAAATTATTGTAATTGGAAACATACTTTCTAAATATTCAAAAAGTATCTTTTTAAAGGGGGAATTGCCATTAACCAGGAGAACTGTCATGCATTTATTATTTAGTTTCGTTCCACCCATACGAAAACAAAAATGTGCACTGAAATTATGTGAACCCTAAATACTAAAAATGAAACAGCGACTCAAGCGCTTTAACTTTAATGTGAATGATGATATATTAGAATATAGTAGCCATATTCATTAAGTTGTAAGTTTTAAAGTGCGTCATTGTTTATACATGTATAGATAGAATTCTTTAATGTATAACAAATCTCTCGGGAGTTGTACATTTTCCTATACATGTCATGTATTCCAGTTTAATAATAATGATAAAACACAATAAGAATTCTCTGCACACTCATATAATTTAATATAAATATGACCCCCTTCTAGATCTATTTTAATCTCTTTTAACAACAAGTGTATGTTAGTCCCTCTTAACTTAAAGATATTTGAATATAAACTGAAATATGATTTACCTAGAGGTACCTTTCCTTGGTTTTCATTTTATATCACTTTGAGATAAATGGCACATTTCGCGAACTATAATTATCAACAAATTAACAAAAATCAATTGATTCAACTCATGGTAAGAAATTGAGGTATTCATTCATTGGGCTTTTCACAATAAGGTCAGAAAAGGAGATTCAATGATACATACTTGTCGCCTTTATGGTTACTACATGTATATAACACAGTTTATCCTTTATATCATGACGAACATGATCTCCACTTGCAAGTATTTAGTCGTAAATTGCCAAGTTGTCCTATATAAGGGTATTTATGTTATCCCCGTACCGACCCTCCAGATATCCAAATTTATTTTATCAGAAAAAAATAGTCAAAGGAGGAAAGAGAATGTTTACATTTATTTCTATAAGATAAAATGATAAAAAAGTCTAAAGAGGAAAAGGTAGGGTCGAATGTTCACAAACACCCCTTGTAACTACACCTTGATTCCTGTTTATTGTAAAACATTAAGCATTATTATTAATATTTCTATTATAAAGTCAGAATATTATACTCTAATTGGGTTTCTTTCGGTTTTCATACAGTGCAATTCCGTGGTAGACAAGTAGAAAATTGCTATATTCTACATATTTGACAAAGGACTCAGAAATCATATTTCTTTGGATTGCAGATGAATTGTGATAGAAGGTAACGTAACTATATGTATTAAGTATATTTTAGAGAATTTTAATCAATGATGCATAGATGCTGTAATGAAGAGGGCTCTATGGTCGTGGCAGTTTTAGGCTGTATTGATCTCCTTTAGAAGAAGAGCTCTATATAAAAAATTAGAAAAATACCCAAATTTAAAAGATTTAATATTTGGATTTTTTTTTACTAAATCATAATTTATAGCTAAGCAAATCAAATCTTAAAATTTTAGGTAGATCTGATGGGTAATTTGTTGACCATCCAGCCTCCTTAATACGAAAAAGTTTAGTGCAAACATTTGGTCGTAAATCATTTATTCATCTTTAAAGAGTATTAATGGTATCTCGTCATAGACCCCTTAAATAAAATGAACGTGTTTAATAAGATACATGTACACTGCATATAATAGTTTGAGGAACAAAAGATAGCGTGTGCTATTCTGAAAAGCCCATTGTAACTTACTACAACTAGTTTCCGGTTCATTGTACGGCTACATTATTTGTTTAATACCCCTTTGCACGAAAAGTCGGCTTTAATTATCCACCAAATTCCTTTTCGCAGTTACCTTGTTAGTATTCAATGTAAAATGTGATTTATGAAAAAGTACCAAGCTTCACATTTAATTTAAGCTAGTTTTCCATCGTTGTATTTTTTTTACTGTTATGCGCATCACCCCTTTGTTTTTCGAAGAGCCTTAAAATTTACTAATTAAGTGACATTTTGGTAAGGTAAATATATTTAGGAACCATTGATTTTATTTCGCATCATATTAAAATAAGATTCATAAAACTCATTTCATTATTCAGAGAAATTAATTGTAATTTCTACATATTCTACAAGTATCTTTTCAAGTAGGAGAGGGGGGGGGGGGATAACCATTGACCAAAAAGAACTATCTTTGATTATTAGAGTGACTCAGATAATTTAAAAAATGGACAAAATGTATTCCACAGTCATGCCTTGTAACTAACTCCCCATATATACAACTTCCAAGGTTTACGTAAATCGCCGATAAAATTCGAATTTGTTCAAATTTCATGCATTAGTTTCGATCGATCCATCAAAACAAATATGCCACAAAACAAATCGCACAGAAGTTATGCGAACCCTACACACTGCAAATGAAACAGCAATTAAGGCGCTTTAACTTTGGCGTAAAAAGAAGATATATTGGAATAGAGTAGCTCTTTCATTAAATTCATACAACAAATATGATTGAAATATACGGAAACAAATGTTTCGTTTTGTTTATTTTTTATCCTTATAATGTAATGATTATTATTTCTTAAATGCCTGGCTCGGGTATCCTTTGGAGTATAGGGAGCTTGATGGATTGCTATGAAATATGAATATTAAATGGTTTGCTTTAAATTTCTAATGCTATATATCGCTTTGTTATAATTGTTCTTGTTTTACATGTACATTACATGTACCTCTCCTTGATTTTTTCTTTTGATATCACTTTGAGGACGAAGGGAATGTTTTGCATATTATAATTATTAACAAATAGTGAAAAGATAAGATTATTCCAAATATTTGACAAATATCCACTGATAATCAGCATATAGAATGAAACTCCGTTTTTCATTATATTGGGTGGTGTGAAAAATTTATTTGTATGATAAATAAATTTAATCGCCTGTATAGTTACCTAATGTTTAAAGTAATATAATCAATACAGTATGCTGCAGAAAAGCTGTCGTTTTTTACATACATGAATCTCCTGAATAATTTTCATAGTATTAACAGCAAAAAAGCCCTTTGTTACGCCTGTTTATTGTAAAGCTTATACCATTACTTTGGCTCGCAAGGTCATAGTATTACTATCTAAATAGTTTCCCCCCGCTTTGCATTTAATGCAGTTCTGTGGTTCGGTTGACAAGTAGAAATAGATATTTGCTGTTTTGTTTTTTTTTTAATTTTCGACAAAAGACGCGGAATTCAAGTTTCTTGTGATTGCTGATGCACCGTGTATTGTCATAAAGGGTAACGTATATTCTTTGCCTATCTTTCGGCTTTTTTTTCCCAAAAGGATTCACGAATAAGCACAAGCTTAGAATATTTGCTCTAACGCTAATGTTTGACTTAAAGGTATACCATATTGAAGATTTCTGTAATTATAATAAAACAGAGTATTAATAATCGTTGCAACCAACATACATAATATTTTTTCTTCAGAGACTGTTTTAAATTAAAACTTTTTATCTCAGTAAGAACGGCTTTTCAGACTTCTAACTGCATCTAGCCAAAAGGACCACAACTACTACTACTACTACTACTACTACTACTACAACAATAACAACAACAAGAACTACTACATGTACTAATAATACTACTAGTAGAGATTAATGTGAGGAATTTAAAAGTTATTATTATAATGTCGTATTTTCCCCAAGCATATAATTGGTCGATTGCTGTCACGTGATCGTGCTATAAATTCTGTTATGGACCTTAAGCCCCTTTAACAATTGGCGCACGATCAGAAGCGACAAAATATTCGTGCGACCGAAAAAAAAAAGATTTGAATCGTAAACTGTTGCCGAAATGATCGCATTTGAAAAAGTATTCGTACGAAATTCGCACGATCTAAGCGAGCGTTGTGCGATGTAAACGCAATAAATCTTGCGATATATCTTGCGTCTATATGCGACTGTTGTGCAATGAAAGCGACAATGCGATTGGACGTGCGATCATGCGTTCCATGGTACGAATGTTCGTGCGAGTCAGAGGGGGTATATACCGCCCATATCCGACGCTCTTCAGTAGACATAGTTGAAAGCGAGAGAACATGCGGCCAAAGAAGAAACAGAGATGCAGCAGCATTTATTATTATACCTCAATATGATTATTCTATTATATCTGATTGGTCTAGAAAGTCACGTGACAGGGCGATTTCATAGGAATGAAAAAGCCGATATGAGCAAATGATGTAGACAAACATGATTAAATCAAAAATATTTAGTCATTATGATTCTCTTTGTATCACAAAACCAACTTAACTATCTATGATTCGAAATTATGAAAGAAAAGTGAGACAGTAACATAGGAAATCAAACAATCACGAGGTTATTGCTATTGAAAAGTCAGACAATTTTTAGAAATCAACGTATTTTGTTTAATCATATGTTGTTCGATATAATAAAACGTTTATTGCATTAATGTTCATATGGCGAAGCCCTAGGTAAATATGATTTTTCTTGGAGTAATAAATCTTCATATTTCCCTCACCATCATGCAATAAATGTATATTGTCAATTGTGGTCTGAAACAGAGATGCTTATACAGGGTATATATACTAGTGACATATAAAGGCTAATAAGTCGTGCAATGATAGTAAAACGTTGCAAGATTACATGAGACATGTTGAGCAACAGTCTCATGGTCGCAAAACACACGCATATAGAGCAGCGATTCATCTTACAACATTTAAAAATCGTGCATCACTCTTGCGAGTACACAAAACGTTGTAAAACGTTCGTCCTATTGTTCGTGCGTTGCACTGCGATGATTTGGATCGCATTCAGTCGCGTCTGAATAGTGTGCATGTCCACTATTTTAAGGAGACTTGATGCGAGCACTAAAACGCATGCAACGAACGCGAGACCTCGTGCAACGTATGCGAGAGCTCGTGCAATGTATGAGAGAGCTCGTGCGAATCTAAACAATTCCGATCGCAAGGTGTTGTAAAGTGCTCGTGCGCCAATTGTGAAAGGGGCTTTACTATACTAAAAATAGAAAATTTATTGACATCACTATACTAAAAATAGATCTTCAAGACAAAATACTGGTTTTGGCACGTGCGACATTGTGACGTCATAATAGCGAAATCAACACCTATACATTATGAACAAAATATATTACTATTATACGCTTGAAGAGAATGAAGAGAATTAGTTTTTGATGTATTATAATAAAACAGTTATAGCCTTTTGATATCGGTCAATACATGGTCGATATACTCTCATCAGGTCTATAAAACCATGTATTGACCTCATCAAAAGGTTATAATTGTATATTTGCGCACGAGCACTTTACAACACTTTACGATCGGACTTTTTTGGCTTCGCACGAGCTATCGCATACGTTGCACGAGCTCTCGTATTCGTTGCATGCGTTTTTATGGTCGCATCAAGTCTCCTCAAAATAGTGGACATGCACACAATTCAGACGCGACCAAATGCGATCTAAATTATTGCAATGCAACGCACGAACATTAGAACGAACGTTTTACAACGTTTTGTGTACTCGCAAGAGCGATGCACGATTTTTAAAGATCTTAAGAAAAATTGCAGCTGTTTATGCGTGTGTTGTGCGACCATGAGACTGTTGCATATCGTGTCTCATGTAATCTTGCAACGTTTTACTATCATTGCAAAATATATTGGTATCAGTTTCCATGCTTTGTCACTAGATGGATACAGCGTTGTTTTCGCCCCGTGATATTTTCGCTTCTTCTTACGGTTTTGCCTCGTCTTGAATTCGCCCCAGCAATATTGTGGTAAAAGATTGATAATGTGAGACATTGGAATTTGCCAAGTCTTAATCCGCTAACTTACAAAAAGTGCGAAATTAGCGAAAATAAAACGGGGGCGAATAGTTCCCTTATACAGTGTACACTGTATAAGCATATCTGTTTCAGGCCACAATTGAAATTGATTCTGGCTATTGCTTTTCTCATCTTCTTGTGCGGTATCTTCTCTTGCATTCAGCTATGTCTACTGAAGAGCGTCGGAAACGGGCGGTATATATACACCCTCTGACTCGTACGAGCATTCGAACGATGAAACGCATGATCGGACGAGCGCCGATCATCAGGTCTTCCGTGCGATCCTATCACATTATCTTACAATACTCGCTTTTATTGTACAACAGTCGCAGATAGACGCAAGATATATCGCAAGATTCAATACGTTTACATCGCACAACGGTCGCTCTGAATCGTGCGAGTTTCGGACGAGTACTTTTTCATATGCGATTATTTTGGCAACAGTTTACGAACCATATCTAATTTTTTCGATCGCACGAATATTTTGTCGCTTCTACTCGTGCGCCAGTTGTGAAAGGGGCTTAAGGCTTTTAAAGGTTGCGATCATTGCAGGAAAAATACGACTATCGATGCAATGTATGCATAGCTAGTGTGTGATGCAGGTATACAAACATTTAAAGGGAGTTATGATCCAGTACGATACTCGCCTAATCTAGGCAGAGAAAGGATATATCAACTGCGGAATATTCTCACCCATCCTTCTCTTCATTCTATCGTTTTCCGCCGTAATTTGTTCGCACATTGGAAAAACATTGGGCAATGATATATACTTGACCAGAGATCAAGGGTTGGATATATTCTTGACCAGAGGTCAAGTGTTGGATAGTGGGTCGAGGATCTTTGTGGTTGATTCGTGGTACAGACATCCTGATTGCTAGTCGCATCTACAGCCTGTACTCTAGTCATTTAATTAATACCAATAAATGTGCGTATATATGAAGAGGTGTGTTAAAGTGGTAAGTATTTGTAACTTGTGTGAAATATATAATTAATCACTTTAGGTATACATATTCAAAGTTATTCGAGGATTAATTCAATATAGCTAAGAATGATCATTATTTGTCAATAGCTTATCGTCATGTGCGTTTGAAAAGGAGAACAACGCTGTACACACATTGCGTAAATTTGAAAGGAAAGTCAGTACTAACGAACACTAACTTAAGGAACTTGTAGTGTTGAAAGGAAGTCGAATTATCCAACAGTATCCAAGCTCTCTCTCTCTCTCTCTCTCTCTCTCTCTCAAGAAAACTGACTTGCTATTTTTAGTAACAAAGTATACATGTATGTGAAGCTATGGTACAAGTGAGTTACCGTTATGGTTTTCTATTAGTTTGCTTTAGATACCCGATGACATTCTGAAACACCCATTCGGGGCGTTGCCTCTCGTGACTGTTTCAAAATGCCATCGGCTATCTTAAGCAAACCAATGGAAAATCATACGGTAACGATAATTATTTGTTTATTACCCCTTTGCACGAAAAGTTGGCATTATGTTACAACCAAATCCCTTTTGTAGTCTCCTTTGTAAGTATTCAATGTAATACCTTGCTGTCTTTTTCTACATTACCAACGAAGGACGAGAGTTTTTTTTATTGTTTTGCCGATGCCCGGTACATTGTCACAAATGGTAATGTTTAATCTTTTTTTTTGTTACGAAAATGTTTGATGAAAAAGTAAAAGCTTTGCATATCTGGGTTAACGCTGAAGTTGATTTTCCAACTTTGTATTTTTTTATTGTTATGCGCATTACCCCTTCGTTTTTCGAAGACCTTAAAATTTATTTATTAATTGACATTTTAACAAGCCAAGAATATTGATTTTATTTCGCATCATATTCAAATAAGATTCATAAAACTCATTTCATAATTCAAAGAAAATTGTAATTGGAAATATTCTCTCTATAAATTCTTAAAGTATCTTTTTAAGTTACACAGTATGTCTAATAATTATATCCCCATATACAACGTTCATGGTTTACGTAAATCGCCGATGAAATTCGAACTCCTGTGCTAAAGTACAACTATTCAGTTTCCATGCATTAGTTTCGATCGATCCATCAAAACAAATATGCCACAATACAAATCGCACAGAAATTATGTGAACCCTACATACTGCAAATGAAACAGCAACCAAGGCGCTTTTACTTTGATATATTAAAATAAAGTTACCCCATTCATTAAGTTGATGGATACAAAGATACAAAAGGCACAAATGCATCCTTGTACAGCTGTATACACATCCTTGTACATCCGGAAATTTTAGATATATCAAGAATCTCTCCACAGTCGTTTACATTAAAGTTCTTCCTTTTTTAGTACGTGACACATAGACTGCGAGGCGCGGGGGTCGAAAAGATCCGGATGAAATTAACGTACTTAAAAATTTATCATTGAAATGAAAGGAAACAAATGTTTCGTTTTGTTCATTTTATTCCTTAAAATGCAATCAATATTTCTTAAATGCCTGGTTTCGGGTATGCTTTGGAGTATGGAGAACTTAATACATTGCTATGAAATGTGAATATTTAATGGTTGGCTTTGAAATTCTAAAGCTATGTGTTGCTTAAGAAATGAAGTACGAATTTTTGTAAATGTTGCAGAATAACCTCCGAGGTCGAGAAATGTTAACGCCGAGGCTTTATATTTCAAAGCAACATATCTCGACCTCGGAGGTTATTTTGCAACATTCACGATAACAAGAACTTTATTTCTATTCTACTAACAGCTCAGTATTTCCACTAATCGTTTTCCCTACACGATCTAGGTCATGCGACGGATGTTCCGTGTAACCACAACGGAAGTTTACATGTGTATCGATAACAGGCTACCGATTGACATGACATGCAGACGACATATTTTTCGTTGGATATTTAATACACTTTTATTATTCAATATATTCTTTGAATCATATTCCTTTGAATTTTAGGGTAATTTAATACGATTATTACTACGCGTCATTTATTTTAAAACACGCAGTGCAGATATGTCAGGGAGGTTCTTGTAACAGCCCCATGGAGCTCTTCGAAATAAACATTTGAGGTAATACATAGTTTTTGATTGGAACTAAGACATGAAATTGACATGGTTTTAATAACTTTTACTTTCTTTTACGTTAGAAGTTATGCTTTGATCAGTGCGAGGCTAATATGTATTTCTGATCCGATAATTGACTGATGACGTTCGTGGTACATGTATATGCATTTTGGAGAACAAGGTTAGCTTTGTAAAAAGCTAAGAAAGTCGGTCAGCAGAATATTAACTCTTAAGCAAAGAAGAATACACAATCTATTAAAATACCAGATATGTAGTTTCCAGAACAACCATAATATGAGGGTGTACATTTAGTTTGCACACTTATTTTTTATGACCGTGTAGCGGTTAACATATGTAGGACTGCAAACTCGCTTATTTTCATAAAGTAATCTAAAGCAACTGTGCATGATGCCTTAAATTGTCACTTTGCAAATATTACTCTCTGAATTTCATGGTCGCTAACCACTGCCAATATATATCCTCTCCAAACTCACTAAGAGAGTCAGGGAAATATGTACGCGGACTCCGGACCTTACCTAATGCGCCTAGAAAGTGACGAGTTTCATAATTTGTTTGAATTTCTCTAACACGGCTGAATAATTCCTTCCCAGAACTCCAATTTACGCAGGCGCATTTGAATTTTCATCCTAGCTTAATAAGTCTGACTAATAATGGCCGTGGCGTGGCATCTCTTTGATCTCGGCAATAACTGTAGTAGAAATTGTTATAACTGTGTTTTTTATAAAAGATATGCATGAAATGACAATCCCATTTATCAGAATGCCATTTGGTTATAATTTGAAATATGATTGCACTTGTCTAAAATTCCATGTCCTTCTCCTTCTCCTTCATGGTTTTTTTTTTTTTTTTGGGATATCGCTTTGAGGATAAAGGACATGTTTTACAAATTATAATTATTTACAAATATTAAAAAGATAAGATTATTTAAAATTTGCCATCAGCATATCGGATGAAACTCAGTTATCCATTATATTAGGTGGTCTGAAATTTTTTTAAAATGATACCTATTTAATCGCCTGTATAGTTACTTAATGTTAAGAATATTGAAATCAATATTGCAGAAATGCTATCATTTTTTACATGAATCTCCTGGACAATTTTCATTGTATTAACAGCTTTAAAATCAATTTATTACATGTGTAAAGACATTGATGACCTCTTGCAAGTACATGTATTTGGTAATAAATTTCTTCTTTTAATTGTATTTAGGTTACCCTTTCATGAACCACGTAAAATCAATTTAAGCTGATTTATTAACAAGAAAAAAGGAAAAAGGTTATTTAACAAAAGCTCTTATATACAAAAGCCCTTTGTAACTACAACTTAGTTCCTGTTTGTAGTAAAGCTTACATCATTCATTTTTACTCTTGCTCGAAAGGTCATAGTATTATTATCTAAATAGTTTTTTTCCGGTTTGCATTCAATGCAGTACTGTGGGTGTCAAAAAGAAGTAGATATTTGCTGTTGTCCTGTAAATTTCCGACAAAAGAGACGAAATTCAAGTTTCTTGTGATTGCCGATGCACCATAAGTTGTCATAAAGGGTAACGTATATTCTTTGCCTTTCTTTCGACCTTTTGTTTTTATTGGATTCAAAAGAGTTATCACAATAAGTATTTCTGTAATTATAAATCACGATATTAATAATCGTAGCTTGTAAAAAGTTCCAACAACAAAGAAATTTCTTTCCAGAGACTGTTTTACATTAAAAATTTGCA
>WFKH01007768.1:42561864-42581254 GCA_016163765.1 Magallana hongkongensis
AAAAATAGTTTAAACATTCTGCGCATTGCCAAAAACATACAAATTTATTGAAAAAATGGCATGCTTTTTCTCAATAATATATAATCATTGTACTTGGCGAGTAAAGACATCTGTATTGTTTTGATGAAACATTTGTCAAATTTGACCATTTCCTCCTACTTTTGAAAGTTAACGTGGTATAGTTTAAAGCTGTTTTGTTAAAGCTCAAATTTTGGTCCGCATCAAATAACCATGATGATATTTCAATATCTGTGTTGTGCACGTGTAATTTTTAACTTACGTGGATGTTGTTATGCAGAAAATTATTTGATAAACAACACGTCTAGATTCTCATGAAAAAAAAATAATAAAATTGTATCAAACGCAATCTTTGATCTTTCGGGCGACATTTTTCTTACAGATTTTAAAAAAGAAACTACATAAATATAGAAGTTATTTACACCCCAATATAGAACGCATTAAGAATTTTACCAAATGACCATAGATTAAGGATCTTTATTTCCTCTTCCAGTACTCCACTTTTTAAATACATACGAGCTGCGCTTCAAATAAGAGATGAAAGAGACTAAGTAAATTGAATGTTCAGTGCCTTAACCAAAGTTTGTTTTCTTTATTTAAAAACTGAAGTGAATTATTGTTATGTAAGATGAATTGAATCAAAATTGAAGAAAAAGTGACTGGATCAGATTACCTTAAGATTTTGACCTCTATAGAATTTGGACGTTCATGTTTTGAGGTCTAACCAAACAGAAATTAAAAGGGTTGATTGGTAAAAGTAAAAGGCATTCAACCAATCCATTTTACAAATCTGAGGCCTCTTATCTCGGGACAATATCAGAATAATTGATGAATCAAATAAAAATAAGAAACGGAGCATAAGTCTGGTCAATATTATTACTGACATTATCACAGGTTATGTGCAAAAACATTTGTTAGCCTCCAATCATCATATTTTTTGGTAAAACTTCTACAGCAATCATTCGGAGGATCGGGCATTCGACCTAATTTTGTTTTTCTTTTGATCATGTTAAGAAGTTAAAATTTGTGATTTCAAGTTTCTTTATGTTGACGGGTACGTTAAACCTTTGAAATGTACATTAAACCTTTAATGAAATACCTTTTTTAAGGTTCTGAACCTGAGTTGGAGAATGACCCCTAAACCAATAATATATCTGTGTATAGAGTTATGGTTTGAATCTTGGCTTGACGAGACTGTAAGAGGATCAACTGACGAAATTCCTATCGAAATAAACAATAAAATCAGGTATAATTTTATATTTTTTTCTTTCTAAAAATTATTACATAAAATTGTAGCGCAATGGGTTAGAAAATTGACTACGAATCTGTAAGTTAGTTCAGTGAGCTCAAATCCCGCTTGGACTTTTATGATTTTTACCTTTTCAAAAATTTTTAAAACATATTTTTTGGTCAAATATTGTAAAATTTGAAAATTCTTAAAGGTGAAAGTATTTTTATTATAATGTACTTTTATCCACTTTTATAATGACAGGTGTCCCATACCACCTTAAATACATGATTTTTCAAAGGTAATAGGTGCTGATTGGACTAAGGTTATGTAAATAACTGACTTACGATTTTGTGAGTTATGTTGATCACTAAAAGTCGATTTTAGACTGTACAGCATCGCCTCAAGTCATGCTGCTCTCCAACACGCAGTGCGCTGTTACCGCATCAGCAGTAAACAATATAAATATATTAAATGATTAATTAATTAATAGCTCTCTGATTGGCTGATATCCAACAATCTAGAAAAATAGAACGTTATAATCACCTGGACGTGACTTAGGATGTCAATATAACATTTGGTATTTTTCTACATTGGACTAAAAATAGATCGGGAATTATCTTCGTTCATGTCGTCCAATGAAATATCGCGTTTCTTAATGTGTTCGGCTGTGGCTTCATACTAGCTAAAAGGTGATGAAGTTTTCTTTGCTTGATAAAACTCAATTTGATATGTCTGTATCAATTTGCCCCTGAATCATATAATAATTATTTCTATTTTTTCGATCAATACTTGACGATGATTAAGCTACCCTCGAAGTATAATATTCACGTACCTCTCCTTGTACTTCGAGGGTACCTAAATCATCGTATTGACCTTAAAATTAGCAATAATTGTATAATAATTATATACTGGGCTCTATTAACTCGAGAGCTATTTGGTAGACTACCATTTATTTTAATGTGTTGACCTTTACAGATACTGGCATACATGGCCTTTTAAGACCCCAATATAGAAATGATAGGTAGAAATGATAAGATAAACAAGACTTGTACAAACATACAATTTATTAATCACTGAGCAGACATAACAATAAAACCACTACAATAAGAATGGTGAATATGGTCGCATAATATATAATAAATTTTGTGAGGAACTGGGGAGGAAACCAGTGTTCCAATTTAACTACTAAATGTAGGGGACCTAACTGGGAGCCCTATGTGAGCATGGGTGCCCGGAGCCTGAACGAGTCACCGCGTTCTAAGGCGGGTAGTGATGCCTGTCCTTCTCGCCCGTCTCGCATGAAAGCGTGACAGGGACCAACATATAGACCGAGCTACCGTTGCCCGGGAAACATGCACCAGGTTGTAGCATCCCCCTGCTTTAGTAGCAAGAGGTTTTGGAGCAGGATTAGTGATCAACTACAACTGTGAACTCCCCAGTCTCGCCACAGACATTTAAAAATGTCCCCCACAAAATTCCCTCTTTCCCATACACAACAATAAATCTTAATCGTGGAAGGAAGGGGGATATCCATGATTACCCATTAGTTAATGATGGCTTTTTGCCCAAAATTATAACAGAACAGAAAAAAAAAATTGTCACAAAGACCCCGGTTTAAGCAGTGCCCTTTTGCAATGCACACTCGGTAACTATTTTGGAGGGTAGCTAGATTGACTGTTTTGTAGAAAAAAAACTGCATTGCTGCTTGCAGAATGTTGATAAGTAGTTCGTTCCCAAGACTTAACATGTGGGTGCCGTCAGGACGAAAAGAATTAATTTCTTTGGCTGTAATATTATCGTCATGGTCCATGTAGTATCCTTGCACTTCACTACCCATGAATTTTTTCATAACTTTGTTTATTCTAACCCTTTTCTTATTGACTTTTTGGCCCATCCCCCAAAGGTGCCTAATCCCAATATCGTCTGGGCAGCAAACAAGACCAGACCAGCCTGGTGTTAGGCCAAAGTGCATTGTATCTGTACAAGGTGAAATGTGCCTTATAGGTAAATGATTTGGAGGTTATATTTGTTAGAAGTTGTGTCATTTGACCTTATATGGAAAATTAACCAATCAGGAGACAACCTGTCTGTCATAGCTGCAAGTTTCCTCGACTTGGTGCCACCGAGTCCTCTTACGCAATTCCAGGTGATTCTGGCTGGCAGGTTAAGATTGGTACCCCCAGGGCTGTGTTCGGCTTCTATATCCGACCAATAGGAGATAGATGATCCGTCTATCCAGAGGAAAACACCTGGAAATCTTGTTTAAAGTTAGCCAAGAACTGAATATAGAGTAAGGAAACTTTTAACCAAATATTTAAAAAAACAAAAAGGGGGGGGGGGACTTGAAGAAAGAAAAATTAAAATATAAGTACCCGAAAAAAATTTTTTTTGGCTTTGATTGTGTCGTGAGGTGACCCTAGTGACTTGTGATCCTGGCTTTTATCTGGCAAACTGATACCCCTTGGTTTGCTAATTCTGTGGCCTGGGACCTGTAGGAAATCAAAAGTTTTGTGCAAAATTGATTGTAATTAAAAACGTGTAATGGGGGTGTTGTCGACATGAATTAGCAGTTTGCCTGCATATTCTAACCTACATTTTACATATGTACTGACCTGCTTGACTGGACAGAAAAAGAGGGGTGTTTGTTTAGTTATTTTAACTAAAGTAGAGTGCTCGCCTGATCTGTTTTTGACTTTGGAATTTTTAAATTAAGATGACCTGCGGAATCGAAATGTAAATCTGGAATTTTAATGGATAGTACCTCACTTATTCTGAGAAGACTAAAGTAGGCTAGACTGAAAGATGCCGAAAACAGGGAAGCTTCATATGGGGAACGACAAACAAATGGGAGTTTCTCAAAAATTCTTATAAAAGATAAAAAAGAAATGGGTACCCTAAGGTCCTTATTTTCCCTAATTGATCTACGAAGGCCTTCAATGGTTTTTGACACAACATAGACTTTGATTGTGTCGCGGTGGCCCCAAATCTTTTGAAAGTGTGAAATGGCATTTCGGTATAGAGACACAGTTCGGTATGCGCAGCTACGGATGGATAAAAAGGCAATATAATGTAAAAGCTGGTTAGCTGAAGCTGGCCAAGATTCACAAAAACCATACTGGTACGAAAACCTTTAAGTTACTCTAGTGCTGACAGGTATGCTTGATGTGTATTGTCAGATAAGGAGTAATGTAGAAGCCTTGATGCTTCTGATTCTAAATGTCCCTTAGGTGGTTTGGCACTGGTGTGGAGAAGGGCTCTGCTTCGGGTGCGAGACGCCTGAACCTGGACCATTGTGAACGAGATATTGAATCTGCAATGGAGTTTGCTTTAGTAGGAATATATGCAGCTTTAATTTTAATGTTATTCTGTAATGTAAAGAGTACCAATTTTCGAACTATGCACATGACTCTGTCAGATTTGCTTCTTGATTTATTAATGATTTATACCATTGACGTGCTGTCAATATGAAAAAGCCTGAACCTGGACCATTGTGAACGAGATATTGAATTTGCAATGGAGTTTGCTTTAGTAGGGATATATGCAGCTTTAATTTTAATGTTATTCTGTAATGTAAAGAGTACCAATTTTCGCACTATGCACATGACTCTGTCGGATTTGCTTGTTGATTTGTTAATGATTTGTACCATTGACGTGCCGTCAATATGAAACAGCAGCTTTGAGTTCTGTTAGTATTGGTTATACATTCAAAATAAGAGCAACCAGAACAGGAAAAAGTTCAAGAAAAGTCATGTATCTAGTAATGCCAATTATGAACCAAGATTGTGGCCATCGGCTTGAAGCCCACTTGCCACCAAAGTAGATATCAAAACCACCATTTTCACCCCCAGCACTCCATTTTTTTAACTCCATCTCCCGCCTACCGCTTTTATTTAAAAATCTACCGATTTTTCAAAAACTCAATTTTGCCTTGCTTGGGTCGCCATTTTGGAACCCATTGTAGTTGTAAAATCTCGCTGGTTCTCAAGATATCGCGTGACATTAGTCTGTAACATTCAGACCTTTTTTGCACAGCGTTAATAATCTGGGTTTCAAGCATGCGTTTGACAATGATTGGTGTACACTTCTCAGTGATTAGGAAAATGTCATCAACATCACCGCCAAGGAAAAGATACTACTCGAAATTTAATAATGACTGGTTGAAAGTGTTTGACTTCGTTTATAGAAGTGAGAAAGGTGATCAGTATGCGTTTTGCACATTTTGTCATACCGATTTTTCTATTAGCCATGAAGGAAAAAACGACATTGAAAATCACAGAGAAACGAAGAAACAGAGGGACTCATACACGCGCAGATTTCAACAATCAACTTTGAAAACTATGTTTCACAAAGACTTAGGTAGAATGGATGACAAAGTTCGTCAAGCTGAGGTAATGTTCGTGGAATATCTCGTTGAACATAACCTCCTATTCGCAGCGGCAGATCATTTCACAAAGATTTCTAAGTGCATGTATCCCGATAGTGACATCGCCAAAAACAGTCATGTGGCAGAATGAAATCTACCATGATTGTAAAAAACTGCCTTGATCCCACATACAGGGATCCAGTTGTTGATCATTGCAAGAAAGATAAATTTTCCCTCTTAATATACGAGTCCACAGATTACGGATCTGATAAATGCCTTATTGTGTTGGTTAGATATTTTGACATGCAAATGGGGCTGTTACTCGTTTTCTTGACATCCCTGTTTGCAACGTTGGAACAGGGGAGGCAATCTTTGAAGTCCTAAATGCAACTTTTAGTTAATGACTTTAAAAAAATAATTGATATTCATGATTCTAATTTTTTTCTGTAACATTCAATGAAGTATAATCTACATTGCAGGAAATTTGAAATTCCTTGGACAAATGTGGTTGCCTTTACCAGTGACAACTGCAATGTGATGAAAGGGGCTAATAACTCTGTCTTGTCCAGAATCAAAGCTGTCCAGCCTGATGTATTTGATGTTGGCTGCATTTGCCACTTGGCAAATTTATGTTGCGGTAGTACTGTAAAGCAGCTTCCCATTGCTGTCGATGATCGCTTTTTGATATTTATTTTCATTTCAACAAAATGTATCATTTGGTACAGATTATTAACAAACTATTTTTTCAAACTATTTTCTCTTAGTAATGGATATATGCCTCAAACAGTTCTGTATGAAAAAATATCAGAGAGTTCGAGGCCCGTTAGGCCCGTTAATTGTCTGATATTTTTTCATACAGAACTGTTTGAGGCATGTATCGTACTTAAAACATTGCTGTTTACCTGAGTCTGATATTAGGACAATGATTAGTTGGGATTTTTTTTTTTTTTACCCAAGACATTTTCATATTAAGACAAAAGAGATCTAGAATGCCAAAGTCATTGAAGCAGCCTGAGTTACTACTCAGTACATTTCTATTAGTATTTTGGGCTGGTTAAATGACACTGTAAAATGGAGAGTTGGGATGAAATTTGCCTTACTCAGGAATACTTACAGAACTGAAAATTCAGCATCAGACTATGATACTTGTATCGTACGGATGCGATAACTAGACTATCTGCTCAACTTTAAATATACAAACACCGTTGAAAGTTTCTATAAATTTATTACTCCGAAAACAGAAACAAACATTACTGTTCAATTCACAAAATCTCTGGTATTTCACAAATTAACTACAAACTATAATTAGAATCTTATCCAATAATACAATTATACCCAGGTGCAAGTCTTACCAACCTAGACCTATATAAGAATTTCCAAGAATATTTTCTAAACTGGTAAATAACCAGTATTAAATAATATAATTTCAACTGGTACAATTAAACCATTAATATTATTACCACTCAATCTTTTGAGTAAAATCATTCCCCATACCTCCAATACAATCAAATTAACCCAAGAAATAAAATAAATAACACACACCTGATAACGTGGTGTACCCTCAAATAAACCGCTCTGCAACTTTTTTTTACTACTAAACACGTCATTAAATACACCCAAATGACGCAAAATACGCCGACCAATCAGAGACATCGCAGCTAAACACCAACCAATCACTGGCGATACGAGGTGCCCTTATTCTCATGGGTACGATAAAGTTTCACATGAAATATAAACAACAAACAAACAAAAATTAATTATTTGATTAACATCGTAACTTTAACAATCAACAAAGATTAATAACATATAATTGAATTCGCCGCTAAAATACTCTTATAACTTCTTACATAAAAGTGCATCATGGGAAACCGCACTTCTGGAATAACAAAGGAAAGAAACATGTGGCTAGAAATGCCAGGTAACAATATACCGATTAATAGATAAATAAACGGCCTTTTACTTATGTGATCATGTAAGTACTATAGTAAATTATCAGTAATACTCTGTTAAACGTTATGACAACATCGAATTCCTAAATAGCAAAGTAACATGTACGCGGCGAAACACATCGTCTGACACAAAATCGGGGGAAAGTATCAAAACACAAAAATAACACAACGTATGTAAGAAATAGTAAAATATCTTATTAAATGAACAATATTTGTCACAATACTGATAGTCTTTTTAATTACAATGAAATTTTGAGTATAGAGAAGGAAAATGAGGTGAACTTTGACTTGGCCTTTACACAGAAAATAAACCGGAAAATTCTGCTGACAATGCCTGTACCGAAAAATCTCGTTTTGAGGATCCCCTCTCCGAATCTGATTTGAACAACTTGATCAAAAGTGCTGTTCCTAACAACACAGAAAGAAAATCGAGATGGGCTGTCAATGTTTTCATGGAAAGAACTCGAGCACGTAAAATTACGGATGACTTATTGTCTATGGACAACACATCTTTAAACAACCATCTCTGTAGCTTCATCACTTAAGTAAGAAACAAAGAGGGAACCAATTACCGCCCTAATACTCTTTATGAGATACTGTAAATGTACTACATTTGGCTGTGTATTCATTTAGCGTTTTTGGTGGAATTTATCTTCCGCTAAATCAAGTAAATCGCTAAATCAAACATATATGTACAAGAATAGGAACATTCGGGAATACGCTAAATCAAATGTACGTCAACTTGTTCAAAAACTATATATAAACCAAATATCGTACACATCAAATATAATACGTTTATAGTAGTTATATCAATTCAGCCCTTATTTCGATAAAATGGCAATTTTGTCAGCTTCCTTGATGATAACGACTTCCTTAAGATGAGACAAGTACTGAACGCACGGCACCCAATATCTGCTTTACACGGAGAATGTATCAAAAACCAATTCCGGGGGATTAAACTCAAGGAAGGTGGATCCTAAAATTGTGCGTGTGTATGAAGATGACGAATGTCCTGAAAAATGTGTTGTTAAATTATATAAAAAATATGTATCAATGTGTCCTAAAAGTGGGAAAACGGATGCATTCTATTTAAGGCCGAAGACGTTTCCGACAGAGTCTGTTTGGTTTGATGATATTCCAGTTGGCATCCATCCTCTGCAGGGTACAGTCGCTCGCCCTTGTAAGGCTGCTGGATTTACTGGATACATGTACTTCACCAACCATTCGCTCCGTGCTACAGCCGCTACGAGGCTGTACTCTGTAGGTATAGACGAACAGTTATCAGTACTGAAGCAGTACGATATTAGTAATATTGGACAGTGTTCACTAATATCGGACTGCCAAAGATAAATTTTTAGACTGTAAGAACAAAGGAATTACGTCACAGCAATGTTTTAATTACATTTATAAAATATAAAATATTTTCCTTTCGTTTTAGTGCAAAGATTGGAGGAATTTAAAGGGTTTGCAGCATTCACAGATGCTGATTCTCTGAAGATATTGAAACACTGCACAACTAGATGGCTAAGCCTGGAAAAGTGTGTTAAATGAACTCTCCAGCAATGGCCAGCACTTCAATCATATTTTTCAAGTCACAAGTAAGTAGAGCGAGCTGGAGGTCGTGTAAAGGAGATTGCAGAGCTACTGGGCAATCCTGAGGTCAAACTTTACTTCTTTTTCCTTGACTTTATCCTCACTCCACTCACTGAGTTCAACGGATAAATCATCTGAATTATTAATTTTTCAGATATGGAACAAATAGAAAAATATGAGCTTTGAGAAATTAATCAATTACCATTTTATAATTTCAGGCTGATCGCTGTCTCATGGGATGTTTAAAGAGTGAAATGGATAGGTTTCTCGGGAAATTCTTGGCCAAATTCATCAAAACTTCTTTCATTAGGGAGAACAATGCAGATCTGAGACAAGTGCCATTCTGTTCTGATGAGGCCCAGCTCCCGGATGATCTATTAGCAGTTGAAATGTCTGCCAGATCCTATTTAGCAGAAGAAGAGGATAACATTCCTATTGCTATTCCATCAAGAATTTTCTTGCAAGCAGTTTTATAATCACATTCATAACCCACCTTTGAAATGCAATGATTGCCAATGAGAATCAAAATACAAAAAGGACATTTGTTTTGTTATAACACTGTATCTCTTATAGGTATGTTAGAAAGTTCTATCAAGCTGTAGTCTTAGAAATTTCCATTCAAAGATACCATAATACAAGACCTCAGGATTATTGATCCAAGAAATAGAGAAGAGGTTACAGCTTAAACAGGTATATTTTTACAATTTTATGATTTCATTGATTTTGTAAAAAGAGAATAAACTTTTTTGAAATGTTTTCTATAAATTCCTAAATATGTACTCAGTGCTCTGGCTCAGCACATCTTATTCAGCTTTGAATTTGGCCAAGAGATTCAAGATTCTACATGATGAGGATCTGGACGCTTTGGGTATTGAGTGCCATGATTTGTCCGTTTCCCCTGCTGATGACCTTCCATCATTTGAAGACCAAAACATCAACAATTTTTGGCTGGAAATGTCAGGGATGGGGATGGCAAATGATTATCTGAGATTTCCAAATCTTTGCTTAATCATCAGAGCTGCTATGGCAATACCTAATTCAAATGCAGAATGTGAAAGAGTCTTTTCCCATTTGAAAAAAAAATCCAGACTAGCTGCAGATCGGAACTATCCAATGACACAATTTGTTCAATTTTGGCAACGAAATTAAATGATGACAAAAGTTGTTATGAATCTATTCCAGGGAAGATCACCCAAAGCCTACGCCAATGAACATAAATAAATCTTTCTTTGCATGTGATAATATTGTTATTGTTTCATTTATTGCGCGAAGGCCGCGCGAGATGCTTCCTCTTTTGGGTTCAAAATCTACCTATTTTTCACCACTGGAGGTTAACATGTATGGATGTTTTGCTATAGATATATTTTTTGTATAGTCTGTCCAGATTTTTACTTTCCCTTGCCCCCCGTTGGCCCTGATATTGAAGTCTGAAGCCAAACGTAAAGCCATGGAGTAAAAAAATTGCATTTTTGTAACCCTTCAAATAGTGTGCCAAAGACCTATTGTTTATTGGTGTCTGCCCTAGGGAGTAAATTGAATGGCTGTTTTGAGCACTTAATTTGAGGGTGCTTTCCTCTGCACTGGCTACATGCGTGGCTGAACCTGCATTGGATTCCTGAGGGACGGTTCGAGTGGCGTTTGCTCCTGACAAAACTAAGGCCGACTCCGCTATTGGGGGGTAGGGGATCCTGGACCTCCGCGGGACACTGGTTAAAAATATGAAGTTTTATTGCCCTGGCACGTTTTTGTGCAGAACCAATCAGATAACGTTTTTTGTAGAATTATTATATTGAGGTATAATAAGATGGTTTATGTAAACTGCGATTTAATGAATAAATGTCACATCAAAGGTAAATGCATTACTCGCATTGGTAATTTTTTAAATGAATTATAAGATATTTCTGTATTATGCAACCTTGGCCAGATGGGAGAGGATCGTACATATTGGCCGTTGTTTGCGACGATTACTGTACAGTGAATTTGGTTAAATCAATATAATAATGCTTGTACCAAATTTTATCTTTAATTGCCTGCTAAACTTAAATGTAAAAGTTATCGGGAACACTTGTAAGGAAAGTAGGATTCGTAGTAGCAAACCCTGAATGTACCACAGGGTCAGTTGTATGGATGACTGAAGAAATGTCAGGATAAATTGCTAGAATATATTTAGGGGATTTCAAAATCTTGTAGGACTTTTGTTTGAATCCTATCGGAATTTAAATTCCATAAGTAAGTATTTGTATTATACCAGATGCATCAAGTTGCGGGGGCATATATTTTTTTTTAGTTGTCCGACAATTATACATGTATTTTGGATTTCACAAAAAAAACGTTAAAAACTTTCGGAAATGGTTAACAAATTAAATTAGAATGTTTCCATTGCACATCCGCATTGTATTATTGTGTAACTCAACAATAAAATTAATTTATTTTAAAAAATCTTATCCTATAAAAGAGGTCGATGTTTATAACTTAGTTCTCATTATTTTTATAGTTAGTTGTTGATTAGATTGACATTAAACAATTCAATACTTAGATATTATCGATGGAGTAACTTTTTTCAAAGAAATAATTCAGAATAAGGATTACAAATTTTATTGAATGAAATTTCAAAGAAATAAGTTCAATTATTGGTTACAAAATAGGTCATATTTTGTCCCATGAAAAAAGAATTGATTAATTTATTAATTACAGTAACTTAAGAACTAAAAACCATGTTCTTTATCCTTAAAACACTGTGAACACATAATTTTCATTTAGTTGTTCCTAATGTGACTGGACCTCTGGAACCTGAAAAGTATAGTGTACACATGATTTAGTCATAATATGATTTTATATTTATGCGTTTTTTAAACGCTTCAAGCATACATTAATATATAAGCTAGCCTTTTACAATTTAACTATCAGCATAGTTTATAGAAATGTATGTGCTTATCACTGGTATCGGAAGCATGTTCAATAATCGAGGCTTTAGGATAACCCATTACTATTAACATAATAAAGAAAAAAATTTAAATATAACTTTTTATTATGAATACACTGCCATACATGTACGTTTAAAGGCGTGCATGTTGACACGTGTGCTTGATTGTTTGAAGAGTGCGTCCTCAAAAGAAAGTGTGAAAGTAAATTTTGTGTACTTTTACTGATTAACACTCTACAATTAAATCAAATATATTAGTTAAAAAAAATATTTTGCGCAGCAAAACTAACGTTAACTTTTGAAAGCATCATCGCAAATTTAAAACTTAGAGAGAATACAGTCATACCTACATCAATTCATTTATCGTCCTTGCCCCACAATGCTTCTCCAACTTTGACCACACCCTTAAACGGATTTGTCACAATTCGGACCACGGCGTTTCCTGGGTAGCTAGATATTCCCATTGCATCAGAATCCGTTTTCTCGGCCACTTCCTTGGAGTCCTTCACAGCCTGGATCGGCGCAGCAACCAGTGATCCTACCGCCGCAACTGGGACCCAGAGAGGGGACGTCACAATTGTAAAAACTTTCCGAATGGTTTTTTTCTCTTCATTTTCCGCCATTCTAGTTTCGTTTTGAAAAAAGTACCCTGTAGTAATTTGACCATGAATTTTTTGAAAATAAGGTTATTGCAAAGTTTTTTTTCTATTTCAACTTTATTTATTTCTTTTTTCCGAAAACAAAAATTGTTTATTGTAATATTTCTATTACAGGAAATGTAAAGGAAAACATTAGACTATAGTTTAGAATTTACCTTGCTTTTTCTACGTTCTTCGATAAAATTGAAAAAAAACTTTATCCTCTACTGAGTTAAGTCTTCCGGCAGTGCAAAATACATGCGCGGATCTATCTGGAACTAGGAACTAAGTTATACCTGTGTGTACGTCAAACATATCAGCACCTTCCATGTCGTAGATATTTCAGCCCTTCTTATCTTAAAATATCTTTCAGTGTTTCATATCTTCAAGTATATATATTTTCAATTCATTGATGAATTGGTTTGAATAAACTAAGAAACTATAGTACCTTAGTGTATTCAATCTGGCTTGGTCGTATTCTATTCAACACAGTTCAACCGACGTATTGGAAATAAATATACTGGAAGGCATGAAACGCTGCAATCTATTTAGGTCTTTCCACCTTTCAGGTGAAAGACCTCTTGTTTTCTTTATGTTTTTTATTCTTCTTCTTTTTTTCTATTTAGCTCGGAGTGACTTTTTTGTTATTAGGGTTATCCAAACAAATTAAACTTTATGAAAATGTTCTTTAAAAGTTATGGTACCAATTGACCCTGTGTCAAAAAACTCCCAGAACTTAAATAGTTATTGCCCTTTGAGAAGGAAATGCCTGTTATCACTACTCCTGTAAAACCATAGAGATAGAGACTTGGAACTTTTACCAATGTCTTTAGTACACTTAGAGGGTTGTTCAATCTATTCATACCGAAAGGATCTGGGGCCCTCTTCTAGCAGTTATTGCCCCTGAAAGTATTTAAATTTCCATAAAATCACTTCCAACTTTTTTATTATTTATCATAAAAACGTCGGACCACTTGGGATAGAAGCGTCTACCTTGGCCAAACAAAATGGCATAAAGGTCAAAGGTCAAGGTCATTTGGAAATCTGTTAAATAATGATTTTTCAGATCTCTTTTGTTTAGGGTGGTAGAGAAAATTGTTTTCATGGATGTAGTAGGACATCTTAAGACATTTTAAAATACAGCCCCTTGGCTCATACCTTTGAATAATTACAGAGTTATTGCCCCTATTGTACAAAATGCTTGTTATCGCTACTCCTCTGAAACAATAAGAGATAGAGACTTGGAACTTTTACCAATGTCTTCAGTACACTTAGAGGGTTGTTCAATCTATTCATACCAAAAGGATCTGAGGCCCCCTTCAAACAGTTATTGCCCCTGAAAGTATTTACATTTCCATTAAATCACTTTCAACTTTTTTATTATTTATCATAAAGACGTCGGACCACTTGGAATGGAAGCGTCTACCTTGGCCGAACAAAATGACATAAAGGTCAAAGTTCAAGGTCATTTGGAAATCTGTTAATTAATGAATTATCATATCATTTGATACAGAATTTTAGTAAGGGTTTCAATAGCTTGCTGGATTGCGCAATAAGGTATTCAATTAGGTCAGCCAGGTATCGCATCAAGTCCTGTGGTTACTCAAGTGGAAATTGTTTTACAGTCAACCCATTCATATTGTACAAAGACAGCTAGCCTCTAGAACACGCTCTTCTATTGTTAGGTTTTCTGTTTATATGCTTGTGTAAAGAATATTCACTTGGCGAGCACATCAATTTTGTTCAGAGTAAATGGGAAAAAATTCAGAAAAAGTAATTCAAAAGATATCTACGATAAACAACGGAACTCTTAAAGCAATCATGGCTTGAAATACAAAATAATCTCTTAAAACTCATTTATGGCTTTGCAGTATTCTAATTTTCTAGTACACCATATAACACAGGTATACTATTTTTGTATACCTTACTGAGCAATCTAGCAATTTATTAAAAAAAATAGTAGGGTGGAAAGACCTCTAATTGTTCAAGAACAATTAGTCTACTAGTTTAAATTGAAACGTATCAATGGCCGTATCAGTGAAACTAAATACACCTGCATTTGGTATTTTTTCTGTAAAGAGCAAAGTTTTATCTATATTATTATAAAGAAAGAAATAACCATCGATGCTGTGGCATATCAAAAATAAACAAGAGATGTTTGTGAAACACTTATGCCCCCCTCACTTGGAGACCTCTGCAAAGAAAATGAACGAAAACTGCAAATAATTGGAATTTTTCTAAGTCCAAGGGGCATAACTCTGTCAAAAAAGGTCGATCGTACCCAAAATAGAACTTGACCTAGATATTCTTATGATAAATCTGTATGCCAAATTTCATTTCAGTATGTGCAACCTTTGCGAAGAAATGAACGGAAACTTCAAATAATTGGAATTTTTCTAAGTCCAAGGGGCATAACTCTGTCAAAAATTGCTCAAAATCAAACTTGACCTAGATATTTTTATGATAAATCTGTATGCCAAATTTTATTTCAGTATGTGCAACCTCTGCGAAGAAAATGAACGGAAACTGTCGGTGGACCGACCGACCGACCGACCGACCGACAGACAGCAGCAAAGCAATATGCCCTCCCTTCTTCGAAGGGGGGCATACAAATAATAATAAAAAAAATTATTGTAATAAGAATTAAAATAATTTTTAAAATTTAAAAACACTTTTCTTTTGAGGCACTTGTACAGTGTACCTCGGATAAAAGAAATAACTCTGACTTTACAATGAATAACAGTAAGCCATTTAAAGATTTCTGACAAATTCTGGCCCGCAAGTTAATACTATGCTCAAATGGGATATGAAATACATAGTATTTGCAATATGAGTGTACGGTTACATGTTTCAATTCAAGGTCTTTCAACCGAAAAAAATACATATGCAAACTTTGCTTCTCTCTTAGGCCTCATGAGTTCTTAAAATAGATACGAAAATACACAGTAGTCTCAACAGCTTTTGGCAAAAGTAGCTAACCATTTTGTCAGCCCAACTCCTAAAAACTAACCCTGACAGAATTATACACCATGCTGTCTGTTATCAAAAAATCCATTGACATTAAAGTATGATAAAGTAATTTTACTGTATAATAATGGAGTATTTAAATTCGAATATAAATTATATGGGTTATTTCTTGAGGGTTTAATGGATTTTATTACGACTTACATCACGTTATACAACGTACATAAAAATCAAAACTCATACAAGTCTCAAATTTTATTCAAGCAAAGCACTAAAAACGATGTTAAGAAATGATTTACAAAATGATTGAAATTATAAAAACACAATTACATGTTCATTTATTTAGGAAAATACACAATGCGAGTACCATCACTTGTTTGTTCTGTATAAGTACCATACATGGTGCTGGTTTCCTGAAATAAAGATATATGTACTTGTAAAGTTAATGATTTAATTCCTGAATTCATTCAGAATTAATTTTAAGGTAGAGGATTATAAAGATTCTCCAACATTTAAAGTATCGTTGCACAAAGCGCTAAACATTCATTTTTGGAAATCGTGATCGGTGCCATTTTAAGGTCAAGATATAACCAAACCAAATAATGCGTTAAACGATAAAGTTAGAATATAAAGTATTTTTTTCTTTTTCACACAACTTTTAATGCCTTACTTTCTAACAATTCTTAGTAAAAGTTAAAATATATACGATATACGGTAAATTTTACTAAGGCGCAAATGAAAGCATTTTGTGAATCTCTTTTACTGATTGTTTTTTGAACAATAAAACTGTAACCATCCCTAAACCTTAAAGTAATTTCCAACCTTTATATAATCATCACGCTATAATAGTCGAATTAAACCAAAGGGGGAGAATACAGAATAACGCATACCTCTACTTTTTGTCATCCTTTCCCCACAATGCTTCTCCAACTCTGGCCACACCCTTAAACGGATTCGTCACAAGTCGGACCACGGCATTTCCTGGGTAGCTTGATATTCCAGCTCCCGCAGAATCCGTTTTCTCGGCCACTTCCTTGGAGTCCTTCACAGCCTGGATCGGCGCAGCAACCAATGATCCTACCGCCGCAACTGGGACCCAGAGAGGGGATGTCACAACTGTAAACACTTTCCGAATAGTTTTGTTCTCTTCGTTTTCAGCCATTCTAGTTTCGTTTTGGTCAATTCTCCTGGTGTTTTTGTAACATAAATAATAATAGAACGCATTATAAAGGATTTTGTTTCTGTCTTAACGTCAATCGTTTCAGTGAAAAATAAGTGCATAAAGATCAAACCGAATATCCAAAAATGTAAAAGGCAACTAGATAGGAACATTGAATATTTACCTTGTCTTACGCTCTTTTTTCTGCAAAGAAAAATTCCAAAAAATACCTTTATCGAAGGTCAGACTTCCGCCTGCAATGCATATGCAAATATATCCGGGCCTATGCCGATATTTGCAGGTCTTGCATAACAATTTGCTAGTTTTTATATTTGAGTCGCTGAAGTTACGTCGTTAGTCGCTAGAATGTTTACTTTTCTTAAAAATTTCATCCTTGTGACCTCAAATCACCACAATTTAATTTTTATCAGATAACATATTCTACCTGTGAGTTTTCCACCTTTACAACCAGATTGGTGGTGGCTTTTACTTTACTTTTAAACTAGTATCAAGTTTAAGGGGTTTTTTTTTTTAACAAAATTTAATATAGCTGAATAAAAATTATTACCGTCCAAGAATCATTGAATGATGATAGTAAAAATTGGAATGTAAAACAAAATTCAGTCAATAGTAATTTTTTTTACAAATAATGACTAACAAGTTATACATGTGTATGTTCAAAGAACATCTGCTATTAGCAGTTTGTCAAAGTTCAAACTATTGTGTACATGTTAAAGGATCAACTTTTTATGCTGTTCCAAATTTTAAAGGTTTTTTTATATATAATTATAATAAAATTGGTACCTACAGTTAAGAAATATTTTTGCAAGGTATATAAACCGAATTTATTTAAGTGTGAGCAAGTTTATTTACAAGCAGCTAGAACACAGGTGGTTTTTTAGAGAGTAGACCTGTTTGTAGAAAAGTAAATTTAATGTTATACAGGTATCAGGTTTGATACAGTATTTAGCTTAATAAGTAGGTAATGTTGGACATTCCTGGCTATTTTTCTGGTTTATTCCCACTAGCCAAAATTCTGAATTTATAATTCACACCTAGCCAAAATTGTGATTTTCACACCTGAGGGGTCACATGTGTATAGTCTGTTTTAGACTTGTCATGTACAATTTCATTATAACACATTATATGAATGAACAAGTGAAATGAATATTTTCTTTATTCAAAGACATATTTAACATTAATTTTCCCTTATGTCTGGCATCAAAATATTTGATAATTTTTTTTTAATTGTATATATTATAAATATTTATATGCAATACAGTTATTGAGAAAAAAATGTTAACAAAAAATAATCCAGGTAATAGAGATAAATAAGTAATTCGAGTTTCTAGATTAGAAATACATGTATATTGTCAGTCAGTTATTATAATAGTCAGTTAAGGCCCAAGTGTCAACTCAATCTTGATTTATAGGTACATGTAATGGTAAATAGTAATGGTAAACAATAAGATGATTTCCATGTCTTTTTTTTCTTTATTTTTTTTGTCTGCAAAATCTATGTACATGCTAAACACAATCATTTTGACTGTTTGAATTTGATTTAGATATCAAATATGCACACCTTTTACTTTGAGGCAATGGGATTTAACATTAGGAATTAACAACAAAATATTTCTCTTGTTCGAAAAAAATGCATAAAATTACATTAATCCCTCATTGGAGTATCAAACTTTTTCATTCTAGAACAGACTATAGGTCACATGTTATTAATTTCTTTTGTTTCTCCCTCCCCTTACCTCTATACTATTCCCACCTAGCCAAAACCTGTCACCTGTGAAAATTTTAGAATTTTGGCAATGTGGGAAGACACCATTTTTTCTGAATGAATAAAATATATTGATGGTTGAAGAGTTTTTCTGTCAAAGAATTAAATAGGAACCTTGAAATTTTCTGTGATTTGAGATATAAATCTGGCTAGATTATTTATATCGTTTTTGACTAGCATTAATAAAGTGAAAGAGTAATCTCAGTAAAAGTGTTCAGAAATGGAAGCTGAATTTAGAAAATTACATAGCAATCAAACTTATTTTTTTAATGTAAAAACATAATGTGTAGAGAATTGCTAATTTATTAAAATATTAAGGGGGATGTGAGGCCATATTGTACATTTGAGAATAAAAATGTGAATATTTCTTGAACTGGCTTGTTTCTGCCCGAAACTGATCAAAACTGATGCCAAAAGATAAAGAAAGCAATAAATATTAGGTTTTACATGTTGTTTTGTATGCAAATTACGCATTATGATACAAGAACAGAGCAATGCCTCTTTAATCACTTAAAGCAGCTGTAGAACTGCGCAACTGTATGACTGCGCAGCTGCAGACTTACTTTGAAGATTTAAATATCTGAAAAAATGTGAAAGGGCCTCTTTGGTCTCATATCTACAACCTTTTGTTAAGAAAATGGTTGAACCTTGCACATTAAATCAAAATAGGGCAACCTATTTTTATCGGTGGGTATGGGGTCTATTTTTAGAACAAGAAAAAGTATGTCTATACTTAGACCTTCTGTGTATGGAGGCACATTGACGT
>WFKH01007768.1:42581354-42597359 GCA_016163765.1 Magallana hongkongensis
ATATATATATATATATATATATATATATATATATATATATATATATCAATGTAACCCCATAGACACAGAAAAATATAGAATTGATAGTTTTTTTGACCCATTTTAAGAAAAGGGTACCTTATTTGAGAAAAAGTTATAACTTAAATAAACAAGCTTTGACCATTTTCTCAATAAATGATTGTATAGTTGACACCAATGACCTCCCTTTAGATCATCTTCAGATTTTAAAATATTGAATTTAAGTCTGTAGCTGCGCAGTTCTAAGTGATTAAAAAGGGCAATATTCTGTTCTTGTATGCATAATTTGCATACAAAACAACATGTAGAACCACATATTTATTGCTTTTAGCTCACATGAGCTGAAAGCTCAAGTGAGCTTTTCTGATCACGTTTTGTCTGTCGTCCGTCTGTCCGTCAGTCTGTCAGTAAACTTTTCTCATTTTCAACATCTCCTCCTGAACTACTGAGCCAACTTCAACCAAACTTGGCACAAAGCACCCTTAGGCAAAGGGGATTCAAAGTTATGAAAATAAAGTACCACGCCCCTTTTCAAGGGAAGATGATTAGGTATTTTTGAAAAATTTTGAGAGATTTTCAAAAATTTTCTTCTCAAGAACCATTCGGCAAGGAAAGCTGAAACTTATGTGGAATCATCCTTTCGTAGTGTAGATTCAAGTTTATAAAAATCATGACCCCCAGGGGTAGGGTGGGGCCACAATGGGGGTCAAATTTTTACATAGGAATATATATAGAGTACATCTTTAAAAACTTTCTTCTCAGAAACTAATTAGCCAGGAAAGCTGAAACTTGTGTGAAAGCATCCTCAAGTAGTGTAGATTCAAAGTTGTGAAAATTATGACCCCCGGGGGTAGGGTGGGGCCACAATGGGAGGTCGAATTTTTACATAGGAATGTATAGAGTACATCTTCTCAGAAACTAATCAGCCAGGAGAGCTGAAACTTATGTTAAAGCATCCTCAGGTAGTGTTGATTCAAAGTTGTGAAAATCATGACCCCTGGGGGTAGGGTGGGGCCACAATTGGGGGGGTCGAATGTTTACATAAGAATGTATTGAGTAAATCTCTCAAAATTTGAGAAACTATTTATCCAGGAAAGCTGAAACTTATGTAAAAGCATCCTCAGGTAGGATAGATTCAAGTTTGTTCAAATCATGATCCCCAAGGGGTAGGGGCCACAATGGGGCGTCGAATTTTTACTTAGGAATGTATAGAGTACATCTTTTAAAATCTTCTTCTTCGAAACTAATCAGCCAGAAAAACTGAACCTTGCGTAGAAGCATTTACAGGTAGTGTAGATTCAAAGTTGTGAAAATCATGACCCGCAGGGTTAGGGTGGGGCCACAATGGGGGGTTGAATTTTTGGGGGGGAATATATAGAGTACATCTTTAAAAATTTTCTTCTCAGAAACTAATCAGCCAGGAAAGCTGAAACTTGAATGGAAGCATCCTCAAGTAGTGTAGATTCAAAGTTGTGAAAACCATGACCCTCAGGGGTAGGGTGGGGCCGCAACGAATTTTTACATAGGAATGTATAGAGTAAATCTTTAAAAATCTTCTTCTCAGAAACTAATCAGCCAGGAAAGCTGAAACTTGTGTGGAAGCATCCTCAGGTAGTGTAGATTCAAAGTTGTGAAAATCATGACCCGCGGGGTAAAAGCTGTAACTTTAGTGAAAGCAACTTCAGATAATGTAGATTCAAATTCGTTCAAATCAAACAAATCAAAATCTTGAGGAGTAGGGTTGGGCCACATTGGGGATCCAATTTTACAAAGGAAAACTTTTTAATTATTCATATAAACGAAAATATTATAATATATGGTTTTAATTATATGCAAGCATTTTGAGATATTGCTGATTCTTTAAAATTGTTTAGACTTTGGCCCTTGGACGATTCTTGGGCCTCACAAGGGGTTTAGAGTTTGATGTAAGTTTATATCCCATAAATAAACAATTGTTTAGGATCTTTTTGAGAACCACAATGCTCAACATGTGATTTATCTATAAAATCATCCTGTTAAAAAAGGGACTTGATTATAAACATAAGAGTATCCAGGGAAGAATATGGATTTTTATTTATAAAGGATCTACATGTATTATACTACATTGTCCAGATAGTTTGTATTATGACTCCATTAAGCTGATTTTATCATACCTATTGTTCCTCAGGTGAGCGATGTGGCCCATGGGCCTCTTGTTTATCTTTTAACAACAGATTTGGTAGGTTTTTGGCAGAAACAAGCCAGTTCAAGGAATGTTTACATTTTCATCCTCAAATGTATAAAATGGCTGCACATCCCCTTTAAAGTTATCAATGCCTGTCTACTGACAAATATCGAAATTTTATTTGCTAATTATTGGTTGAAGGAAAAGGGGAAGGGGTCTCATATACACACCAATATTTTAACACCTACACTCTTTAAATCTTACCTCCTCAAAATTTTACATCTGTTTTTAAAAGACCATTTGTATAACAGTAACTAATATTAAGAATATTTTCACGTAATTTTAAACAAGACATACATTTAGCTATACAGCATTGGAATGACAGTTGATCTGAGAACAAAAGTCAATCAGATGTAGCCAGTGAGCGTTATTTCAGAAAAATTGATTAAAGAGTTTGCCTCCTTCCTTTAAGAGATTACACCCAGTAATTGCAATCTAAAGGTCATAGTTAAACGTTCAAGTTTACTTGGAGAAAAACCTCTAGTGTCACTGCCATATCTAAAATATTCTCTTCGATAATGGAAGATTAAGAGATATGATTACGGAGAAAAAATACAAAATTGAAGTGCTCCAAATATAAAGGTCACCACAAAAAAAAACCCTTTATATACAACTGTAGTCTCATTTTATATAAAACCGTAGTCTCATTTATGTCCGGAAAAATAAATACATGTAACAACTTATGGCGAGATGTCTGCTAGAGTGTTTATGAACAAGACCAAAAAATCAGAAAATTAATGATACACTCTTTTAAATTTTACCCGATCCACTTCCCTCCAAATTCTAAGACACTATGAATTAGAAAGAACATATTCCTACTTTGAAAAATGGTTTTATCTGTATATTGCTAAAATTTGCCGATTCCAAAGCAGAGTCATACATTCAAAACATTTTTTAATCAATAATTCATTTCTTGTACCTAAATAACATGTTTATGTATGTAGTCAATGCTTTCGACGACTTTTCTCTCATGGAAATCGTAATAAATAATAAGGAAATGGTGGAAAATAAAATGAGTATAAGCAGGTGTTATTTTCAAAATGTGATAACAAAAAATCTTTATAATCGATGTGTATAACGCTATATCAAATTGTCTTTTACCACAAGAGATTCTTACTTTTAAATAAATACAATAAAACGTCTAACCGATTTTACGTTTCTTAATATCTGCTAAAACAAGAAAAAACCTGATGTGAAAAACTGACATTTCAACTACACCATTTTACCTTTTCATTTCAAAAATATTTCGAACACTGATATTTCAAATACAATGGATACGTCAAAGTGATTTGTAAGTCCCAACTACTTATTTTTTAAGTATTTTACCCTCGATATCTCGAATACTCGGATATCTCGAAGTTTTTACCCAGTGCCATCTAGTTCGAGATAACAAAGTTTGACTGTATTCGTTCTAACATTTATCAATATTTCATTGTTTTGAAATCCAGTGCTAAAACGAAAACACATTGTCAAATGATATTCAGTACGAAACGGACAAGTTTGACACAAGTTTGATACAAAAACTCAATAGTAATGGAATATTTACTGTATACAGGGAAATATTCGCCCCCGTTTTTTTTTCGCCCCTTTTGCCTTTACTTTGAGCAGACGAATTTAAGAATGGGTGAAATTTTGTCATATATTATTTCTCTTTAAACAAAATCGTTCGGGCGAATTCAAGACGGGGTAAAACCGTTTGAAGGTGAAGATGGGCGAAAATAACTGGGGGCGAAAATAGCCCTGAATACAGTAGTCGCAAAAACCTTATCATTGTATGAATGATAATTCAGAACAACATACACAAGTAAAAAGAATACAAGTAAAATTCAATTGTTTTAATGATTTAGTTATTTAACTAAAAAATTATATGAAACAATTGTTAAAGATCGAATAAATACTTATAAATCTTAAATACTCTCCACAAATACAAGAATGCAGTTTCGAAAAAATTAAAATTACGAATCGTTATTTATTGTTTTTAAATCATTATCATTTGTCTTTGCAATCCTTGAATGAAACATTTTGTGAAGATGGAATGAATAAAGATCATACACTGTTTACAGATACAAGAATACAAATAAAATTCCAAATTTCAAATTAGCAAATCATGACCATTTCTTCAATTACTCAAACGTAACATATTCAAATGTGTGTTCTGTATTTAAAAAAAAAAAAGACATGGAGCTGGGCATCTGTTTCTCTGAAATTGAAAAGAATTGATTGAGTACCTAACATTGTATATTTTTTAGATAAACAAATTAAAGACATCTTTTTTGTTGTTGTTGAAATCAACCTGTGACCTTCTTACGTAATCTATCAGATCTACAATATTTATTTCTATTAGAATTCATGTACCGTCACTGAAAAGTGTTCGTCTCGGTAGCTTTGACAATTTGCTATTTTTAGAGTGGGATACTGTTATTTTGGTTAAAAAAAACAACGAAAACATACTTCCTACATCAATTGTTATCCTTAAAAACCAAACGTAAGTATGAGCCGATGTCACTATCCTACAAAAATTCAAGATTGCGGCGATGTTTACCTTGTGTGTTATTAGTTAGGGTGTGTATTTTTTACGTTACAAGGAAAATAGGTAAACTAAAGTGCCTGTATCACAAAGCCTCAAGTTATTTATAAATTTTAGAGACTTTTATGGTAGACGTTGAGAGTTAATCGGTAAAAACAGGATCAAAGTCCTTATACTCAACTCGATTGTAAATAAAGTTCACTTTTAACTTTATCTATTACATTCTATTTTAGCAACTCAAGTCAATTTCGCCTAATATAGCTTATTCATGAGACCGATCAATAGATATTTCAAGTTCATGAAAAGCATATATACCCAACAGGAAGAATGGCTTGAGTGAAATGGCTTAATTTGTGATTATTTCTCTACATGGGACAAACCATATACAAAGTATTTATTTTAGAATTAGCATGATTTCAATCGCAATCACCTTGACTTTCTGTTTTCACCAACTCAAGTCAATTTTGCCAAATACACTCTACCTCTTCACATAAGCGAACCAATTTTAATTTTAATTACACAAAAAATAATACTTGTGTATTTCAGATAAAATGATGTAGTAAACAACATTTTCTTGTGAATATACCGGTAGTGGTATTTTCACCGAAAAACATTGTGTATGACTTTAATTACCTACAATTATTAGTCTTTTCCGCACATTGCTTCTCCAACTTCGGCAACAGCCTTAAATGGACACGACTCTGACGACGGCGTTCCCAGGGTAACTGGATAATCCCGCTCCTGCGGATTCTGTTTTATCGGCCACATCGATGGAGTCCCCCACTGCCTGGAATGGAGCCGCCACCAGGGACCCTGCAGCCGCCACTGGCACCCAGATAGGGGACGTTACAATGGTGAAAAATCTTCGAATGCCAGATTTACTAGTATCATCATCTTTCTTTGCCATTTTAGTTTCGATTTGGTTAAAATGTAACAAAGATACAAAAATGGGGATATTTTTATCTCAGCTTTTAAATTATTTAAATCAAGGGCAAATATTTTGTTTATCATTTATGTAATACTAGTATACTGGTACTTACCCTCAGATGATTGTTTTTGACGCGTACCTGCTCCTCCCCACTTTGTGCAGTGTAACTATATAAAACATTATCTCGCCCAAAGTTCAATATATCATATCTTGCGATAGCGAAAAAATACATGCACGGATCAAAACTCAATTGAAGTGTCATTTTCATTTCAAAGAATATATCCTCATCAAATGCAATATTCTCTTTTACTAAATATTTCAGAGGGTTTTTATAACAATTAACAAATATTCGCTCTTGAGATTTATATGCATAGGAAAATGACGTCATCATGTTCTTCTGCAAGCAACGCATTCGCATTATGCGGAATGTCGCCATCCTCATATTCCTGTTCTACTTTTTAAACTTTTTACAATTTGGTATTTTGAGATGGCTGTTTTTAATTTAGCAAAAGACACCTAAGTGACATTCTTATGATGTTAATACTTGACGTTCATTTTCATGTCCTTCGTACCTCTGAAACAGTGTTTTAAATTTATGAAGCTTTTTTCAAGTTGTTTTCGCAGCTTAAAAGACTTCTGACATTTTTGTTTACCCCTATTCTAGTGCATGCTCAGCTGCATCACTGCGTAAAAGTGAAGCAGTTCTTTCCGAGTTAAATTGACATGTGCCCATTTAATTACCCATTTGTTTTAAGCCTTGAAGATCGTTTCCTTTTACCAGATGATTCATTCCTGATTCTAATTGACACAAGGCAAGATGTAATAAAACGACGATTAACAATCCTTTTGTTTGAAGTGCTACTGTAAATGGTTCAGTCTAGAAATAAAGATGCAAAAAATTATGTTGAATTATTTGTTATTTTGTGTGATAACTTTATTAGATTCTAGTAAAGATATACAAGTAATATTTGTTATTTTGTGTGATTACTTTATAAGTTTGTAATGCAGATAAACATTTGATACATGTAATTACCATTGTACGGTTGTATCTTTAACACGTAGCTATGCACGAGCAGCCAATCTAATATCCACGAATTATCAGTCATGTATGGAAACAGCTTTTCAAGATAACTCTTTTGTAATTCAATAAGTTCTCAAACCGTCTTTAACTAATCTAAAGCTGATCAGCTCTTCTTTTTAAACTGACACTTCAATATTGTATTCAAAACACCGCTGTCGCAGTGGCTCTCCATTCTTTGCTTTCTTCTCCAAACGAGTCTGCATGTCGCAGTTCAACAAAGGTATGATCAAAACAACCGAGGAAGTCTTTATGTTAATAAGAGGCCCACATCCCATGACGGTCACCTGAGTACCATAGCCCGTAGCTGGAAGTGTCAGGGGGTCTCATATTTGCATATTCAGCTTAATCAAGCCTAATCCGAGAGTCCTCTGTTACCCCCGATTTTATTATTTGATGTTTTCAAAGATCAATTCATAAAAAGGTGGGAAAGAGTCGGAGGAATCTTAGATTATCTATACCCTAGCTCCAGGGGGCAAATATTGTAAATTTTAGGTAAAAAGAGACCTGCAGGTCTTTAATGGTCACTTGTCAATGAGTAAAATGAAAGATTGTACCTGAGGATGTTGTAGGATTTAATGGCCTTGGCGCACTTTTGTGATTGAAGTTGCAAAAATTGAATGCATTTACTCTAGGCAACTGTGAACAATGAATTACAAAATTACAATTCAAGAAAAGAACATTAAGATTAAGGACACAATAACAATGTATTTAGTTTATCTCCTACGACTGCAAAGTACAGAAGAAAATATTATAAATTTCAAACATTTTCACTGGCCAAATAGACTCAATCTTAGCCTGAACCCCTGATCCAGGGGCCATGAATTTCAAACGTTAGGTGGAGGGCTTCATGGACATTTTAACCATGCATTTAGTTTTTCTCAGATATATGTGGAAGCAGAAAAGAAGATTCTAAGATTTAAAACATGTTCACGATATGGCTATATTGACCCCCCCCCCCCCCCCCCCGAACCCCTGTTCCAGGGGCGATGGATTTCACAATTACATGTACATGTGTAAGTTAGAGGGTTTTATGAACATCATAATCATGCATTTGGTTTTTCTAAAATTTGTAAGGGAGTAGAGAAGAAGATTTTCTAAGATTTAATATATGGTCACTATATAGCCATGTTGGCCCCACCCTAGGATCTGAAGCACTGACCTAGGGGCCATGAATTCACATTTTTGATAGAGGGTTTATGGACATCATATCCATGCTGTAGAAAGAAAATCGAAACAGATAATTTGATAATCTTAAATCAAATTCAGTCACAGGGCGGTCCGGCTATCTATTAACCTGTTTTGAAATTTCAACTAAATGATGCGTGAATGGCAACGCACTTTGGAACAATTATGCACTTTGAAAAAAATCAAAGTGCGCTAAATTTGGGGCCAAATCAACTTACTTTGAATTTTTTTTTCAAAATGCATTAAATCTGGTACCAAGTCAACGCATTTTGAAAAAAAAATTCAAAGAGCGTTAGAAAGGTACATCAACGCTTTCCATTATCGATACAATTAACGCACTTTGAAAAAAAAATATGTATAAATCACAAATTCGAGGATTCGATTTTTAATCAGTTGATATTATGATGATTTGTAAACACTTATCGATATGATTTACCGTTTTTGAGAACAGGGAGGGAACAGCCAAAATTACAATTCAGTTAATAGTACATCATTCAAATTGATTACAAGAAGAAGGTCCCTACCCCTTATCTTTTCTTCCCAAGCATGATATTCAGCAAACTGGAGTAAACATACAAGAACAGAGAAAGCTTTGCTGTAAAGAAAGTACGGTGATATTGAACAAGAGGCCCAGGGGCCACATCGCTCACCTGAGCAACAATAGCCATAACTATGATCAAATCAGCATTACAGTATCAGAATCAATATATCTTGACAATTTAGTACAGTAGATCTTGCACAAAGGGTTAAAAAAATATTCCGATTTTTATCCACATATTTTTATGTTAAATATCAAGCCCCTTTTGTTGTTTCAGTATTTGTTTGAAGATTTTCTCTATTTCTATTTAGACCCCCCCCCCCCTTTGTGACCCTACCCTTCTCCATAGAATCGTGATTTGATCAAACTATATTCCTATGTAAAAATTCCCCCCCCCCCCCCATTTGTGGCTTAACCCTACCCCCGATGATCATGATTTAAACAAACTTAAATCTGCGTTACCTGGGGATGCTTCCCACAAGTTACAGCTTTTCTGGCCTATTGGTTTAAGAGAAAAAAGATGTTTTCTATGTATTCCTTATAAAAATTCATTCCCCCATTATGGCCCCACTCTACCCCGGGGACCATGATTTGAATAAACTTGAATCTACACTACTAGAGGATGCTTCCACACAAGTTTCAGTTTTTCTTGCCAAATAGTTTTTGAGAAGAAGAATTTTGAAAAATACTAACAAATTTTCAATAATTCTCAACTATCTCCTCTTTAAAGAGGGCGTGGCCCTTCATTTGTACAAACTTGAATCCCCTTTACCCAATGATACTCTGTGCCAAGTTTGGTTGAAATTGGCTCAGTTCTGGAGAAGAAGATAAAAATGTGAAAATTTTACGATAACGACAACAACGACGACGACAAACAACTAACAAATTTTGATCAGAAAAGCTCACTGGAGCCTTCTGCTCAGGTGAGCTAAAAACGAGCTAGCCAAACAATAGTTTCTCTTATCTGTAGGTGTCTTAACACAAACCCTCTTCTCAAATTCAAACCAACTTAATCACTTCATTATGAAATAAGAGAGTACAATGTGCAAACATTAATATAGTATCAACTAAAAATAAAACACTGTGCCGGATAATTATGCCAGTGCCAAGGTGGCATTTTTGCACCCGCTTAAGATGCAGTTTCGGAAAAATCCATATTTACCAAATGATAGACCATTGTCTGGAGAGTATATCACCACTTTTGTTTTTAGTGTGTTTCACCTGACAGGCGAGATATTTACCTTTAAAAATTAATATCCCATAGGAAAATGATAATTCCCATAGGAGAATCGATTCTCCTACAGGAAATATTGACAATCCTATAGGATTTTCTAAAAATCCTATAGTAATTATATTTCCTATAGGAGAAAGCTATTTCCTGTAAGAATTTGATTCAGACAGGTAGTTTTCCTATAGGAAATTAAAATTTCCCATCGGATTTTATCAAATCCTATCGGAATTGAAATTCCTATAGGAAGTTCTTGTATTTCGATAGGAAATTTCAAATTTCCTATAGGAATATTGTTTTTCCTGTGGGAAAAATTATTTTCCTGTAGGAATTTAGTTTTGAAAGGTAAATATCTCACCTGACAGGTGAGATACCATGATAGCAAAGGTGGTTGTAAACTCTTTAAGCAATGGTCTATCATATGGCATATTTGAATTTTTCGATATATGCAGCTTAGACGGGTGCAAAAATGCCACCTTGGCACTGGCATAATTATCCGGCACAGTGTTATAAGCATTTTTTGTACTGATAGTCTTTAAAAATTATATCGTGTTTGGTCTACATAACTAACGTATATTTATTCTCATCATGTTTGTTCATAAGCACATGAAATTTAAGCAATTTTAGACATGTGATATATTGATTTCCATAATATAAATAATTGTCGTTTCTCACATAGTACAATGTGAGTTTGTACCAAATGCCCAGACATTAATAAGAGATCCTTTTAAAGGAGTAAATTTGCTGCATACATAAAAAAATAAAAGAAAGGAATGATAGTTGCTAAGTAGTGCAGTCTATTTGAATAATACAAACTTATTGTGTAAATTGTTAAACAAAGTGATCTTATGAGAAAATCTTTTAATGGAGAAATTGCTTATCAAGTTTGCGGAGAATTCCTTTGGTTTTCTTTTTGATTTATTGCATTGAGCATAACAATGTTAAAAAATATAATTATTGTATTTAAAAGTAGCTAAAAATATTTTAACCAAACCCTGCAAAATATTTTCTCAAAGTATGTTAATATTGATAATACATGTATAAACTCATTTTGAAATAAAATCATTTTTTTTTCAAAGTGCGTTGACTTGTTCCCAAAATTAACGCACTTTCAAAACATTTCATAGTGCGTAATTATTTAAAGTGCGTTGTGCCATACCTGCAAAATAACATTACGAAAATTTGAATTAGGTGTCTTTGAAAATAAACGTCAAGAAGAAAATCTAAATATAGATTAGGGAATTCATGTAATCTACAAATAGTTTCTTTAAAGTAAACACTCATGAATAAGCAAGACATACAATTTTATACAATACTATACAGACTTATAGGACTGTAATATAATGCATACGTGTTTTTTTATTGTAAAGGTATACAACATAAATTCCACGGAGTAAGTAAACATTTTTTCATGATTGGAAATACCCTGTGCTATTTTTATCTCGCGGGAAACTATGAACTCGTCATACCGTTTCTGGGATGGGTTCCGTTTGGAAGTGTTGTGTAGTCGCCGTTGTCTTGTGTGATCTTTCCTCATTCGGGTTGGATTCTCCCAGTTACCCAGGTCGAGGATTTCCATTTAATTGTGGACAGGATTTGTGTACTTTTCCGCTTCAATATTGTGATACTGACGACTATAGGTGCTTGTACTGTAGTGACGATCTTTGCCATACCAAGGACGTACCAGACCAGTGTAGATTCTATTGTAAAGGTAATCACAGTGTTGATTGAATATTTAAATATCAGATTTTTATTATTTTTCATTTTGCTTGATTCTCTCTTCTTCTGTTCTTTATTCCGTACATGTTCACGTGTCAATCACTAATCGATACAGAATTAAAAATCAATTAAAAGAAAATACCATCCGCCCCCTGCATCATATCCAAAATATAAAATATTTTCTAACTGTTATCGGCTTTTATATTTTTTAATAATGTCAATTATTATCTTTAAATCCCATACCATTGAAACATCTTATTGTTTACTTACTATATGGTGTAATATCTAAAATGACTTTATGATATGGATTTATCTGATAACTTTTTCTTCTGTAGATATTATTGAAGGACCAAGCACCCCTGCTACGACACAAGAAACATTACGTAATCTGACGAGGGAAAATCTAGAGGAGACCATGCAAGGTGAGTTCCTTTAGGTTTAAAAATATGTCGCAAAGCATTTAGGGAATCACCTGGAACAAAAATAGATTCATGTTGTTTTGGGTTTTAAATATGGATTTTCTTGTTTGTTAATCAAGTACATATACCAACGTTTTGTTTAGATTATTACTTTTTTTCCGATGACAATTAAGGACAAGAACTTCATGATGGTTAAAATACACGTATACCAACCAAAACATACCGTTTTATTCCTATATATAAACTTGAAAATTTCCATCAATAAATTTAGAATTATTATTCAAAATATAAAAGACCAATTGCAGCAGGAATTGGAAGGGGGGGGGGGGGGGGCTACTACAGACACCCTCTTGTGTATAAATTATATGTGACTCAGTGACTTGTATATTATCACAGATACAAATTACAGTTACTTACAAATTTTTTAATTCTTCGTTTTAGAAAACTTGGCAATTCCACTTTGGCTTATCTTCTCTATACTGTTGCTGATCTTGGTTTTCTTGGTTGGATTTTTCATTTACTTCTTCTGTTGTTCCAAATACAACCAACGCCGTAGCAAAAATGCCTTTATTACTAACCCATGTGATGATAACCACACGGCTTACAACCATACATGTATGACTTCATTGCGTGAGTACGGTTCACATCCTTTATTGCAAAAAATGGTTACCTGCTTGAATTCACAAAACTATAAATGTACATAATTTGTTGTTGTTTCCTTTTTCTTTAGATTTTGAATCTGAAAGAAAGGAATTATTAGGTAAAAAAGAGTCATTCGACTCGGGAAATTCGAGTATAGAAGGGACGATGCCTTCGTCTAGTTCCACAGCGTCATCAGTGACGCAACCGCAGGAAGTCGGCGAGTCTCGTCATCATGAGCGCCATATTGAACACGAACTTCTAAAAAATTCCCGTCCAGAAAGTTCTACGGAAGAAAATGATACTGGTCTAACAAGTAGAGAAAATAGTAGAAATACCACTGTTAGACCTCCCAGCTCTGACTTTTTTCCTTCTCTTCTTCCCGACACTCTCTCTTCAAGTGCTGATGATACATGTCTTAAAAGTAACTCTTAATAAATGGCAGATAATGCATGCAGTTGTTTTATTGTAGGGCATTTTGTTGTGTAAGAACTTAATGGCAGTTTATTCATCAGAGACTCAGTATTTATGTATTTTATAATTCAAATTTGTATTTGATTTTTTTTTTTTTCGTTTGTTCATGTTATTAAAGAAAGATAACCATGACTTTGTCACTTGTAGCAAGTATTCTCAGAAATTGTCCTGATAAATTATATGTTAATAATAATGCAAAAAATTAGGTGTACGTTTGCTTCGAACAGACGTTACACGATATGGGTATGTGACATAACGTGAGCAATGTAAAAATTATAATAATTTCCAATTATAAAACGGAGACTTTTAGAAATCAATCTGATTAAAATCAGTTGTTCTATTACGCTACCGCTAGCCTACCAGAACAGCTTATTTTAATCAGATAGATTAGAAATAGCTGTGTCTTGAAATGTGTTGTTTATAAAACACGTTCCTAATATCTTGCCTTTGTAAGCGTACTAATAATTGATAATAGCAACAAGCATTCTGAGGCATTGGATAAGCAACACATGTCCCCTACCAGCATCCCCAATTGTCGTTTTATGTGCTAAAAATTTTTTAAAGATTTTAAAAATTTAAAGAAAGATTTTATTTTAAAGGACGAACCCGATCAGTAAAAAATCGAGTCGTTAAAATCATCTGTTGATCAACTTTAATAAAACTCAAACTTGAACTGTAGTTTCTCATTATAAAGCTACACAGCAAGTTTCAAATCAATTCACCAAACCATAACGAAAAAAAGTCTGGAAAATGAATTTGGGACAGAATGACCTACAACGATAAAGATTATTGTCTTTCCGATTTTTCCGATAGGGGACTAAACAATATAGAACCGTTTTAACAAGAGCTTGGACTTTCTGTGGGATGTTACTATCTAGTTTGCTCATCAAATTAAGTTTTCAAATATTGACCTCCTTATTCATAGACTGTCAAAACCGAAAAGTTGTTTGCCAAGATCTGCTTTGCTATGTGAAATTGACGCTGTTTCAGCGAAATATACTTCCCTGGATGAAGTCGGACGAGTGTCATTGCGTTCAATGTATTCATATCTATTAGCCAATGAGTAGACCCCGCCTTCATCAAATCGGAGTTTGTCACGTACTGCCCAAAGTCCAAGCTCTTGTTAAAACGGTTCTAAAAGTCGCATTTTACTATCTTCTCACAATTTTGAAGTTGAGACAAGGACACCACAAAAAGTACTTAAGAGGGCTCGACGATGGTGGTCATTTTTATATTATATTGATTTCCTTAAGAAGAAGAGTTTTATATAAAGATGTAGGAAAATATTTGAATTTTAAAAGCTTACATAGATAAAATTTGTCTTTACCAAATAAAACTGTACAGCATAAAAAATCATTTCCAAAAAGTTAATAAGGTACATCTGATGGTTAGTTTGTTGACCACTCAGCCTCCTTAAGAAAAACAGAGTACTAGTATGTAAATGATGCAAAAATCAATTATAGTGAACAATCATGATACAGGATTCCCCAGTATATTTTGCGTGACTAACTGCAATCATGCTATTTATGGAGATCCGTTAGCGTTCATAAGAACGCGCTCCCACAGCTTTGCTAGTTTGCTATCATTGAATACAGAACAAGCTAGGCAACAGTTCACAATTTATTATCTGCCAGCACAGAATCAATCTACAGATAAATGACAATGTCTATATGACAAAAGCACAAACATATTAACCACAAAGTCCATGGGTGTTGGAGAAAGGCCACACTGTCCTCGCTCTGCTATGGAAGGTCTGGGGGTCCACCGAAATACCAACACGCAAAAGGTGCATAACGGGCAAGACGGGAGCCTCGTGTTGATCACAAGTGCCAGAGATGTCCCATGCTTGATAAATGACATGTGGACGGGGATGACTCAAGACATGACTGTTTACCCTGTTTTCTGGTGATTGCTCCCTGGTATATACTCGTACTTGCTAACCTTGAGTACACCCGGTGAGCCTCCCCCCTTTGTTAGGAGGTGGAGGGGGTCCCAAGTATGGCGTACTACTTGTGAACCCCAATCATTAGCACATGGGATGCCAATATCCCAACACATATACACCGGCCCTCCGCCTAATTGACAGATGGGGGAAAACACACAGGCCAGACATGTCCCGAAAAGACCTCCCATTAGGTCCCCCAGGACCCGCCACAGAGGGCAAAGTGACAATTTTCCTAATATTTAAAATTAGTAGTGACATATGAGTGTTTTCTTGATGAATATACTATCATAGCTGGTTTGCATGGCCGCTCGCTCTGAGATGTCAAGCTAGACTTTGGTATAGAATATGCTAGCACCGCTAGTGTCAACAGTCTCTTTACAATGACGGATTAGGGAAAGGCATGTTGTCCGGACATCTTCCAGTATGGTTCTGATGAATCTGAAAAATATGAAAGACTGGGCGCAGATTACTGAGCTTCAGTGAAAAGTTTTAGGCAAATTTTGGTAGAAAAAATTAAAATAAATAACATTTAGATTAACCAATTTAAAGTCAGGGCTGGGTGAGAGGGTTTTTCAGAGGTAGTTTTCAACAAAGGCTGTTCTTTGGCGGGAAAAGGGAAGAGGAAGTTGAGGAATTTGATAGCTTGTACCAAGAATTACCTTTACTTCCTGTGCATATTTGGCAGTTAGTACCAAGTTTATTATCCTTGTGATAACTTGTACAATTCTATGAAACACCGTTAAATGTGTTTTTTCCTATATTCCGTCAATTAAGTTTGATTATTTGTATATTGCATAAAATAATCATTATTGTTTAAATCTGTCCCCAGTTTGTAGAACTTCGCAAAAATATGCTGAAAATTATTATTTATAATAATATTTGTATATTCTTTGTTAAATTAATAAGTGTTTTTAAAATGCGAGAGAAAAGTTTTTTATAAGTTCTGAGTTCTCTATCAAAGACCTTTTTAATAATATTGCAGTTCTTGTATATACATGCACCAGTATTTTAATTTGTATAACTTTATTCTATGCCATTTTGTATACAAGTGTACATAAAAAAGTGTTGTAAAAGGCGTAA
>WFKH01007768.1:42604768-42615095 GCA_016163765.1 Magallana hongkongensis
CCTGTATTTTAAAATATTTGATCTATTGATCTACATATGATCGAATTTTCATATATACATATGTATTTTCACTTTGTTTGAAATAGAGTGAAATGGTCAGTTCGTTAAAACTTTTTTTTATACTTGATGAAGTGAAAAATGTATGTTTCCACAAAAAGTGTGTTTATTAAAAAGAGAGTTAGTAAAATGATTTTAGCTTCATGAAGCATTTACAGTGCTTATATTGCCTAATTTCAGTAACTTAGCGCATCTGCTAACATACATATAAAAAAAAAACCTGCTGGCACCGAAGAAGTACACAGTACAGCTTATAAGAGAGGATCACTACTGAATAGAAAATAATGTCGGAAAATACGATATGTTTGAGTGTAATGTATTAAGGCATATGACAACCACACATGCTGCTTTTAAGATCACGGCCCCATTCATGCAAAGGATAAAGCATTGCGTCCTCTGGATTGCAATATTTTACATAAAGTCGGATGTCAGAGACTATGTGTGCTGTTAAAACTGATTTTAGCAGTAACTGTACTGTTGAAAAAATCAGTGCTTACATTGCCCATTCCTACACTTGGATCTCCAGGGAGAGTCCATCAATCCCCATAAATCCAATCTATCCTGAATGACAGAAGTCTTTCTTTAGGTGCTATTAATATTTTAAGCGGTCCACACTGACCAAGCGCCAAAAGATTGGGTTCAGAATGCACATTTTTGGACCAAAAATCCCCTCGGGGACTTTTCGTACCCCTGATTTTTATGCGCTTACGGCGAGCGCCAATAGTCTCACCAAGCAAAGGCATTCTTTAAATGTAAATGACCCATTTAAAAGACAACACATAATTAAATAGTAGTATTTGTTGCGTATCTTGATCTAAACTAGTCCCAGTGGACTTTAGTCCTATCTGATCAATCTCCGAAGTCGGAACAGAGAAACAGCCCAGTGTTAAACCACGTGTTCCGAGTTTTAGCGTATTTCGATCTCGAGGCGACGCTTCCCTATTTTTAGAACCATCGCATAGTGAAGTACCATCATATAATGTTAAAGTATCAGCATGCAATGTTAAACTATCAGCATGTAATGTTGAAGTATCAGCATGTAATGTGGAAGTATCAGCATGTAATGTTAAAGTATCATCATGTAATGTTGAAGTATCGGCATGTAATGTTAAAGTATCAGCATGAAATGTTGAAGTATCATCATATAATGAAGATTATCCACATAAGGCAGTTAAGGCGTTCCATAAATTACTATATATTCTATAATAATGTCATATGATCAACAAAAGTCACGTGATCAGCGTTCTGTCTCACCATAATTAAAGTTGTGAAAACAGAAAACAGCTTTGGAACTACAATAAGCCCCATTTTAAGATCTCTCTTACCAAAATTTAACAGAATTTGATACGTTATAATGATAAAGTTGTGTGAAATTAGAAAAATCTTCCAAATGATTTTTGGTTATTTTGGAGATTCAAATATTTGTGGTCCATAATAAGTGTCCATTTTTCCAGAAAATTAGAATATGACAAAAAGGTGTTATTTTCAAAAACCATTAATTAGTAACATTATTTAGATTTTAGTCTTCTTTCTGGTGTATTTACAAAGATACATGTACGTGTTAAAACCTTTCTCAAATTTGTTTGGTACACCTTAACTTTTCCACTGACAGGAAAATAGCCTTATATCTCCTGATATAATGTAATATCATATTGAACCGCAGTATGGGTTTACACCTAAGAAACACATGTACTAACACATCATAAGGTTCCCCCTTGCCAGAGGAGCTCTTGGAATATGTAAATAAAGAACCGTATCTGATTCTCGCCTGCCGAACTGCTTGCTCCCAGAAAACCATACGCGCGTGTGCAAAGAAAGTGACTGCATCCCTAAACCATGTTTACCCGGATCTAGAGGTCGCCGTTTTAAGTGATAAATGCGACTTGTTTAGTCAAGATTTACCCAAAGTGGTAAGTGAGTTTTCAAGATTCTTGTCATCCCCTCGCATGTTTTCAATTCAAGCAGACGACAGTACAGATGTCAACGAAATCAGCAACAGATGCAGCCTGCGTTTCTTCTCAATGAAATTGACGCTTGTCATTTGCAGCTGTTGCTACGTTCAGAGTGGACATTTTTTTCATAAGTCTGGTACCTTATTACTTTTCCTAATATCTATTACTGTACTGGTAAATTGTCGTGAGAAAAGGTGCTGACCTCAACATTTTTATTGATCATGTGTGATGCAGCATGTATGCATACATTGTAGTAGCCATCACGACAATCAAATAAACATGTCCCTTGCACCCTTGCACCTTTTTCAGCCAATTATACAATCCGTCAAAAAAAACTTTTTCCAGTATTGCGCATATTAAAAAAATGTTCCATGTGGGAGGTAACTGCTTTAATATCGATATTGAACAATTTTTATAGTTGATAGCAATCATGTTTCTGCATTTTACAGCTACATGTAATGACAAACCTGTAATTTCAATAAATTATTTCAGAAATAATTCCGCCGTTCTTATAAACATTGCATGCTGCAGAGTCTTAGATCCGCGCAGACAAATGTCTCAAATGTTGTGCAATATTGTCTGTTTGCATCTTATCTCTAGATCTATGGATACAAGTGGTTAGGTTATATATCCCCATATATTCCCGTCATCTCCACTGTTGATCAATGTTAGAAGTGGCACCGTGCGGTGTGCGCGTGCGATAATTAATACCGCGCTCTCACTCACTAATCCAAAACACATTTTTCCCTCGTCTGTGCTATACATCACTGGGGAAAACGTATTGTTTGCTGCAAATTGGAGATATCGTTCAGAAAACAATGCTTTCACTGCAGAAAATATCATTTTCAGTATATACTGGGTATATAGCTTTTAACTCTTTTTTTAAAGATAAGAATTGTCTTGATTTAAAACTGATTGAGACTTAGCATTGCGTTTTATTTTAGATTTAATATCTCGCAATATCAAATATTTGATTTTTCTGTGAATTTTACTTTTTGTGGGTTCAGGTGAAGTTCATGGGCATAAAGATCATGCATTTACATGTCTAGATTAATATTGATAACTATTCTGAAGAGGGCTTCTATATCCAACAAGTTATGATGTTTACTGGCATTCGATGAAAATCTCTCCGTGAAATATGCACACTGTCAGTGTCAAGATATAAAAGACAAGGTTCCCGTTCAATCCTTTATCTGTTTTTAAAAGTCATATTAATGGAAACTATACTAAAAACAAATGTCAACGTTCCCTTATTTTTGGTCAGTTTCTAAACCCAGCATTGGACATCACAGGAGCTGACGTACCTCCCTCGCCACCCCCACCCCATTTCCAATCACAATCCCCCTGCCAGAAAAAAATGCATTAGTGATATTGGTGATGGATCGGCTTTTAAGGTTTTAATTTTGAACGGTTTACTTTCAATGATTCATTTAATCGTTTTTAATCACCTTCAAACAGTACATTAAAATTTCAAAAGCTTGCAAAGGATCTGTACCTATTTAATTTTTGTACAATCAATTGAGTTGTTATAACCATTTAATCTTTTGCACTTGAATATTCTTATCGGAACTTATAAACATTTCTTTAATGTTCGGTAAGTTTTGTATTTTTTTCTGTATTTTTCCAGAAGAAATATTTGTGCTCAAACATTCATCCATTGTAAAACTTGGATGATCTTTACTTATATACAAGAAATTTTGGCATATTCGCGTACATACCAGAAGTTACATCTATTTGCAATCAATGCATGTGCCAACAACTTTTGAAACATTTCAAACGCCCACGCCAAATGAGTGTTTCTTGTAATCTGAGTACATAGCTTTACGCATGTTTTGCACCTGTCCTACCATGCATTTTCATATGACCGAGAAGTTGGATAAGTATATATGACGTAATTGAAAAAAATTAAATGCAACATAATATAGATGATGTATCCAAGGGCGAATTGATTTTTATGTTTTGATGATTTTGATATCAATTCTCCAAAAACTACTCCCCAAGACGAAGAGATTTATGAAATCTTAACAGTTCAAAATGAAATTCAAGAACAATCTTATGAAACTACATCTAAACTTCGTCTTTGATAAAAGTTCTAAAATGCATGCAGTTTAAAGTGTTGATAATAATCAATGATTAGTTTAACGTTAGTATTGGCCTTGATATGCAATTAGAAAAAAGCATCAGCGTTATATGACTAAATTTATAGCTACCGTGTATTGGGTAGAATAAACCTATATACTCATACAGAATAATGATATTCTGGATAATGGAAATATCAAGTGGATTCAAGAATGAAATTCAGAACGAAATTGAGGGGAAACTGATCTGAACATACTAATTAAATGTTAGTGTTACTAGTTGTTTTAACTTGTTAGCACAAAATCGGCGGGTATATGGTGTATGATTCGCGATTTGAAAAATATACATGTATAGTGTTTTTGTTTGTTTGTTGGGTTTTTTAAAACCTAAAACCGACACTTGCAAATCATTCCAAGGAGCTTGTAATAAGAAAGAAATACTTGTACAAGGGAAACACGGGACTAAGGTTTGGTACAATGTGATTTATTTGTTATTATAGTATATAACCTATGTACATGATGTATGGAGGGTGGATCATGAAGGTGTTGGTTATATAGGATTAGAGTCTCAACCACATAAAAAGTTATATGACAACATTTATTGAAGGAGTAATACTAACGAGAAAAGCTATAAAAATTGATAATATAGTCTTACATTAAAACAACAATAATTTGGCGTAGACGCTTCATCAGAGTTTTGAACCCTGTCCTTTATTCGAAATAATGTTGCATTTGAGTTTTCTAACAGACAAAGAAGCAAGAAATAACCTTCGAGTCAAATGCAGCAATTGTAGTAAACATGTACATCTCCCTCTATTAACAATCAACCTTCCTTTCTGTCTTGAAAAAAACAGATTTTGGCCACGAGACCAGTGCAAAACAATTTTAACATAAAACTAACATTAGTCCTAACAGTGAGACATTCCATTCATATTAGAGCAATATGGCTATAATATTGAAGCACTTTACAACTATTATTATTCCAAATATTTTATTGCCTCTGAAACACCAGGATTTATCATATAGAAGTGGATAATACGCCAATCTAACGTACATAAACCTGAAGAACAACTCGCTGCCATATGTCGGGATCGGGGTCTGCTCGATTCCCATCGCAAAGTTCATCTTAATTTTCTACGATGGTTTCTAAGCATTTTGCAAAGAATTACATTTCTACGATGTTTATGTGTGATGTTATTGTACAAATTCATCCATTCTGTTCGAACGGTTTCTGTACGAATTCTTCACACGATGCAACTGTACTCTGCTCTTATGCATTCCTGACCATTTACTACGGCGCTTTTGAATACCATGGTTTCGAAGGATGCTCACTAATGCCTGACAATTCAACTTTGTGCATGATAAAAATGTGTTTTAGCACTAGTTTTGGTGTGGTCTTGATATACATTATAAACACTGGATTTGTTAAAAGTTTTTTTGAATTTTCATTTTTTGTTGTCATCTCTGCATCGTGTTTAAAATCGAAATGTTCACTTGCACATACAGGTAAAAGAAAATCAAACTAGCACCGTGTCGTCTATTATAAGAAAAACAAAATTATGCCTTCAGAAAGTTTTAAAGGTACATACCCTATAATTATTGGCAGTGTCCAAGAAAAAAGAATTTATGACTGAGAATCGTGACAAATTCATTAGTTGCCTATACCATTATATCTTAATTATTCAGAGCGAAGTTAAGAATCATACAAGCATATTAAACACTTTAAGATTTGTTAAATTACATAATCATTAGATTTAATGCAAATTTCTGATAACGGAAAATACAGAATGCCCCTCCCAAGATCATGAAAGTAAACTGAGAGAAGGTAATAATTCATCTTAGCTTCTTGATTCGAAAACGGGTCAAAGCATCTACTCAGACTTTGGTTGATTTCTATAAAAACAGTATTGTTAACTTAAATTATGTAATTTAACTCACCGCTATGTTATTCTAATGGTAAACAAGATAAGTGTTTTGGATTTATCGAGTTAAAGATCAATGTATTTCAGACGAAATTCAGTGATTATCTTTCCATTCCCCGTGATGTAAACAAATAAAAGGGAGCAGAAAAAACTCCTCCTCATATATAATCTAGATGTTGAAAAGAGAGAAAAAATCTAGCTACACAGTGGTGAGAACTGTTCATTTCTGATCCATTCGATGCTGGAAATAATTCCTATATCTTGGAAATATTGGAGTGAGAAGTTATATAGATAAAATTTTATTCTGTTCGCCTTCTAGCTTTTCCCCTAGACGTGTGTGAGTACTGGCCTCACGAATATAGCTCAAACGTTCTGTATATATAGTGTAAGGATTCTTCAACAAAAGTTCGATCATGCTTTTTATCTATTTCCAGATCCCTGTTAAACGGATGATGAGGCAGTGATTTTTGGTGACCGTCTTTTGAGAGTCGTTTTTCAGTACGGTGCCAGAATCATGGGCAGTGGGGATATCATCAATGTGACCCTCACCGGCGGGGCTCCTTGGGGATTTCGTCTGTTTGGAGGAGAAAGTTTCCCCATTGAAGTTGCCAAGGTAACAACATTCTTTTTTTCTTTTTTTCCCCAGCAATATGTACGTATAGTCAACTTATAATTTTTGTAATGATTTTCTTTTCTTTTCTTCATTTTCATAAACGACATCCAAAAAGTACGCATGTATCGCTACTCTAAATAGCAAACTTCTGCGTAATTGCAATGCGTCTATTATCCTACAATATTACCTCATTGTTTCCCACTTGTTTTGAAGAACTAAAGCAAGGATGCCTGATGTACGAGCTGGAAAACTCCAGCGATGTTTTTTTAGTGCAAATTGGTGATTTTCTTACATGCAGTCATTATAAGCATATTTACGGAATTGCAGTGTCAGGAATATTTATAGAACAACTGCATTTTAGAAGATTTATTGCATAGTTGTGGTCTAATAGTTTGTCATTACTAAGATGACAGATAATCCTGAAAATAACGTACAGTTTTTATCATTCCAGTTTTACCATGACAAATTTTACATATTCCATGAATTAGGTACATGTTTATGTGCATGTAATTTTTTTTTTTAATAAAAAGTTTCTAAATGGTCATTTTTCATGGGTTTTCTTGATAAAATATACCCATCTCATAATTAACATGACATTTTTTTTACGTATGCCGGTTCTTAAGACATACATGTATATATGATTTTATTATTAATTTTCGTTTCTGAAAAGGCTCCTTGGGTCATATAATCTTGTGAACTTGGTGTTCTTGGTGCATCAAGTGACCCTTTTGATCCAACAGAAATATTTTATCTATAAGAAAAAAAGAGAAGAAGGAAAGCTGGAGTACGTCATTTTTATTGGCGGTTGTTGCAAGTTATTGTTTAGACAACGTTTCTTACAGATACCGCCAGTTTCTGACAGTTAAGAGCTGTTTTCACTCTGATTTGCAAATCGTTGAACAAACTTATTGTAAGCTTCAAAGCCCTATCATGAAATGGGAAAAAGGTTACATTTTTGTATGTATATAGATGATAGGGAAAGGCCCTTGTTTCATAGCCATGTTGTTTACTTTTTTTCATGTTTAATGGTTGCCATTCTTGACGGTTTGAAGATTGCAGTTGGAAAGGTTAACCCAACGAGAAACGAATGAGAACGCGACGTATCGTGCTTTTCTGCATGTTGCCTTTTGATAAGAATAATCGGGTGGAGCAAAATACATGACAAAAACACGTGTTGGGGGTTGCTTTCGTTTGAAACACTCTCCCGCCGACAACAAGGCGAATTCTTGTGAAAAAACGTCTCCCATATCTGACATTTCGGTAAACAAAATTTGCGATAAATCCAGACCTACAGTACATATGATTTATCGCCTGAGTTCGAACATATAACTTCCGTAGCTAATTCAAACAATTAGGAACAACTTATGAATCTGTTCTGATTTCTGGCTTTCGTCTCAGGGCAGAGCCATTAATTTGCTTTGGGAAAGGTTTTGGTACAGGGTTTTTTTTTATCTCGTACAAGGCTTTTCTTGTGTCATTGGCAATTCGTAAACAATGTTAAATACAATGCCATGTGTGCGGAACTTTTACCCCCAAAGTGCTCCTCTGTGCATCTTTGCATAACACATATGTTGGATGAGTTACAGACAACATTAGGTAACATGCTCCACGAGAGGCGAAGCTCAAAGACCACGTTGTTTTTTGACCGAACGGATTCATCAGAGAAATAAACAACGTATTGGAAAAGTCATTCACTGCGCGGTAGATTTATGTAACAAACACTGCAACAGGCCAACATACAGGGTCAGATACAGTAGCATATATCAAAAACTAAAAGGTGAAGGTGATGGGTTATTCATATTCAGATGGCGTATTGAAAATCATCGTAAAAATCATCATTGCCAACCAGTGATTTATTATAATACATGATTGCTTTTACATGTATTCTTTGGATTTTATATGAAGTTTATGTAATGAAAGTTTTTAAAGAAGAATTAAAGAACAAATTAGAAGATTGTGCATTTACGATTTACAACTTTTTTACATGTCATTCAATTTAAATTTTTTGTATATTTTGATATATTTTGGGAGGTTTTATACAGCAACAGAACAATTTTATTACGATGCATGTACCTACATTCATTCTGAAATAGCATTCATCATTTAGAGCCTCATCTGTCTTCCCATGACGTATGACGTCACAAGGATAATAAAAAAGAGAACGTCTGCAAAAATTTGATCCTTATGTTCATTCATTGTTAGGGAAAAAAATTGATTAATCAAAGTTTGGATTGAAAAAAGATGTTGATTGTGTATGTGTGTGTAAAATATACCTGAAATTCAAGACAATCATTTTTTGGATTTCTTCCAGTTTTCAGTGGCGAATGATACTAGTTCTAGAAGATAGGCAATATTGTTTACCTGTTCACTTCACTCTTATCAGACCTGCTAAGAGCTTTGTGAAATTTGAGAAACTGATTTAATAGAGATTTTGCCTCAGTTTCTATTATCACTCGGGTAGTCGAATGTTTTGAAAATGATATTGATGAATTATATCAACAAACCTGCACACGTATATCTAATTAAGTGTATTGATGATTATTAAGGCAATTTAAAAATGTGTAAATGAGTTTATAATAAAAACTGACCGTCTAAATTTCGCAATAAAAATAAATGAAATCAATATCGTATTGGATTAACTCACCCAAGACAACATAGATTGTTGGATTTTATTTTCACATATTCATTTTTTTAAACAATGTTTAAAGTGTCGACTTCAAACAAATAGATCTAGAGCGAATTAAGTTTTTAGAACTTGTGCACACCCCCATTTTACAGTATCGCAATAAAATAGTTTCAATTCAATTCAAACAAAAAAACAGTGTATAACTGAAACTCTTGTTAAAAAATATGTATGTGTTGCTTGTAAACATTTTTGATTTTGCACAACTGTTCAAAAATAGGCTACACTCTATCAATCGACGTCACTGATGATAAAGATAATACATGTATCTTTTTGCTTAGTTTTCTATACCTTTGATTTTGTCTATATATTTTTCGTTTAGCTTTCCCAATTCCTTCTCCTATCAATGACAATTTGCTACTTAAAAGACATTCTTTTTAAAACGTGGAAAAATAAAACAAACTTAATTTGAAATGTTATTTATGATACAGCACACATGTCAGAGACAATGCAATCTTTCTGCACAACTGCAAAGCAAAATTGCATTCTGATAAAGTGCAGAATGATTTGTCACTTGAAGGGCATAAATAAAAACTTCATTAAATCCTTTTAGTAAACCCATAAATGTAGATACATATTGCGTACACGCAGGTAAATGGGTTTCTGATTTGGCTGTGGTGTACCTACGTTTTTAGACCTACCTGATTCACCTGGAAACGGAAAGCCCGAAACCTCGACGCTTTTCATCTTTTCACTGGTGATTTGTGAATTCGCTATCAACATTTTGTCACTTCCATTCCAGATACGGAAAAAGAGTAAAGCACACGCGGGGGGCCTGCAGGAGGGGGATGTCCTGCTTCGTCTGAATGGTGTCCCCGTCAAGGGGAAGACCCACGAAGCGGTCATGCACTTGGTGGACAACGCGGGGGACAAACTCTCCATCGATCTCCAAAGGTAACCGGTTCTTTACTTGTTTACTCGTTGTTAGCCTTTATTAATGATGGCAATTAATACAAAAGACGAATTGTGGACATTTCTCTCTCTCTCTCTCTCTCTCTCTCTCTCTCTCTCTCTCTCTCTCT
>WFKH01007768.1:42615105-42629937 GCA_016163765.1 Magallana hongkongensis
TCTCTCTCTCTCTCTCTCTCTCTCTCTCTCTCTCTCTCTCTCTCTCTCTTGCTTAATTTCCAATGTTTTGATTTTTACTGAAGCTCATGATTGAATATAAAACAAGCTTTTCAACAGTAAAAAACATGCACATTTTTAGTGCATCCAAACCTGCTTTGTTTAGTACTTAAGTAAATATTGGCAACATTTGCTTTTGAATGTTTTCAGAAATCATTTTTTGAGGTCATTATCCTATACTTGAGTATGCGTTGTTTTGATTGAAGATAAAAAATATAATTAATTCAATATGGATTACCTCTACTAGTATTAAATTTCAGTGACTTGAAACTATTAAAAGGTTACGTTTTCTTACAGACCTTACGGTAAGAAACCCGTGAATGAACAACAGATGCCTGCCCATCTACTAGTATCCCAAAAGTCTGACAAAAACATAGTGTCTTCTGCTTCCTCGAACTACGTCATCCCTGAGGGTGACAAAACGCGGAAAATCATCACTCACCAATATCAAGAGAACGAACCAGGGGGCCTGAAGTCCAACACTTACATTAAGCAGGAATTGGTGAGTTCTCAGCCCTATCAGCAAGTCACAATGAATCAAACCCAACAGATGCCCAGGCAGGTTTACGTGGACATACAAGACCAAAGCAAACCAATGACCGAAAATCTGTCGCCATTACCGAACGATTTTCAGCCAAAGTCCGCTTCCAGTCCGGTTCCCCAGTTTCGGGTTAGGAATGTGAAGGACAGTCTATACAATTCTCCGGCTGGAAAAATGTATCCGATTCAGCCACCACAACCGGTTCCAGAACCGCTACAGGAGAGCAACACCAATATCCCCATGTTCCGGGTCTCTAAATTTCAACCTGGCGTTTTTAGTCGTGAACCTCAGGTGCGGTTTGAGCCTGAACCCGTTTCTCACTATGAGCCAGAACCAATTTCACAACCAGATCAGCTCCAACCACAGGCAGGAAGTATACCTCCAGCGCCACCACCGCCTGCTCCGCTTATGATCCGCAATGTGGAAAACGAACCAATGATGTTTCCCGTACCAAGGCCGACATTTAACGCTATCAAGGAGTTGGTCAGTTATAAAGCGAAAACTGAGGAGGACGAGGATGAAGTCGACCACGAGTACTACGATATTCACGGTCACAAACATCTTCCCATCTTTGCCCCGCCTGTAGAGATCGAACCGGAACCGGAAGATGGCGAGCATGAGGAGAAGAACATCATGGACAGCGGATATGACGAATCCCTGATGACCCCGGGGAGTGGTACCCGACCCAATCATCTTCCTAACCTTGACCTTTCCCGGACGTACAGTTTGGAGAGTGATGTACCGGGAACACCGGACACGGGATCTACGGGCACCCGGCGTAGAAGTAAGTGTCGCGTTCGAAACCATTTATCACCTTCTTAAAAATCCCAGAATATAATCGTCGTTAAAATTTGTTATATCATTATTTCCAATCTAACGTTTCATTTTGTATTAATGTTTGTTGGCTTTTTAGTTTGCTATGAGTTGTTTATGTTTTTTGGTGTTTTTTGTGTTTGTTTTTGTATTTTGTATTTTTTTTTTTTTTTTTTTTTTTTTTTTGTATTTTTAAGGCTTTTGGGGTTGTTTCCTGTTTTTTATTTTATTTTTATTCAAATATAATAAGATTTTAGTATCATACATACGTAGTCGTTTCCTTTGTATAATACCATGAATTTGAGCCCATGAGTACATGTATACTTACATGTATCAAACAAACTGCTTTCCTTAAACCCCAAAGTTCTCTTTCATAAAAAGTTTTCATTGGACAATTTAAAACTGTTTGAATGGGTGTGTGGATCAAAAGAGGTGAACGGCTCTAACTAAATACCTTGATAGCTTACAAATAATAAAAATATATATGTTATATTTAATTTGATGACAATTATTTTGTTTTATCTATTTGCTACTTTTTTTTACAAATTTATTTTTATTTAAAAGTTCATATACTACGTAACCGCGGTAATAGATTAAGAATCTGTACCGGTTAATCTCAGAGAAAACTGGTTCATCAAGGCATCAAATATCAGAAGTAATAACTAAAGTACACCAAAGTTATACAGGATTAAGTCTCGATCATCAGATGGTTGTACATTAAGCAAAGGGTTCTAAGTCTGTAATAGCAATGTATCGACAGTTCATCAGAAATCAAACAGCGAATGTATATAACAAACATCAGAGGGGCCCGGTGTGTTTGGATAACCTTAGACCCATCATATGAACGATAATCCCTGGCTTAACCTTATCTTATGTCGTAGCATTGATCATATGTTCGTAATTAAAAAGAATGGATCAAAAATATTTCATATTTTTATATTTATCAAAATCCTTTTTGATGTACACCTTTTTTGATTTTATTTCTTTTAGAGTACACCGATGAAATATATGTATATTTCAAAGTCCAATGATAAATTTTGGTTCTATAGATGTATTATTTTTTCTACCTGACCTTGCAATAGATCTACATGTATATCCAGAAAACCATCCCCCAACCCCAACATGTGCTGTAAGATCTTTATAGGTATATACATGTATTTTGGTATCTACCGAGATTTCACTAATTACCCCTGAAGACTGAAGAAATGGCTTACAGATGGGGAACTCCCGACTCGTTATCGTAAATGAGGGCTTCCTATACAAACTCACTTTTAATACAACTATTCAATGACTTTCTTTGCATGGCGACCTGGGATTTTATGAAAAGAGAAAATTATTTCAAATTAGATTTGTAATATGTTCCTTATCTCCCTTCTATTCTCTCGTTATTATACGTGATATTTGAGTGGTTCTTATGGGATTTACAAAGCATATGATATTGGAACGTACCCAAGAGGTACCGCATTGACTTAATTATCCTTGTCATCAGAACGGTGCAGTTACCTTGATAAACCGGACGGAATGTTCCATTCCGGTGGAAGGGTAGGGGATGATAGGTTGTTTAATCAATCTTTTTTGGATATTAAGGTTGATTTTAATTCTTTTTTCTTGTAGAGAAACTCTATGCTGATTCCGCTTTTTACGATGATCCGTCCACGAATTATCCGACAATCGAGGAGCAAGTGGACCTATGCAAAAAGATAGCGAAGTCGCTCACTTCGGCGGCCAATAGACGCGCTCGCGGTGCGAAGATGTTTGCGAAGCGCAAACAAAAGTCAACTAAGTGGATCCACGATGGAGAGCGATACCACGGGTCGTCATCGGCGGGGGATGTAGCTGATCTGCGTGACCTTGATAGCGAGCTTATTGAGTCGGAAGGAGGATTTAAGCCCCTTTTCCAGTTTCGTATACCTAATCTTGCTAATCGAGTCAATTATAACGAAGACCACAAAATGAGTTTGTCAAAGGATGAATTCGAGAGGCTTCGACTGAGCGCGAACAAAGTGGACCACACTTCTGTGTCGCCAACTCAATGTCACAGTCTGGTGGCTGATTTGCAGAGTACCAGGAACAGGGGAGCTAAATTGTTTCAGAAGAGGGCCGCCCGCTCCGAGAAATGGGTGATTGACGAACACAATGCACAGAAGCCCCCGACGCAACCCCGCCTGAATGAAATTGTGAGCCACTCCCCTGTGAAGCCCGCGCTCTCTCCCTGGGAAGCCGCAATGGAGAACCCGCTAGGGTACGTGGACAAAGCTTTCGACCACTTGGACGGTCGGCCAAAACCTCGACCTATGTCTGTGCCCCAGTATCAGCCACCGCAGCAGCAGTACCGGCCCGTGGTCCAACCCGTTTCTGTCCCCTACCAACAAACTCAAACCTACTCACATCAGACGAACGTCTCTCTCAAAACAGACGAAAAACCGAAACTCGTTACAGGCCCGAACTATAACAGACTGGCCAAGGGATGGAATACCGGAAGAGATCAAAGAGATGGTAAGAATTATTTTTCATTTTATTATTTTAAAATCAATTGTAAAATCGAAATGATTTTCTTGGAGTTAGTCTAAGAGCATTTCGAAATAATCGGTCATTATGATTTGCCTTATCAAGACTTCGACACCCTTAGTGACATACAATGTAGGTTATTTGTGATTGTATCAAGTCTTTGACAACTTTTAAATGTCTTATCGGAGTTAAAGCAAATTTCAAATATTTCACATTGCTGTTCGGAGATTTGAGTAAACAAATGCTGACAGTAATGGTTTGGTCAGCAATCACAGGATATATCTATCTAAGCGCATTGTCAACTGCCTCAGAATGTCATCTGAATTTCAATGTAACATGCTGACACGATTCACCAATTTCATTTTATCAAAGCGCATCATTAAAATTGTCCTTGCATACATTTTATTTTCCTAAAACAGGTTCCCGCCGTCTGTAAGTATACGATTGCTCCATAACCATTAGCTATCTAACTGATAGATGATTTGTATAGATTTGATGCCGAGACAGAAGAAAAGCTCCCGAATTCTCACATTGCAATTTTCAAAGAAACCCTCAACCAAAAATTATCCCCCTTCTCACCCGTTTAACCCCCTCACCCCAGTCAGAGCTGGAAGCTCAATCTGTAAATTAATGCAATGCACCTTAAGATCATCGACACATTTTCTTCTTGTCTGTTACACGGTGCAAATTAGTGTTTTTTCTCTATCTTTCATCGGATTGCTGATTATGAGAATTAGTCGTTTTGGTTATAACGGTATACAAGCTGGAGATCATTTGAACCTAAATAATTATATATGTGTATGTATAGAAGCATCAGGTAGAAACATCGGTTGCTCATTAGGATGCAGGAGAAAACCCCTGTACTTGTTTTTTTTTTATCTATGATCTGGGGTTTTTTTGCTGTAATTATGTAATATGCTGTAACGTTACTGTTCCATGCCCAGCAGTTTGTGCCACAGTGCATGATTGTTAGGAATTCATAAACGTGTAGATTAGCTCTCACTGTAGGTTTTTTTTTCTCTGACTTGCAAAAAAAAATGCCAAAGGGTTAATAAAAAACCCCGCCATCATCAAATACCTCGTAGATTTCTTTTTTATAAAATATGTATGACCGAAATTAAAATCTAGATGACCCATTTTTCAGGGTCTACTAGAAAAAGTCAACAGCAACACTGGGTGCAGCAACAGCGACAAGATCAACAATGGTCATCACAGCAACCACAAATGTATAGGCAGGAACCTCCCCCACCCCCACCCCCACCCCCACAAAAACCAATCAAACAGCAAGATAACTATAACCGAAAAATCAAAGCTTGGTCGTCTGGACCTGGTAGCAATACAAGAACTGTTCAAGAGAGCTCGTCTAACACCACCCCCATTTACGGGACACGGGGACAGCCCCAGGGCTTCAAAACAACGGATTCCTATAATTATGAAATGACTGCCGTAACGGAATTTTAGGATTTCGTCGTCTTGTCAAATTATTTGGAAAAAAAACTAAGATATTTTATGAAAGCGTGGGTTTATTACTTATCAAAAAGAGAGCAAGTGGTTTTTTGTTATTTATATATTGATTTTTTGCCAAAACGAAAATGCTCAATTTGATGTTTTGGAGTGTGCCGTTTAGATGTCGGTTTGCACTTAGAATGAGCAAAAGTTAGTGCATTTTCTTTCCGAGTTCATGGCGTGATAATGTAGATGCCTTTATGTATATCATATATTCTTCACTGTATTACCATAGTTACTGAAAAGCATTCCCGAGATTGTTTTTATTTTTCGTGTGGCTATGTATTCCTTTGAGTTCCGATCTGTGTATACATCTTTTGTGCAGAACTCGTGTAACTTGCCAGACAGAGCAATGTAAGAATGCGTTTGATTGGATGATACGTTAATACAGCTGGAGGTTTTGAGAGCTCGGTACACCTATATATATAATGTAGTAACCGTATTACTGTAGGTGGCTGTTTGGCTACAATTACTTCTTCGTGATACAAGATTAACAACGATCGCAAGACCAACGAAGGGGGAAGCAGCCTCTATATAAGGACGCCCGTGTCGTATTTCATAAGATATAACTTGACATGAAGTAGAGATGTATATACTGCCTTGCAGACAAAAATATCATCATGTCAGAATAGGTTAAACCCAGGAGTTAGGAAGACGTCTACAAAACCAAGAAATCCCAATACTGAAACTATAGTAGCAATGTTTGCCCGTTTTTCCTAATTGAACCTATCACTATACCTGCACCATCATCAACTTTCGTTTATTCAAATGACCGATGACCCCGGAAGAACGGGTGGAGCATGCGCAGAAACTAAAGTTTCCAATTCATATTGAGATTTTTTGAATTTTCTTCATTTATGAAATAATGTGGAATGTTTTGTAGCAAACTAGAAAATTAATTTATAATTAGTATTGATTTTTAAAAGTAGGATTGTTAATATGCACAAACATTTGATTCTATTGTCATTCTTATTCCATTGCCAAAATGTAAACCAAAAAAATATACATATAGGTAGACTGTATACGATAGTGATGATGGGTTTTGTGCAATAATTTGTGGATGAAAGTTCACCGATTTTTTTTTTCTTTCCTTATATAGTTAACATGTTGGATATTTTCACTTGTGATTATATCTTTGTATGTAAAATCAAGTTTTAACCTTACTTCGAAGTAAAATGAAAGTTTTGAACTGTTGTTTTGTGTTTGAATTCTTCATGTATCTGCTTTGGGTACCAAACAAAGGCCCTGTATACTCTGGTTAAAAATTGAGTACAATTTACGTGGGGTTGTCTAGTGCACAGTTATAAAGAATATTATCTCAAAAATGGAGGAACTTGATGAACATTATCATCGCCGAACTAACGCCTGACATTTAACAATAAGATGTGAATACGTACATTTGTGTCTCATGTAGACATACACTGTCTGATAATTTACACGGCGTTAGGTCTTGGGGAATGTAACATTAAATATAGTTTAATGAAACATTTGTATTCCATTACACGTGTTATAGATTATTTGAGTACATTCTGATTCAGTGCACTGAACAAACACGTTTATATTCGTATATTCCAAATATTATATTATACTCTCAAATGTGTGATTTATTCAGCTGACGCGCGCATTTACTGAGTTGAACAGAGCAATACTTAGTCTTAATTGAATATTGTTGCATCTAATTAATCAATTGAATTTGATAAAAATATTATTTCAGTAAATTTCAACCACTGAATTTACATGCGTTTTCTTCATTTGAAAATACCAATTATTTGAAGATCTTGTCAATCAAATTTTTGCGAGAAATAACTGTACGATTGGAGATGATCAATAATTAGAGTAATTCGGTCCTCTATACAAATACTTGTGAGAAACAATGGCGTCTGCAGAATGTGAAGACTGCTTCATGGACGTAAAACAGAATTACCTGGCCCCACCGTCACCAACTTTCCTCAAGTCAAGTCTAAGTTCAGCATCAAGTCTAAGTTCTGACTTCAAATTTATGCACTTTTCATATAAGGATTTGAATTGAGGACTGAGTTGAGTGATTTGAAAATTTTGGTAATGGCAAGGCCTGATGACGTAAACAGGTACATACGTTTTGAGTAACAGGAATACTTTGACTATATGCACAATAACAGGTTACATCGTCGCTGGAAACCCATGGCCAGCCTATCATGTACATGTATAATTATGCGAGACTGGACGTGGGTTTTCGACGATGATTAAGTTACAGTATTCTCCGAACTGATACAGTACATGCATACTACAAATATGTAATATTGTACTAATTACAAATCTGTTTATAAATTAATTATTCCAAACAATAGCTTTGCGGAGGATACTTCATGCAGTACAATCCGATTAAAATATGATCTTTTGATTCGCTCACGTAGATCTTCATTTTAAATACCATAAGGTACTTTCTAAATAACCCACTATCTTTCATCTTTCCTTGATTAAATGATTTTTCTTTTTAATTGAATGATAAAAAAAGAAAGAAACGAGCATTGAATGACATTTTTAGTTTAACGTGAACGCCACATGTTAATACAGGAATCTTATAAGAGTTAATTTGATTTTTAAAAAAAATAATATCTCAAAACATAATTAATGGAATTAATTAATTGGAATTATTAAAATTCATGACAGCAAGTTATTGTGGATTGTATATTTTTCGTACGTTCATAGGAACGTATTTCGTGAATTTTCCTATTGATTCTCCGTTTCATAATTCATCGTGTATGAAAATTTCTAGATGGAAGGGACCCACGAAAATTGAGTCGCCATGAATTCTAATGATTTCAACATGTTTTTTAACTCTGTGAAAAAATGAATAAAAGTACTGGACAAATGTGATTGCAATTTACAAGTTTAAGAAATAGTAAATTCAAATACATAATGTTGTGTTGGCACATCCTTTAATCTTTAAGGAAATCCCATAATTATCCAGGATGTGCCTGAGAGTGACACTGAGCACTGAATCCCAGAGACGTCGTCTAGTTTTAAGTCACATCACTGTAATATATCACTACTTGTTTTCCTCGAACACTTTCTTCAGTTGTCCTGATTCGTGCATTCTGATCAGTTCTTTTTCCCCTCCGATATATTTTGTACCAATAAACAGCTGGGGAACCTGAAACAAGAAGGGAAAAACAATGTACACTAGTTTTGATAGCAGGTAAACGTAGAGAGGACTGTCGTCCCCCCCCCCCCCCCTTTTCCTTTTTTGTGATATTTTTAAAATTCTAAATTCTATGTATATATAGACTGTTCTCTATTTAGAAATCACAAATATTACGACCCAGTTGTAACTTCTATTGTACACGTGATCTGCAATACTGTAAAACAGATGTTTTACAATATTTTAATACTTATTTAAAAATACTACTGTCTATACTGTAGTACGTCATGTATGTTTTAATCAATATTTTGATCCGTACGGACAACGTATCTGTTGCAATTATAGTTTCAAATAACAAATATAGTGAATAATACATACTGATCTGGCATCCGTCTGACAGAGAATCTGTAAATAGTTTTCTAACTGCGTACAGTCTTGTCTACTTTCGATGTCAACATACAGCAGGTTCTTCAGATTGTATTCAGCAAGAATCCTTTGTATCAGTTTACACTCAGGTGAGTATGACTTAGAAAACACAACAATGTTGCCCTGAGCAAGTTTCTTATCCACAAATAACTTTGCACCGGCCATTTCTTCTCAATTTTTGTTCATACACCTCGCAAAGCTTCCCTAACAACAATAATGGCGAAATCGGAATTTGGTAAGTCGTTCATAAACTATTTCGAATAATTTTCGTGTCATTGAAGCTGCTTGGTCCGATTTTATATTAATTCTTTATTGTATAATAACGTTAAACATCAGTTGAAATTGTATTATATCATATTCTAACCTGCGATTACAATAAGAAATATACAACGAATATAAATAATCTAACGTTATATAAATAAAATATAAATAAACTTATATAAAATTGTTTGATTTATTGAAAAAAAAAATGATTATGAAACTTTGCGTGCGACTCTTTTTTCAAATAGGCACCTAATATTTTTTGCAATAATATCAGTTAAAATCCCGGATAGATGATTTTACTCGACTTTTACATGTCTAACTGTTACCATGACCTCATGGAATTGTGACGTCATTGATATGTTTCGGATCCTGGCAGTGGGGATGTTGTGTTTACATGTTACCTTCGTGACTGTGGTTCTAATACGACATCAGACTTTTGAAGCTTGGTAAGTTTGTATTTTTACATGTTCATTTGTATTTGGTTTGTATATGGTTTTTATGTCTTATAGGATGTGTTAATTGAATCAATTTTGTCAAGAAAACGACTGAATAAGCATTTTTATCATACAAATCACAAAATTATAGAAATATAACGTTAGAAGCATCAATATGATATCGGTTAAATTTTTAAAAAGTTAATTGTGGTATTTCTCGAATTTAATCAATTTTATGGTGTTCCTAGCAGCAGCAGCAACAACAACAACTTGTTGAAAAAAATATAACAAGATGAAAAGACATATCAAGTTATCCTTTCAACGTTAAGGCTTAATGGCTTCGTTGTGAGGATGACATTTATTAATGTATGTATCGTTGAAGCAGATGGTTGAAACTTTTTTGAGGGGAAAAATAGCAACAAACGGTGTTTTACCTAGTACCCTTTTGTCTTTTTGGATCTTTGTTTATCACTGTCCAGTTGTTGCTGCAAAACCAGGGATTCAACCCTCAACCCCCCCCCCCCCAGTTTATTTACTAACATTTTGCAAACATGTAAAAAGTAAAACAATATACATTTATGGCATACCCCGAAAATAAGTAAATAAACCAAGTTCCAAAACTGATAATAGTCAAAAATAATGTTTAAGAATTTTTTGAATTTTTCTATTTATTTCAAACGGTTATACCTTTTTAGTACCTAGTCATACAAACCTACAACAGAATTTCATTAAACAATCGAAATTATTTCAAATGTGTTATCCATTTAAAAGATTTACTTTGTACGAATTTGTCGTAAGTTACAATGTATATATTTTAAAACGTAGCTCAGTACTTTATGCAAACATATACGTCCGTTTATAGGATTATGAGATATTTGAATAAATAAGAATGCAATAGTTATCACGGTGACACCGCTTTCCTTATTTCAAGTATTTCCCACTATGGTACCCGTGGACACATGGACTCGCTCCTGGGGACCCTGGCGCCGGGGGTACGGGTGTGTACGCTGGATAGGATCCGCCCCCTGGACATCTTCAACGAGAGCGTGTGTCTCAACCTCAGTGGCTACAACGTACACCCCACCTGTCACCTGAACCAAGCCATGGAGACACCCTACAGGATTCTACTAGTATTTATATATTTGTTTAACATTTACATGTACATGTAGCTGTATATGGGACACCTAAACTGCCCAATATGGATGATATGCATGTAATGATGCTGCTTTTTCATTATATATAATAATGGTAGTTTATCATTACATGCTGATATTTGTTGAGATCGACGTTCCATACAGCTGCATACAATGTGTGAGTGGTGATCTGCTGAGTTACAAATTTGTTCGAATGAAAATTTAACAAATTCTAAAATAGCAGATTATCACTAAGTCTTCTGAATCTAAATTAGTTTCCGAGAAGAAATTTAGATTCAGGTAGAAAAAAAATTTAATAGATAAAATTGGTTAGATAGATTGATCGGGTGGTGTGTGTATATATATATATATATATATATATATATATATATATATATATATATATAATCAAGATGTTATATTATTAATTTAATTACAGTCAAGCACCAGTCAACGACTACAATGAGAATTTTTTATTTTTATTGACAATTTTGTTTCAAACAGGGAGGAGTGATCATTTTGGTTTTAGTCTCTTTGACTTGTTACCATCTAATATCACACGGACTGCTTATCAACGCTCTAGCTAACCTAGGACTCTAAGGAATACTAACCAACGCTCTAGCTAACCTAGGACTCTAAGGAATACTAACCAACGCTCTAGCTAACCTAGGACTCTAAGGAATACTAACTAACGCTCTAGCTAACCTAGGACGCTATGGAATACTAACTAACGCTGGTTTATATACCTAAGCCATTTACAAAGAATCTCATCGCTCCATGTTTACAGCTAAAATAGCTATTGTAAGATTTTGGATAAGAATTTAGACTTGAAAGCCGAACTGAAAATTCATTGAGAGGTGTTCAATTGAAAAAAAAAAATCCAAATCAGAGGCGATAATAGATGTCTGTCTATACGAACACGAGAAGATAAATTGCACAAAAGGAATTGTTTACAAGCTGGTAGCTATCAACATCTTAGCTAATGCTTTTGAATGAAAGAGACGAAGAGACACCGAAAAGAAACCAGTCAACGCTATATAGTGTAAATACAAGTACCAAATTAACATCGCTCCAATGTTACAGGTACATTCCATAAATAACGGATATTTTCAAATAAATTGACGAATATAATCGAAGAATTTAGTCTTAGAAAAATTCAGACTTGAAAGACGGAATGAAAAGAGTTCATTATGAAAATAAAAGGCGCGGGATATGTCGATTTGTATATACCTAATATCCATCTATAAACCCATATGCTTTCTTAGGACAAAGTTTAGCAGACAGTCAACATGTATAGCAGTATTAAATCGAAGAACCATAGAAGGGACATTAAAAATAACGATGGGCATTTGTTTTCAAATTAGAAAATTAGAATGTCATGTACCTTCTTTAAGATTGTGAACATCACAGACAACAAATAGAATCAATGTTAATATCTAAAATCTAAATCTTTGGCTAAGCACATTTCGTATGAATAAAAATACAAACATGACTGTATATTCATGAATTTTTATACTTTGCATTCATTTTTTCATTAGTTAAGCCTTTTATACACTGTATGTACGAAAGACGAATAGGGCCACATATTAAAATATTTTTATCTCGTAATTACGAGAAAAGATCTCGTTATTACGAGTTAATTATCTCGTAATTACGAGAAAAGATCTCATAATTACGAGAAAATATCTCGTTATTACGAGTTAATTATCTCGTTATTACAAGAAAAGATCTCGTTATAACGAGTTAATTATCTCGTTATTACGAGAAAAGATCTCGAATTACGAGATAATTATCTCGTTATTACGAGTTGATTATCTCGTTATTATGAGAAAATATATTGTTATAATAAAATACATAGTAGTTGTTATTTGATTTATTATTGTGAAAAAATACATACACAATAAGTGTTCCTCGTTCACCAGATCCATACCTCCAAGTCGATTGGTTCAGCCTTTCAGTCTATTTTTGATTTTTTACAGAAACGTTAATTCAATTTTGATAATTTTTAAATAACAACGATCATAATTTATTGATTTCAACATAAAATAATCGGATTTGATATTTTATCTTATATAAATAAGTGGAAAGAACTTCATGTAATTTTCAACGTATATTACAATCCCACTCCGAAGTAAATACCAGGTAGTCCTAGTCATAAAAACACAATTCCATTAGTTACAGAGAACTAATATAGTTTCAATCATGAATATGCGAGATTTACCCCCGATTGTATTTTATATATTCATATATACAACCTATATTGAAAATAATTATTTTTGTATATTTACATTTTGGAGTCTGAAAACAAATTATCCTTCATATTTATAAATTGGTCAATTAATTTATTAATCAATCTGCTTTGCTCCTTCTTTTGAATTTTTTTTTAAGTAATATAATTAATTTCTTAATATATGTTCATCCATAAAATCCACATAAAGAGACACAGAGAGTACATGTAGAACAATGAAACGCATCATTTTATATAGATCTTTTCTCGTAATAACGAGATCTTTTCTCGTAATTACGAGATAATTAACTCGTAATAACGAGATAATTAACTCGTAATAATGAGATCTCTTCTCGTAATAACGAGATAATTAACTCGTAATAACGAGATCTTTTCTCGTAATTACGAGATAAAAATACTTTTTATGTGGCCCTATTCGTCTTTCGTATTTATGGTATATTGTGAGTAAAGATTATTTTTTCATCTCACCCATATCTTGAATCTAAAGTTAAAAAATATGACATGACAAACCATGTATTAAATTTTAACTTTAGATCGAAAAGGAGATTTCTTTCTCCGAATCGATGTTCGATTCGGAGAAAAACACTTATGATTTGGAATTGGGGGCCAATTCCAAATACCTGCTCGCGGACATACGGTATCTAACGGGATTTTAGTTGGCGATGTAGCAGAAGGCATGTTTTGAAGACGCTGTGTATTCAACAACAAAAACCAGCAGAATCACAGACAAGGAAATACTCGAAGAACCAACTTGAGCTATAGACTTCATTTATACCTAACATAAAGTCACATTTAAAGAAATGACAAGTCTGAGTTTCACAACTGGATAATTTAAAAAAAAATTAATAATATGAACAGTTTACGTTTCAGCAGTGATACGTATAATCTAAACCATGGCAAAAATATATGATCCTTACCCATTGAACATGTGTATATGCGGACGATTGACCTGGCATGACTAGAGACGACACAGCACTGTACACTGTACCAACAACATTATAGGAAGAATTGTACCAACAACATTATAGGAGCAATTGTACCAACATTATAGGAGCAATTGTACCAACAACATTATAGAAGCAATTGTACCAACGTTATAGGAGCAATTGTACCAACAACATTATATAGAAGCAATTGTACCAACAACATTCATATCCTTATATATTTACATTCACCGAGTATTTTCTTCTCTATTTCTTAAGAGCAAACCAATTGTGATTCAATGAAACTACTAAAAACATATTTGTGTATACATTTGCATAGGTCAAGAGGTCATATCGCCCATCGTATGAGCTTAAGTTGGCTCAATTCTTTTTTATGTATATAAATACATTTAGGTTCATAATTTTTTAAATGGTGTGTCTTTCTCATACGTAAGTATAGTAAATAAATAAGAATTTAAAAAAGCTCAGATATAAACTTTGTTGGTTAGCGACCAAATCTTCTGAAAAGCCCAAGATTTGATCGCATGGCCAAACAAGTTCATATCCCAGAGAACATTTTTAACATTGCTGTTTATTTAGCTAGGAATACGATCAAATACGATTATTATAATCGGTTTGCTTAAAGTTAATGTCTTCCTAAAATGCTCTAAAATTGAACGTTTATGGCCATTTCTGAATGTTAAAAATATGAGTAGTCCCAGGTTCACCACACCTTACTCCTCACAATGTCTATTCAGCCATCATGTAGACTAGTGACCTCAACACGTTGAGTAGATTCTCCAACTTATCCATATGCTCTCTATAGGAAATAAAGTGCTGAATCCAACTTATCCATAT
>WFKH01007768.1:42629947-42747447 GCA_016163765.1 Magallana hongkongensis
ATATGCTCTCTATAGGAAATAAAGTGCTGAATCCAACTTATCCATATGCTCTCTATAGGAAATAAAGTGCTAGTGAGCTAAGAGCCTTTCATGAGCTTTCTGTAAGGATGTTCATCATTGAAATTTTAATGAGCAAAGAAACATCAATTTCAGTAAGGTTCCACATATCTTGCTATGTTTCTCAATTACGTATATATTCCGGACTGATTCTGTAAAATGCCTCCATATTTCCCTACCCCCAAAACAGAACACAAAATCATCTAGACATAAGTTTTTGTTTGTTTATTTCATGCACCAAAAAGGTTCATCTATGGTAGCAACAAAAAGGTGGTGTATAAAACGTATATCCATGGCTACTGTAGGCACGGCGACTAAATATCCTGCTCAGCAGACGAGTCTCCATGACAACGACAAATTCAAAGAGGGTTAAAACTTTGAAGAAATATATTCAATTTTTACAATAAATATACCGGTATCGTTGATATTTCTTTACATTTACTTTAAAAATAATTTCTGTGATAAAAAGACAGTTTCCATCTCCCTGTGAAACGAAAATGGGAGAAACAAATAAGTACCTTGTCACACTCTCTACGATTATGACGCGGCAAGGTCAACGGATCAAAGTAAGCTGACGCAAAAGGCACGTTTGTTATGGAGACAAGTCGTCTTTCTTATAAATAACTTAATGAAATATTAACAAATATGCTATACGTAAAATGAAAAAAAAATGTAACGTAAATATGAAACTCTAACATCCAACAAAAAAATGTTTGCTTAATTAATCAAACACAACCAAAATGAGGTGAGGTACGCATAACGGACGAAATGTACTGTAATGAATATGTTGGATCAGGAAGGATAACTCTTGATAAATTTCATTTTTCAGGAGAGAGAACGAGAATAAATGGAATTTATAAATATATAAACAATGTTTCGTCATAGGAAAGGAAACAATAATACTTTTTGTGTCTTCAGTTTTACAACAGGTGATTTTCTTATTGCACATTTTGGATTTAATCATCCACCTGACCCAACGAGAGTTGAGTAGTAAATAAAACAGTTTATTCTTTATATAAAATTAACTATCCCATTACTTGTGAAAGCAAGATAATTCACTACAACGAAGATATTCCCTTTGTAGACTTAGCATGAATCAAAAGAATAACACATTCATTGGAGTCAATACAATATCAAAGAACTCTTTCTCTAGCAGTAAATAATCTTTCTTTTTCTGGAACAAAATCCTACAACCACAAATCAAAAATAACAAGGACAAAAAAAAAGCTCAGCATGCCATTGAATTCTTCCAAAACTAAATTACAAAATTCTCTATTGAAAAAAAAAATCAAAACAGTTGAAATGTGTCATCAAATACAAGTGACACATTAAGTCATTTTGTAGAATAACAACATTAAATATTCCTTTGAAAAAAAAAAAAAACCCTACATAGTATTAATGTATAAAATTGTCTTCCATTCATCTGCAAGCACTTCCTCTTTCCAATCATTCACACAAATCACAAAAAAAAGCTGTATTTCTTAAGGTAGTACAATGTACACTGCTACAAAAAGCATATAGGACTTGCCAAGGATATATAAATTTTTTGCATTAGATAAATAAAAACAAAATATGTGAACTTCATGAAATCTTTATAGAAACAGTAACCCATTCATGTAGGTAGGATGGTATGATGGCTGATGACTGAGTATTTTGGTGTACAGGTACAGCATTTCAGTGGATGGGACTAAATGCCTCTCGATCGGTACAAAACAAATGAATGTTTGTTTTTTTTTTTTAATTTCGCAATCAATTCATTTTGTAATAAATGCCTTCACAATCGACTCTTTTAGACTCATAGTGTCCCCCATAATTTGGCAATTCATTGAAGAAGAAAAATGATATTCAAGTCTGTAGTTTTAAGATTGTCATTTAAATGATGCAACCACAAAACAGGGAAAAAGAACATGTTTTGAATATGCAGCAAACAAATACATTTTCATACCCTTGTGTAATGCAGCTTTTTTTCTTCAAAACACAAAATTTCAATGAATACATTTATGTTGTACACACTTGACCCAAAAATTACAGATTTTTTCATCAAAGACTTGTTTTTGCATTAGAAAGACAGAGGCCAATTCCAACACCTCATCTAAACAGCAAGTAGTTGGGAGTAATGGCAACCTCTGACATTTTATGGCCACATCAACTGTCTTGTGGCACTGTCCGTCCTAGGATGGATAATTACCATGTAATTTGATTGGATGATTCTTGTTAGCAGTCTGCAGCCAATGAAATTTTCCCTCCTGTCCTGTAACAAAATAAAAGTTTGTAGGTTTTTTTTTTTATATAACTATTCAGGACACAAAACGCTATTTTAAAACCATGATATTAAAATTCAATTGGCTGATGAAGTATTCTTATTCCTACCATGATAGAATGTGTATAAGATTTTGATCAGAGAAAAAAAACAAATTATAATTGTCTTTCCATTACGACTGATGACTTACATTGAACTCGTTGTACATAATTTCCGGGGAAGGTTCCGAACATCCCCGTCCGACAAGAGGTTCCGACATACCATCCATCGTCACATTTCTCCATCACATACACCTCATCCTGTTCCCATAATTCCAGCTCATCATCGTTCATGGGCTTATATGCATAAATAGCTCGATATCTGAAATAGAAGATGCATTCAGTCAACAAAATGGTCAGTGTATCACTAAACTGCTGTTAACTATACAAGCAGCAAACCAAGTCTTGAAAAATGTATAAGGCATTGTTTTATTATTAATATTATACTATAGTAGCTAGTACACCTTTCGAAGAGTATAACCTTGTTGGAACATAATAAATTATCTTATTTGGAATATTCACACTACATGTAATATGTGAAAGTGAACTACCAGTTAATAAAAAGAACTCCACACACAAAACAAGTTCTGGTCATAATGTGTTGGAAAGATGTGCAAACATATAGGGACACAAATTCTAGGAGATTTTAATAAACAAGTCTTTTTTTTCCTATTATCACAACATACTCGATGGTTCACTCAAAGCTTACCGTTCATACAAAATATCCCCTACCACCATCATATTAAGCATTTCTCTGACAAAGACAAAACAAGGAATCTAACTACAGGTTCTGGAAACATCATCCTGTGAAGTCAACTTAATCATGCAAAATTGTCTAACATTTTTTCTTTTCAAACATGCAAATTGAAAAGAAATTTTAAATGTATCACAAACATACCAGTACTCAAAAAAAAAAAGTATACAAATTTATAGTCTATCTCTTGGGTAAACTATTCTAAAACATTACAAATTGCAAAAGCTGATTCATGCAGTGAAGCTCTGAATAAATATCATATAAACTACTTTACTCACCTACTTAAGGCTAAATCTTCATCTACATTCTTATTCCTATAATGATCATTATTGTTCTCCATATAGTTTTTATTAGCACTGGGGGAGTATCCCATTTGTCTGTCAGAGTGTGTAGGGGACAGGGGCCCTCGCCCTGCCCCGGGGCTCTGCCTCGATCGTTGTGAATACTGATACGAATCCCCTCCATTGTAATGGGGGGCATGTCCGTTGTCCATTCTATCGTAATAACGAGGGGACATTGTCTTTTCTAGACCAGGGCTTGCGTGATAGCCCTGCACATGTTGTGGAGATATTTCACTCTGTCTGTTTCCATATCTGAAGGCTGCTGGTGATTTGGGGGAGAACGCTCCCGGGGATGGCTGAGGGGGAGGGGTGGGGGCCTCCATACTCACTGGGGACAGCATCTCTGGGGTACCTGTTCAGAATGATGAAGTAAAAATTACTACTTTTTTGTCTAAATGGGGCAAATCACTACACAAGAATCACAGGTTAATATAAAAGTAATGCAGATTTATTAGTGGAACATTTGGTAGATGAGACTAGAAGATGTTGCCATTTTATAGATAGTATTTTTTTTTTTTTACATTTAAACAGAGAACAGATAGATGCATTTTTACTATATATAATGTAATCTGCAGAATGCAAGTGAATTTTACCATACAAAGATATCAATTGTGACAAGTGAAGAAAACATAGCAAGTTCAAAGATGATTGGGTAGACCAAATGGTGGTCAAGTAAATTAAGTGAGTTTAAAGACAATTATATTGTCCAATTTGTGATCACGGCCAAGCCTGCTAAACTAAATAAAAACAACATAACATAAAATTGGTAAAGGAACAGAAGTATGAAGGAAGGAAGAAAAACAAGGGAGAACAAAAGACAGGTGTCCTGATATATACCTCTACCTGTCATAGGTGTGGTGATGACGGAGGGGGCAGGGGTGACCAGTGGTGTAGAGGGCTCATTTAACACCTCTACGTAGGCCACTGGGAAAATGCCCTGGCGATTTCCTGCTCGTCCCTCAAACCAGTTCTCATCCACTCTTCTCAATAGTGTAACAATTTCTCCCTGTAAATACAGAAAACAAATTAATGTCCTCTCGTGACAAAACTGGACTTTCTGGGGTCCTTTTGTTCAGCATTTCTAGGCAAAGAAACTATTTTCAATAATTAATCTCAATTCACTTGTTATTTAAGGATAGCAGTGGATTTCAACAAACATCTTTGAAACAAAGTGAAAATGAGAGAGGATTTCAGTTGAATACCTTGCGTAAGGAAAGCTCCACGTTAGTCTGTCCGTTAAAGTTGTATCTGGCCCGGGCCTGTCCCTCTGATTGCCGGGCTGCCTCCTGGGCCTGCTCAATGGAGGTGATCACCTAGGGAAGGAAAAAATGTTAGAGATTAAGCTTTGCCTTCTTGAAAAACACATCACTAGTAATTATGACTGACTTTCACTTCATTTTGGTAAATATATACACTGTATACACTGTTGTAAGAGATGGTGAGTTTATACCTCCACGTAGTTACTGGGGAAGATTCCCTTTCTGCCATATCGCTCTCCTTCAAACCAGTTCCTGTCTATTTGACGAAGGAGATACAAGATGTCACCTTTCTTGAAAGAAAGTTCCCTAAAATAGAGAGTAAATCTTTATATCAATATCTGAAGGACAGACACCAAAAAGGGAATGAAAAAATTACCAAGGACATCCACTCATTTGTCAATGGTGAGACTATTTTCAATGCTGAAATCAATATACCTTCTACATTTATAAATCAAACAGACATTGATACCTATGAAGTAAATTCTCCAGATGCAAGCTGAGAGACTATAAAGTCTTAATAGCACATGTACCGCTTACAAATTATACTAATAAGACTTGAGGCTTCAGAGTCATAATTGTTCCAGATAATGCCATTGATCTGCCTGTACTCACCTGGGATTTTGAGCATTGAAGGTGTACAGAGCCTTGGCTTTGCCCTGGATCTGGAAGCCTCTCCTCCTGTCGGCGGGGACTCCATAGTGAGTGTTGATGGTCACAGGTTCGTCAAATCGGTCCGCCGGTATTGGCGACTTCTGAGAGGGACTGTAGATACCAAACAGCATTTCATTAATTCATTGGTTCACAGATTTGAAAAAACAAAACAAATCTCATTATATCGATCAATTGTCGCTTGTAACATCACATCAAGTTTTGTGTCAATGGTGTAAAGAAAACTATCGACAAAGAGATGGGTGTTCAAACAAAGATTTGAAACTGCACACAGATCAAGAGAAAGTTCTGAAGACAGCTCAAGCCAAGATTTGAGGAAGAATGTGAGGTTAGGTTGCCAGAAGCCTTTGATTCTTCATTAGTAAGTTAGAAGCATTGTTGTTAAAGACATCACAAATCCACTGGCACAAATGAAAACAACAGGAGCTTTCTGATGAAACCAAAAACTTTGGAAACATTGTAAGGAAACTTGTTCATCCATGCAAAAATGTCTTACACCATCGCTCAACATTCTGAAGCCATTAGAACCAAAAGCTATTAATTACCATTCCCTTTGCTTTGCATGTATTAATTTTAACAACATAATTTGAGCCAACACGAACTAACTTAACCATAAAAAGCAAACTAGTATATATCCCAATTAATAAAAATATCTAACTTATGTCTATATGTACATATATATATATATATACTCTAAGCAATGATTTGTTAAATATGAACCGGGTATACCAAATAAATAATACTTGTGGAATACGAATGTGACTGCGATCAATTAAGAATAAAATAAACCAAAAGCATTAATTCTGATGGCAAAATGATGGAATGTTAATCATGTTTGGATGAGATGAACTTAGTCGGGGGAGACCTAGCTCCCCCCGTTTTCCAGAGATTAGTAGATGTGTGTCCGGCAGGCAGCGTATACTTACGTCATATTGGGGTCTTGATTTATGTTATTAGGATTGCTGGAGGGGACAAATTAATTTTCGAAAAATCAGAATATGAAATCATAGTTGTGGATTAAACAACATATGTACAAAATGGGTTTTCCAAAGAGAGAAATTTTAAAATAAAGACAAAATCATTTGGATAAATTGGGAAAGGGAATAAGTGATTAATCATTTTTAATAAAATTAATGTGCAATATATCAAATAGGAAAAGTTAAGATTTTTTTTCCACCCACTGAATGCAAATATCTCCCATTTTTTGATTCAACAAAACAACATAAGGAGTACCGATAATGAGGAAAAATGTTTTACTGTTCCGAAATAATTTCTTTTTGGAAAAATGTGACATGATTTCTTTGGTGTTTGTACTTACGTAAAGAAATCGTTGTGTCGCCTGGCCTCAATATCAGCCTCCTCCTGGAGTATTTTGCGACGTCTCTCCTCCTCGTAAAGCTGTTCCTGTAATACAAGAACAATAATGATCAACCTTGTTACTTACACCCTGTTACAACAGCTTCTTTAATTCAACAACATCTCTGAGTAGATTTATGCATTATTGATATCAAACATCAGCTTGGTCAAGAAACAGCCATATCAAGGAAGTACATGTTTTGTTTTGCAAAGACTTTTAAAAAAAAAGAGAGAGAAAAGATATGGACTTTATTGCTAAACCAATTAAGATGATCAATATAAATGTACATTGCATTTATTAGTTCAAATCTCATGATACATTGTACATACAACATTAACAAAAAATAAAACAACAGTACTCTTCACCTGAACACTATTGTTATTAAGCACAGAAAGATTGTACGTGTGTAATTAATCTTGTGGATAAATGTAAACTTAAATTACCAGTCGCCTTCGTCTGTACTCCTCCTCTTCCTCTTTCCGTCGCATGTATTTGGGGTCGTTGACTGGAGAGGGCTTCCTCTGGTCCGAGGTGGTGTGTTTGAAAGCTACAAGTATGTGTATATTATTAACTTCAGGTCAAGGTCAAATTAATTAGAGGAAATTACACATACCTGTACACACAAAAACACGAAAAAAAAGAAAATGATGGAAAAAAATTAAAAAATATATTCAGGTCAATTATTGTATATATTTTACAAAGGTTTATAAAAACCAAGGAATGTAAAATTTGACAGCAAAATTAAAATTGAACAACAATACAGGTCAGACAAGGACAAACAGGAATGCTAGCATGGTTACAAGATAAATAAGATACATTATTAGATTGTTCATCTACATACATGTAGCTAGAATAAAGGAGCAGAAGCGATACAAATCGTTAAAGAGCTGAAAGCAAAGTAAATCAAAGATTTCCCAAACAGCTACTCAAAACACAGTCAAATTTAAAAAAAAAATAATTCCACTAAGTTGAAGGTGGTAGAAGGTAGTCTCTACACCTGTGATCCTCACAGGGCTACTTAGGGGGGACTGTGTGACATTAAAAGTGAGTTTCAGTTTGCATTCAACATTAACAACAAGATTAATTTGTTCTTTTGCTGGATGTTAGTATATATATTAAAGTCATAACTGTTAATCAACTCAGTGCTCCAAATGATACGACATTCCTGCTTGTAAAACATTAGGGACAATATCTCGACCAGTAGATATCACGACCAACCATGCCACATGTAGTCCACGATCAGATCTTGGGTACAAGTTGGAAATTTTCATGCAACTGTATATTGGTTTGTTTGGGGTTTGTTTTTTTTTTTTAAAAAAACAGCTAGTCAATCTGACATGAGAAATAACTTACACTTTTTCCTTTCTGCACAGTCTAAACAGGTATAGTACATTCAAAGTTTTGGGGAATATTTTACATTGTATGTGTTTATGTATTGGACTGAATTTTTTTTTTACAAAACTTTCTAAATTTCATGCTCATTCATACATTTAATGATTTTATTAATAATTTGATTTCTATAAATTCCAGTTACGTTGTAATACATGAACTGAATACACTTGTACTGTAAGAATTATTCTATAGTGTAACATTTTTTTATATATGTGACTTCATGCTCATAAAATGCAGATATATTTTAGTATGGTGTATAACATTATGCAAGAGTGATTGTGTGCAATAAAACTGAAAAACTTAATCCTAATAAATTTTGTTACAGTATTTGGAATGGATATTTTTGTAAATGTCCATGCTAGTATGATTCCTATACTCACCCTTCTCAAACTCTTTCAGAAAAGCAAACTCCTCATCAATAGCTGGGGATACAAAACGTAACATCAATTTAAATGGGGGAAGCCTATCACCTGGAGCACACGTTACTTGGATTAAATTTTTGGTTTTTGACCACACTTTTTTCACCCAAGTAAGACACAAAAAATATAAGTATATTGCTATATAAACCCTTTTAATGCCAAAACCCTAGTAGATAAATATATAGTGTGTGAGGAGCAAGCCAACTACTGCTGGTGAGACCAAAGAAAAACACACGTCAATCCCAAAAATTTTTTAGGAAACAAATCTACTACAAGGCATTTAGATCTTGCCCAGCAAACAAGCAATACCTCCATTGGATTTGATAGGGGGAGGACTTGTGACCCCTAGCTGTTCGGCCGCTGATAGGCTACTACGTTGCCGAGGCAACTTGTAACCTCCTATCGTGATAGGGTGCTTCCGTACGGGAGGGGCAGGTGCCCCGTTAACCAAGTGGTTATCTACCCTGACTACAACTGGTTCGTATATATTGTAGAAGTGAGGTATGAGCTGAGGTTGAGGTGAGTGAGGAGGAGGAGGGACCTTTGGAGGCATCGCCTGGTCCTGCTCTGCTCTCTTTTCTATTTTAATAAAAACATGCAAAACAGAATGAAGAAAAAAATATTCAAGGGGGAAGAAAAAAAAATTCATGCATGCAATACAGAATAATAAAGCATGAATGTACATACAAAGAGTCACATATCCTGAACCTTTTTAAAACATTTGTTTTGGACTATTAGGAATATTGATATAAATTTGGTTTGTAAAAACTTTTTGTAGAATTTTCCCCTATGTATTCCACTGAGAAATATTTGATAACTCTGAACAATATCATCCTCCCAAACTAACTTTTCTGGAATGCTCTCAACAAACTCTACATGAATAATCACACCATGCAATTAAAGTAAAACAATGATGACAGAGAAGTTGTTGTTGGGAACAGAAACACAAGCAAAGAATCAAGAAGACATGCAAAGCTGGAGGGTGAGGGCTGGGGAGTCTGGGAAATGAAGTTTTATGAAATAATGACCTGCAATCGTCATGCTCCGAGTCTGATCTTGTTGCCCTCCAGATGACCTTGGTAGAGTTCCAGATGACCTTGGTAGGGCTCCAAATGACCTTGGGATGGTACCACCACCAGCATTGTCACCCAGTTTGAAAGTGGTTGGTGCCTTCCTGCTGGGAGCAGCTATTGTGTGATAATACCGATCTGGCATTGACTGTTGCAAAAACCCTCTCTTCAAAACAATGGGAGACTTTTTCTTTATTGGCATGTCTTGTTTGTTCCTTTCTTGACTTCGGACTTCCGACTTTGATGAAACAGCCACTTTTAAAGGTTTCTTTACCAAAACAAATTTCTTAACCCTGTTCCCTTGATCTACAGGGATGTTGTTATTATCATTTTCCAACATTGTTTGACTGCTACTCCACTCATATTGAGGATCCTTGATTTTATCTTCCATCTGAACTGTTTTAGCTTCAACAGCATCACTTGTTGATGAAGATGGATTCAACTTTAACTTGCCAACATCTTTATCATACTGAAGACGATTTCTTTTGCCCATCTCTTTTCGTTCCTGAAATAGCTGCCTCAGACTCTTTACCTGACTGACAGTTTCTCCACCTTTGGACTGATCATTCTTGCTTAGATTCAGCTGAGACTTGGCAGACCTAGGCCTTAGGGGCATTTGATCCTCCTCCTTATCCTTGAGATCAGGGACAGACTTGGCTCTAGGAAACTCTTTATCTGTCTCTGAGAATCTCACAGTGTGTGTCCCCTTTGTCACATCTGGAAGATTTACATCCGATTCTTCATCACTATGCTTGACAATAAACGTTCCAGCGCTTTCGTCAGAACCTACACTTTCAGTGTCATCTGAACTGTCATAATGATGAGGTAAAACTTCAGAATTTCCCCATTGTCTTGGTTCTGGGTACACCTCTTCTTGCTCTGACCTGTCGGTCTCTGAGGAGTAGAACCTCTCAGGGTCACTGTCAATAAGTTCCAGTCTCTCATTGCTCCTGGAATGTTCCAGAACATCCTCCAAGTACTTCTCCATCATTGGCTGCCTATCCACCTGAGGTTTCACACTGAACCTACTCTGACTAAACTCATTGTTTTCTGCCAAACACCTCAGATTTCTAACATGAAACTTTACCCCACTACCACCAAGCTGAGAATTCTGACTAGTTAATACTGGCTTGAAATTACGCTCTTTATTGTGATTAGCTGTCTCTTTCTGTTCATCAGGTGGGTGTATTGTTGCTCTGTTAGAAATGTTCGAGTTTTCATGAAACTCTGCATGTTTTTGACTGTTTTCAAACATCTGCACACAGTTCTTAACATCCTGAATGGGAGAGGTGTCTACACCTCTTCTAGAAAAAACCCTGAGAGCGGAGGATTGCTTTGGGAAGACTTCTTTCTTTGATTCTTCGGGATATTCATTCCATAGAGCAGGATTCTCATTGACATAAGTAGCCATTATTTTCCGCCCATGAATCACAGAAATAGGTGATACTAAGAGAGATATGTTCTCTTCCATTGGAGGACCACCAAAGAAAGACTCCTTTGAGGAGTTGGTCCTAATGAGGGGGTTTCCATTCTCCACCTCTTTCTGGGTATTTGGGGCAGAAAAAGACCTTACATGCAAAGCCTCAAGCCCTTTCAAACCTTTCTGATTTAGATTTCCTTCAACACATATTTCATATTTGTTTGGTGTCTGTCCTTCAGTCTGCATACTATAAAGAGCTATTTTTGAGGCAGGTGCTGTTTTTGTGTCATTAGAGTAAAAATCACTGCCTTGCCAAGACTGTTGTCTTTTTGATTTGGTGGAGTCAAAACTGTGATGGAAATCGTCATCAAAGAGTTTGAACTTTTCTGCTAGTGCTGCAAATTTCTTTTCCCGTCCCAAGGATCGTGTCCCATATAATTTCCTATCAGAGCCATCTTCAAACGAATCATCATTATCATATTTCATTTTCAAATCTTGAAGTGATTTTTGTTTCTGCATCAGTCCTTTATCAGCATTTGGATTCCAATGTTTGTGGGCATGCTCACTTTTCCTGCTAAAAAACTCTTTATTTTTCTTGGCCTCATCTAACTCGAGATAGAGATCTTCCAATTCCTCATCCTCAGCTGTGATGTCAGCATGCAAGCTTCTTGGCTTTTTTTCTGACCTGAAACTTTTGCTTCGTTTCTTCTCCAGCTCTGATATTCTTTCTAAGACTGAGTAGTGTTTCTGAAGGTTAAGAAACTTCTCAGACTTGCCACTAGAGTGCAGTAGTCCAGCAGTGTAAGACTGGTAAGTATGTGGATCAAGTCTGGAGGACCTTTCACTGCACAAAGAGCTCTTGGCAGACAGGGAGTGCCACTGCCTATTTGTGGAGTTTATGGAGCCATGTGGCTCAGAAGACATAATCTTTGACCAAGGATCTGGCATTGTGTATGCTGGATTGCTTGCCACAAATGGTGGAGATACTTCCTCTTTCTCAATATAATTTGCTGTAAGACCCTCGTCATATTCTTGATGATGATCAACATCAGTACCTTCATCATACAGATCATTACCAACATGCCTTGGTGAACTGTAAGGTGAATGCTTTGGTGATGCACTTGGCCTAGATGACAATGTCTTGATGTCATCTTTGAGCTGCAAAAAGTCTGAGGTTGACTTAGTGTCTCTGAACACATCTACAATTTTTCTTGGCTGGTTCCATATCCTTTCAGTCTCCTCCTCTAGAACCAGTTTTTCCAGCCTCTCCTGCTCCTTCTCCATGTCCAATGATGAGGAAACAACATCACTGCGAGGACTATGAGGAAGAAGGTCAGGCCTCCTCCTCAGTTGAGGACCATCCTTCTCCAGCTGTAAGTCTGAGGACTTTGGTGTGGAGTGTTTCTCTGGTATGAACTCCTCCAGACCAGCTGTTCTTTGGTTCCTCCTTCCTCCAAGATTTACTGTTCTCATACTCCTTGTGAGGACAGACATTTTCCGTTTAACTTTCACTTTCTGTTTCCAAAGTTTCCACCACCCACCTTGTTTGGTCTTTCAGCTTGCACAGTCAGTATATGTAGGTAACAATGTTTGATATAGCACTAGTCTCTATTCTATGTTAGTTCAGGGTAGACATGAGTTAGGATGAATACAAGTGAGAGCACAGTTACTGAGCACAATGTGTCACTAATGCACACTATGACTATGCCTGGCCAGTCTGCAAGAGAAAAACAGTAGAATGAGTTAAAGCATTCACTTCTTCAAAAGACATAACAGGCAGCAAACTCTGGGTAAAGATTTCTAGCATACACATACATAAAATCTGAAATACCTATAAAAAGCAAATCCAAATGTTTATACTTTATCTATTTTTCACAGTACATGTAACAGTCGTTTAGTAATTCCCAGAATTTATTTACAGTACAGAGTCACAGAAACACATGGACCACACTAACTTTCAGAAATCAATTTAAGACTTGAACAATTTCTGAGATTGATATTCATTAATGTTACTGGTAATATATTATTCATAAGAGATGACCTTGCAGTGACAGGCACGAAACAAGATGGCTGCTCAGACAAAGAGACAATGTGCACTAGTGAAACACAGATATTGGTTACCATGACAATTACACAAACACAGCCCAAAGCAAGATGACATTGAAATACAGAAAATAAATGGGTGAATCGCGATGTTAAGATGAATTGTTCTTCCTAGCTAGCTTAATACACAGGCCATAGATGATGTACAGGGTCTAAAGAGACATTCCAGATCTCATTAGTTGTAAAAAAATATTGCACTCTATTACATAACAATGTGGATTAGTTTTCTCGTAGCGAGTATAATGTTACTCCAGTATGATAATTAAGTACCATGGGACAGCCTATCAATATCTTATGTGCATGCCATATGTCGAAATCCTGTGTTAATATTGTGGCTATAAAATACATGCAAAAACTATTCTGTGGGTTCTGGGATTTGGAGATAATTTTCGACCTCACTTCTAAAACGATGTTATAACAGCATAGTATGCAATGAAACAGCTGCAATGTCTTTGTTACCAAGCTATGTCAGAAAATTTATGGCTCAAAAAATTATATGATTAAAGCAAATGGTCTTTTCACAAATATAGAAGTAAAAGCAAAGGAGGTATCCTCTTTCTCTTTCCATTTCCTTTTTTTATTCAAATTTTTTTTTTGGGGGGGGGGGGGGGGAAATTAATTTTTGGGAGAGGAAAATGAGAAAAGGCTAAGGATACTGGATAAAAGAAATTGCAGGTGGGATTTAAAAGGTGTTATGTATTCAAACGACCGGGTGGTCTGGAATGGCAAGACATGTAAAAGTATCAAAGGTGATATAATAAATGTGATAAAAAGAGAACCAGTCAAACAGTAAGCGGACAGTGACAGGTAGTCAGGGGAGGTTACTCACTGGATGGTTTCTCTGGGGCAGGCTTCTGCAGGCCCTTGATAGGGATGTCTCCCCCTTTCTGGACCTTCTTGTAGGCCACAACAGGGTCTCCATTTTCCTCGTCTTTGAGATTCAGTGGGGCAGATCCTTGTTTCTTTCCCTCAGTGCTAAAATAAACAAATAATCGAATAATTTCTAAGCGGCTACTTGTGACAATGTTTTACTTCAATCCTTGGCATGTAATGTAATATTTTGGCAAAATGATAGGAATAGGCCTCAGAAAAAAAGAAATCTATCCTATTCTTGATCATGTGTGATAGTCTTACAAATACAGGAAAAAATCTAAAGACTATATCTCAGATTTACATGTTTAAAATGCTAATACATTTAGTGCATTAACAATAATTAATGCAATCGAAATGAAAACCAAGAGTTAAACTATTATTATATTCTTTACCTATTTTCTTTAGTGATATCCATGTTAGAAAACTATATGTGTTCCTTCATACACAACACACCTTTAATCCTCCCTCCCTTGATGACAATGTAGACTTGGTTGACCGACCAAATCAAAATTTAGTATTCCCACTCATGCTTATCCTTACTTATCTGGTTTTACCATAATTTCCTTTATCCCAGCAGATAAATATTCATGAGGATCAGTCTCTAAATAATATTATCTAGATGACAACCTCTAATTCCATTCTTTAAAATACTGTTGCAATATGTTACATGTCCTAACATTTTTATTTGATTATTGTTAAGAGTCATTCTATATCTTCACTATCACGTGTTTATTAATTTGATCAGGATCAGTTTTGATGATGTGAAGGTAGGGTTTTCTTTATTTTCAAATTCTGTGGGTGTTTACAGCTATTTGTTCAATCTTCATACAGATATTGATGTTAATCCTTATTGTCATGTAAAAAATATTGCTTTCTCAAAATGATATTCAATACAAGTATGTACTGAGTCTGACCAATATCCAGTGGTCAGATTCCAAGAGAAGACAAAACAATATAAAATAACAGTATTCTAAAGCTAGCTGGTACCCATATACATGAAACATGATGTAAAAGGACCCTCGTTTCAGTAACTGCAGCCTTCATTCAAACAGTAAATGAATTTTGTAAGAGCCCCTACTTGGTTACCCAAGTGAAATGTTCAGATTTCATCAATATGATTGTGTGAGCTAGCCTATTGAATTCAACCTGCTCGTAATCTCTGCTTAATAACAATATGCATGTCACTGATAAACATGAAACTATGGGGCTGGTTAACCAAATAGATTCAAAAATACCATACCATATCAGACAACTACAATATTGTAGCAATGGGCAAACCAGAACAACCCTCACTACATGCAGCCTCAGTATCAGAAAGAAAGTGTGCAAAGTCTGTAAATATTTCATCAGGCAGTGGACCTGACTTAGCTTTCAGAATCATAAACTGAGAGGAGCTCACTTCTGGTCCATTAGTTTCACCTTTTCCCCAAATATATATTCCTTTTTATATTGGTGAAAGAGTGAGAGCTTGAATAACTCTTATGGCTTCTGTATAGGTCTGATCCTCAGACAATAATTAAAACTTAGGTGAGTGAATTAAAACACCTACACTGGTTGGTCAATTGTACTGTACTAACCCCTTAGGGATACAGGTCTGCTGATAATGACAATATTTATGTTCTGAGGTCAGGCATACTTTGGGTGTGATTCTTTTCTGCCCATTGAGGGTTAATATAACAGGGTACTTGTGGAATCTTCTAACCCACTCCACCCACCCACTCACTGGGCCTCATGTCGACACAATTTGCAGGTTGCTAGAGTCAGAACTGTGTCTACATATACAACAGGTGGTTAACAATAATCAACAGAGAGAACTTTTGATAAGAATATTTTTGTTTAGGATTTATTTTTCCTTCCATCAAATGCTTCTTCAGCCTACACTGCATGAACACACCCATGTTTTCTTGAAGGCAATTGACAGATTTCTTGTGTTTTAATGCAGATGAAAGTGCACTCACCATTAAGAGATTGTATAGCAACTCTTGAGACCACTTCAGTATTGGTAACTAAAAGGCATGTTTTGTAAGTATATGTATATGTAACTTCAAAGACTGTCCTTAAAAACTTTTAATAGGGGGCAATAGGAAAACACTGGGTTGTCAGCATTCTGTTATGAGTGGATGAGAATAACACTGTGACCTTGACAATTCCCTCTTCTACTACACCCACACTATGAAGTACATATATATCTCAGTCAACATAACATTTTTTACTGCATTTCTTACACTGTAAAAATATCTTCTTTTTTTTTATCATTCAGCCATATTTGGCTAATGGTTATATCAAATAGAGAATTCTCTAGAGACATGATATGTATTTCAGGGAGACTTCTCTAATGGATTGACAATTGCAGGTTGATATTAACAGTTAGGTATCAGATCAATGATAGGATTAAGTGATTAGGACTATATATTATATATAGGACAAAATAACATTGGATGTCCCTCTCTGTCACTTCATCTCACCTCCCTATATAACATATTACTGGCCACTGAGGTGTTGTGCTAATTAGTTCACCAGTAATCATTATTACCCCATCAGTGGATTACAAATAAATACATTAGCACATGAAACACTTTCCACTCCCCTAGTTTTCTTGGGGCAGGCTATTAATTAAGGAATCCCAGCACACAACCCAGCTACCATGTGGCTCTGTTTACCCTGAAACAATCAAATTTTCTTGCCACTGCCCCGCGATTATTGACACTGCCCAGCTAAGCATATAAAACTTGTTTTGTGTGGAAAGCTGTCCTTTGTACTCAACAGCAGCCTCTGAGATTTCCTAGGCGTTTTTTCCTCGATAGGCTCCCATAAAACAAACTACATCGGTGTACCCCCATTTCGAAGTAAACATGAAGCTTAGCACTTGCCCTAAACAAAAGATGACTGAATCAAAGTCAAATATCTTTCCCTGATAATACCTGTTTTAGCACTGATATATTTCACCCAAACTAATCTTTAAATGTTCAGGCACCCCCCTATCTCTCCGAAAAATGTCCAGCTTTTTCAAAGAGGTCCTGACACCCCTCTAAGAATACACATTTACATGCCACTAGCTACCATAGAATAAGTGTATCCAGTTTAAAATCTGTGTATACCAAGGTGTGCAATAAATAAAGGTGCCCCCAAGTGTGGAGAGCTGCATAAGAGTTTTGAATTATTATTGACAAAAACATAACTTAAGGATCAGCACACTTTAAAAAATCAATATCAATGGGAACTTGACGAGTGAAGGGCTCATCCAGGAGCCATCTTTCTTATCTGTAGACGAGAAAAGCCCCCCAGGTAAAAAGTAAACCGGCACAAAGAAGTAATTATTCCCTTTGATGCAAGCATTGCACACTTAATGTGTAATGTTTCCGCTGAATTATTGTACAACAACAATCAAACACACTTAGTGTTCAATATCTCCATGAAAATATCCAATCGATTAAAAACTTCAAAGAAGAAGAATTCTAGGTGATGCATTAACACTACATACCCATATAATTGCTCAATTAATTTCATCATTTTGAGGCAGGTGCACAGTAGGTAATGTCCAGTCTAGATTAAATTTCCATTTAAACACTTTTTACAAACAAATCACATTACTAATCAGTTCACACGCATGCAGAAACATTTGTGAATTTTTCCCCGGCATCTGCTTTCAACATAGAATTAAGAATGTCCACCGAACACTATTAGCTCCCTAGATCTATAGGAAGATTATGTCTCTCATTTTCAGTTTCATTCATCTTGAAACAAGTTGTTATCCATGTATTGTATCAGGCACTGCTGAGATCCAACCAACTGTAACCCATACAAGCCGATCAGTGAATCTACCTAGGGGCAGACAACTCCGACCAGTCTAAAAATTCCTTTGTGGAGTTGGGGGGAATTGTAGAGTTATCTCTTTTCAGCTGTCAAAGGCCCCTTTAGGAATCTCTAATTAGGCCATAAAAACCACAATGTACTGGACCTTTAACTTTTGTCTTCCTCCCGTGTTTATATCCACCCCACACTGCTTTTATTTACAAACTTGACAGGAACATAAACTGACTTCATATTGTTCACCATTCTCAATTAACCCCAAACTTAGGTGAAAGATATTGTGACATTCTTAGCACCTATAGACTTTGTTAATGATAGATATATATATACCAGAATACAGAGACAAGTGTCAAAGTTCTAATACTGGCATGAGACATTTACATAGAGCCAAATTAAGATGTTTTCGTTAGTAATTAATTTCCTCATCAACATTTTGTCTTTGCCTAGCAGCATTAAAATAACCCTCAGATCCTTGATAAGTCAATTAATTTGAATTACTTATCTTCAGTTTAAGGTGGATCTACAGGGACAGTTTGAGCCACCTTAATTCTTACAGATTCTAAGTCAAACAAATAATCCAATAAGATTTAATGACATATCTCAAGAATGAAATACTTTCTAGTCAAACAAAACATGCAATAAAGATTTAGTGTCTGAATGAAATACTTACTATCGACTGAACTGTCCAGGCTTCTCTATGGGTGGGTTATGAACAATGCCCTACAAAAATACAGGTCTCATTTAGTATTCATGTTGCATGATGGTAGACATTTACTTGCATTCAGTCAATAGCAAATGATAGAATTAGTTAACAATACCAAAGAGAATATACAGGATTTCCATCCCATGCATAGTTCAAATCCCAAATCCATTCATATCATTGAATGTATGTCAGAAAAGGTCCAACAATTAAATCCACAACTTAATTATCTTATAATTAAGGACAAATCTGTTATATATGCACTATAAAGCAACAATAAAATTTTTTTTCCAAGTATTCAACTAACAAACTAGCTCAGTAATCTAAATTTTCTACGAAATCTCAATTCAAAATTCAAGAGATAGGAAGCAAAAATTAAACATTGTTTGAAACCTTTTTCATTAAAATTCATGCATTTTGATATTCAGCACAATTAGAACTATTTTAACAAGACCTTGGACTTTGGGTAGTTATGTCAAACAGCAATGTGACATAGGCATGTCTATTTCATTGCTAGCCACTCGGCCGTGGCTCTTTGAAATCAACAAGATTTGTCTGGCTTTTGAGCTAAGACTATGCAATTGGTGCAAATTTCTCTTAAACAGCGTCATTTTTAACTTGTTTTGACGCAAGAAATAGATAGCTACGTCTTACTGAAAGTCCAAGGTCTTGTTAAAATGGTTCTAACACACTGCAGATTTAACCAAAAAGTATTATATCTTCTTTTTTTTCTTACAGCAAATACATGGAAAATGAATCAAAAATCAGTGATTTTTTTCTTCTCCACATAGATGAGTGTATTTTCTGTTACATTTGAAATGTTTCATAAACTGCATGTCATGCAGAAATATGAATAACATGATTACATATTGTGCACTCAACCAAATGCTGAAATACCATTTTTGACATTAAAGAATACCATGCAGAGCCAACTACACAAGATACTGGCTACAGAAAGGTATATATGCCTAACTAACGTGAAGCCTCGTGGAGCCTGCACTACAATATCGCGCAAGATTTAATGAAGTAGAGCAAGATAATATGATGTAATAATAATAATGTATGCAATAATACAACATAAATATTCATTCCACAAGTCATGCATTATGTGAGTTTTCAGTGTCAGACTTGTTTTAGAAAATCATTATCTTTTCCAGCTGATTCATGACGTTATGCAAACGGAGTCAATTTGCTTTATAAACACCTGATAAAGTCAACAAAAAAACGAGATTAGATCAGATGCTGGTATTAATTGGTCGTCAATGTTAGAGTTTTCCAGTTAATATCCGTAAAACCGATGTAAACAAAAAACATACATAGGGGGAAGTAAGGACCAGATAACAAAAAGTTAACAAAACATCACCTCCTTACCCGATCTATAAAATAAATTCATGGTGTGAGAAAAGGAAGGAGAAGGAGATGAAAAAAAAAATATTAAAAGGATCAGTGTGCTTGTAACAACATTGATTATTAATAAGGTCTACCTCACCACTTCACAACATTAAGAGTTTAAGGTGAGTGTGTGAATAAAAAAATAAGTACTAAAAAGAGATAAAAAAAAAAGAAAAAAAGAGAAAGCGGAAGAAAATGAAAGCTTTCCTGCACACCTACAGGCAAATGGTCACATGACAAACCTGGCCGAGACCATTTTTGGTGGTTATTATTGCGCTTGTTTTTTACCTGTTCCTCTCTCTCCTGCCGACACTTATTCTCAAAGGTAGCGAAGGGGGTACTAGTGGATTTAGACCTATTCTTCCCACCGGTGCTCTACAGGACAATAACAAAGAACAGAAACATTCACTGGATCTATACAGATGTCATCATGCTCACTCACGCCTACGGAGATGTAGTGAGTCAAACATCCGTGTTACACTGAGTAACAGCCACCCCTAACAAGAAACGTATACCCAATTAGTATTCTCACCTGTCACTGTACTCCTATCCCCTCAATTAACACACCAGTGTCACATATGATGCTATATTATTAATAAAATCCTCAGTTTGAGGTGCTAATGCATGCACATATTCACTATACATTTGTTAATTTTTCATTTTTTGTCAAGAGGATTACAATACTCAGCCCCATATCAATCATAAAACCAGACTTACCTGGGCTAAAAAACACAATTTTACAGACCAGGTAATCCTTATAACCGAGAGAATTCTAAACAGCTGTATCTATCGAGCATTCTGTCACAGAGTTATCTTTCCTTCCCGCAAAGGTTTCCAAAGGTCAATAGATAACAAATCAAGTCATCAACTCTCGACCCCCACAGAGAAAACATGTAGCATTTATAATTCAGGGATTTCCATCCCCGACATACCCCCACAAGCAATTTAACACCTCTCTAAGGAGGATATAACAAAGGAGATGTCCTCTATTCTCCCTTGGGAGGCCTCAAGTTAAGCACACCTGTGTTCCGCAGCATCTCGGAATCAATATTTAGCCAGGTAAACTGGTAAAGAGATCAATAGCAATCAGAAACATATATGGAGGACATATCATCAAATCCCTGACAATTCTCCAACACACGCCTTAGCCGGGTGTCTGCTCCCCAGATGCTATTCTTTATGACTATAAGGATGTTCAATTATGTATTATTTCCTTCTTACCATGGATTTTTTCAATTTATTGTATTATCTGACATGAAGTTAAATTTTCCCACAGGTAAAAAAAAATAGAAGAGCTGATAGGATGAAAGAAAATGTAGAACTAAAGGACGATTTTTAACAAATTGCTACCTTCAAAAACAAACCCACATGCATCATAATGCACCAAGAAGTTAACATGCTGATTGTCAAATAGAAGAGCATTCACCATTATCAATTTTACTCTAAACAGAGCAAACTTAAAAGGAGAATTCAAACAATGCATTCTGCAATTCTGTATTACAAACTGATATCCATGCCATAAAAAGAGATAGAGTCAATATGTATAATGTCACTATTTCCTCTTAGTTAAATGTTTGCATTCTCACAATTTAATACAAACAGAAACTACTGTTCAAGACACGAACAATTTTTTTCTGTAAGAAACAAAATTTTTGTTTACATACCACTTTGCTCTCTTGAAAGGCAATGGACGAGAATCCTGGTTCATAATCAACGATGCTACGGGGCTGGTTTCTATAAATCTCGATCTTGGAACGCACATGTGGTGGTGACCACTCACTATTAGAGAGAGAACAGAAAAATCAATGCAAAACTCAATTCTGCATGCATTTCTCCTGTATTAAAAAAACAAATGAAAATCTATGTATGGTCATTCATCAAAGCCAACTCCTTTTATAAAATATGAAAGCATCTGTTACCACAAAGTAGTTCTTAAAGCTATGCATTGAACACTGAGATGTATGGGATATAAATATCAATCAAGAAAATGCACTGTCTTAAAACTACAGTCAACAAACGTCTCGCCCACTTCCGCAAATGATAACATTGCACCCTTTTGGACATATTTGCATATCTCTTGAGATTAGTAGCAAGAATGAAAAAGGAATTGTCAAACAAATAAAACATAAAAAAAAACTGAAGAAAACAACAGAGAAAGCAGGGTGTGAGAGGTTAGTGATCTTATAGGTGATAAAATGAGGTGAATTCAAGTGAAAGCCATCAAATGGTACCCATTTTAGGTGGACTTCGTTTCTTAACTTCCCACACATTAATTGTGGTTGTAAACTCGGGTATCTTTTCACTTTGGGTGTTGACTCAATAGGGGTGGGACATAACAGCGAGTGTTTTTGAAATTGGCTGATTCAGCTATCATTAAAGTGTCGGAATCCAAGTCCACCCTCAATTTTTCTCAAAAGCATTAACTTAATGCAAGATGTTTTATTACTCTATATATAACCATTATTTCTGGAAAAGATAGAATAATTCTGAATATTGATTGCTAGATCTTATTAAATACATGTTCAGAATCAATTATCTATAAAGATTTTTGGGAGAAACTAGATTTGAAAGAAGGTATATGATGAAATACAAAGAAAATTACTATACATGAGTATAGAAAATGAGTACTTAGTGATTTAACCCAAGGAAATAACATTAGAATGGAATTAATAACAAATTATAATTAATCATAACATTTTGAAATAAAATTATAAATACATGTATGAAAAAAAAATTAAAATAACATGGGTTTGGAAAAAAAAAATAAAATGGGAATAATTTTGGTAACAATACAACTTAATTGAAAAAACATGTAGCAACATACTCTAAATATTTGATGAAATCTTGCAAGTCTTTGGGCATTTCATAGTCTCTGAAAAGTGGAATGAGAATAAGCACACATATACACATGTATGGCTTAAATCTATGAAATGATTTTAAATTACTTTAATTAATTTAACTTCAATCAAATATTTCAATGGTCCATGATCATGAAGTATCAGGCGTTAAACTTTATTTCATTACGTTTTTATTTACAAGAAATGAATTATTTAAATTCATTTTATATTATATATAAATAAAATTTACAACGGTAAATATATATATTTTTTCATGCCTATTATAAAGTTTAGGGAAAGTGCATATATCTTTTCTCTAGCCTAAAAGTTTTTCATGCATTTGAGTTACTTCCCTTTGGACATACAATAACTTTAAGATGTGCTTCGTGAAACATGTACATGATTTGATGACACAAAAACAGTTAGATGCAGATTAAGCCACGAGACAACTTCACACTTATTACTAAATAATCCATTCCATAATTTTTACACACAACACTACCTATGAGAACCATGCCTTCGTTTCCAACTTTGTCGATAGGAACTACAAACAATATTAGATTCTTCATGCCACATCAACCAGTTTTAGGCACATCTTATTTTGATTTTTAAAACACTCTGGAGCATAAGGTTCACTCTGTGACAAGATATTAACACATTGGGGTCAACATGGTTTATTATATGGGTCATGCCATATATTATTAACAGTTTTCTATGCTAATGCGATAGATATAAGGAAATGTTTGATATAGGTCTATAGATCTATGAGGAAGGAAGAACATGCCCTCTTCACTTACATGTACTACATAAATAAATTGAATGGTCATTCAAGGCAAAAAGTTGTTATGCACATTATTCACCAAGAGTTATAGTTACTGATGAATTACATATTTACTGGGAAAGGTTTTTTTTTTGTTTTCGTGTGATATTGGGACACCACTACTTACGGCAAGCTAAAACAATGGAGGCAACCAGCAAATGAAACCAAAATCATGTGCACAAAAAACAATATAAAAACCAAAAGTCAGCCACACAAGCTACTTTATCACTAAAGATCAAAACCAAATCAAATCATCCAAATTTTTATTTACACAATTCAAAGAAAATGCAAACTGATTAAAAAGGGAGATAACTGTGAACTCACATTGAGCGAGGTTCTCTGCTCTTGACGTCAGACAGACTTTTCGTTCTTTGTTTCAGTCTGTAGTTAAGCTCAGGTTCAGATCGATATCCAGCATCTACATCTGAAAGAAAAAGTTATAAAAATTGAAATATTTAATAGTCTTCCCTCCCCCTCCCAAAAAATATTTTTTGCTTATAGTTATCACTATCGAAAACAAAATATGTCTTTCTAAACCTAATTTTTCTTTCAATCAAAGTCAGATTTAATAATATATTCAACTTGCTAATCTTCAATATCACTTAATTAAAAAAATTTTGGTACTGGTCATTTTTAACGCTAATAAAATATGTATAAGCTTACCATGCTTAGGTTTTCCAGAAAACGTATCTCGTTTCTGTTCAAATGATTTCTTGGCTTCAGCCACGGATGGTGACTTGGTGGGGAGGGTGGAGGCCTTGTCTAGCGTGGCAGAGCTGGTGAATTTGGATGGCAGTTCATAACTTGGACGATAAGGGTTTTCTTCTGAAATTACAACATTACAAGGAAGGTCAATATGTGTAGTTTCTTGTCACAGAAACACTGTACCTTTATCAGCATTTCACTTTTTGAACAATTTGTAAAATGCAATTGTAAAAGCTAACATAGTTAAGACTAAATTTGAATACAATTAAATGAAATTCTTTAACCACGAGTTCTTCAAAAAAAAAAAAATTAAAAAAAGATGTGAATATTATTGGATGCATGAATTTTTTATAGGATTAAGCCATAAATTCCAAATACATGAAGCATACATGTACTGTATTAAAACAAGTTTTCCTGAATTTTACATAGTCTTATATCATCAATTCAATATCATTTTAACTTGTTTTAATACCTGGTATGCCACATTCAAAGACGTTGAAAAGCAGTATGCTTTACTTCAACAATGAAGTTTAATGTACATTTAAAGTATTTAATGCATCATATATTTTTCCTTGTATATTTTTCCTTGTAGTTATATCCATGCAGTAACCCATATCCATATATCCTTACACAATTATCCCTACAGTTAAACATATCCCTATATCCTTACAGTTACTTTTATTCCTAGTATCCTTACAGTTAACCGTATCCCAGTATCCTTTGTTACTTTGGTTATTTTTATTCCTATCTTTACAGTTACACATATCCCTATATCCTTATTTACTTTTATTCCTATCTTTACATGTCCACATATCCCTATATCCTTACTAGTTACTTTTATTCCTACCCTTACAAGTACACATATCCCTATATCCTTACAGTTACAAATATATCCCTATATCCTTACAGTTACTTTTATTCCTATCCTGACAAATACACATATCCCTATATCCTTACAGTTACTTTTATTTCTATACCCTTACAGTTACAACTATATCCCTATATCCTTACAGTTACTTTTTGTTTATCCCTATATCCTTACAGTTACTTTTATTCCTATACATGTATATATCCAGAGTTACAAACATCCCTTTCTCTACAGTTACTTTATCCCTATCCTTACTATGCACTATTCACCACTTACTGGAGATTGTTTCCTCTTTTACAACAAGTTTAGGAGGACTAGGAGGTTCTGGATCTAAAATAACATGGAGGTAGATGATCACATGCAACAACACAGAAACAACACTAGGTGAAGGGGAATAACTCTACCAATACAATATAATATACACAGAGGGAAATCAAGCTAGCAGAATATAAATCATTGACACAATACACCCGGGTTTCTCATGCAAAAGAAGTACATGAAATGTCTTTTCATATCTCTCTCTCTCTCCATAACCCCTCTCTCTCTCTTCTCTCTCTCTTCTCTCTCTCTCTCTCTCTCTCTCTCTGAGAATAATATTACTTGGTATTTATGCTTCCTCTTTATCATTTAACACTCAAATATTTAAAACATAGAGCCACCTACAAACAGTATGATTGATAATGCAATAAATTTTCATTGTTATTGCTAGACATTGCAAACAATCCATTAAACACTACCGGCAATCAAAACACTTCCATAAAAGGATAATGATAATACAAACTACTTCCTTACTACAGGTATCCGTTTATATAAATGTGGGATTCTAGCAGTACACAATCTGCCACAACAAATTCGCTGTGCTTATATATACCTTTAGGTTTTGGAGTTTCTTTCTCCTCAGGAAAAGCATATGTTGGTTTGTAGGAGTTTGAGTCTAGAAAACAAAACAAAAAAAAGTTGTTTTATACTATATAGTTTACAAGTATTCTAAAGTCACTGGTCTGCTTTAGGACAATACAGTTGTATGTTATTCTCAACTTCACAATGCATACTCTAAAATTTTCTATGAACATCTACATGTAAATTTCAAATCATTTTGACAACAGACATTCCCTTAAAAAAAAAACCCCTAAAAGTTTTAAATAGAAACAATCCATTTAAAATAAATTTTTAAAAAATCATTCTCACCCGTTCCGAAAATATTTTTGACTTCAGAAAGCATATGAGAAAAAAACAAAAAGAATATACTGAAATGCTCACAATTTTCAACAAACAAACACAGTAGGATGCACAGTCCAAAGTCTGGTGTAACTGATGTGCAGATTAAATGAAAATGACATTTTAAAAAAACCACAAATGAACTGCAACATATTGATTGCATCAAGCATGCAGTGATTCACACACATGTTATGTAATACACATACAACAAACAATTGAGAAACATTCCAATTAAAGGGGAGTTTAACTAAACATAAACCTTACAAATAAGGATCTAAAAAATTTTAAAATTTTGGGTGAATTAAATAAAAATTGAACTCAATTTGATTGACCAAAAATGTACATTTAAGGATGATCCACTGTGACCCATTTTTTCACATTTTTTAGGCTGTGTAATTAAAACAGGTTACGGGCACTTAAGGCCTTAAATCTGGGATTACAATATTGTTATTTAATCCTATTTGGGGTAACAAGTGTCTAATTCAATGTCTCTATTCATTCTGAAAACTCATATCAATATTAAGTAGGTGTAATACCAACAGATTTTAAAGAGCACACATGAATGCCATTAAACACTGGACGAATGTAGCAGTTACAGTTTAGCAAAATATATATACCCTTAGGATCCAAATCTGCAATGTATATATATGTATCTATGTTGTAAAAATAGGTATCATTTTATTTACACAGAATTATTGGTTTAATGCAGAATGAGAGTTAGAGGAAAATTGTAATGATGGGGAATTTCGCAGGGAACAAAACATGCTATTGGTATATAGTTGGAGTATTTAAAATGTCATGCCAATCATTCGAAATCAAAGCAAGAGAAAGCTGGACGTTGCGTCACATAGTGAAGACTGTCAACTCGAATCAAAACTTGATTAATTTCCACCAGCTCGATTCAAAGCATACTGAAAAACAATTCAGTATGCAATGCCAAACAGTTTGCTCTGGGATGCAAGTAACAGTGCGAAGGGAAAATAAATTCAATGTTTGATATATCAACCTGCGTCTTGAAAAAGGCTATCCATAAGTCTAGCTAACTCTTCCAGATCTGAAAGAAACAGCCTGCAATGTTCACCACAAGGCAGAAACCAAAAGCAAATTGTCGTTCTTATTCTTATATGAGCTTGTTAGAGTTGACCAGACTGTAAGTACAGTATCTAAAGCACTAGGTTACTATACCTTCAATAAGTCTGCTATAATTCCTACTTTCCATACTCTAAGTTCTAATTTCAAAGTACGTTATATGTGCAATATTGCTACAATTATGTATCACTTATATAGGGCTGAAAAGACACTAACTGTCTACTGGATGGATTTGACATATTTACATGAATGGAAAGTCTATGGTGAACACAATGTTCCTTTGTTCAGCTTCCTACGATACTTAACAAATTTTCACAGAATAATTACATTCTTTCATTTATCAATTTCTAAGAACCCTTTTTAAAGTTCACAAAAAACAAAAAAAAAGCTCTTGATAGGTTATTCTTCATAATAATTCACACTTTAAAAAAAAAACTTGTGTGATGTATAAAAAAAAAGTTGAAAGGAAAAACAAAAAAAACACCCCAATTTGTATACACAGTAACAGTCTAGCTATTACATATACTACTACATTGTACAAAGAGGAATCTGTCTGTAAAGACAAATGATACTGAAGGTTGTTACATTACGTAATACACTACCAGATCTAGTACATGAGACTTTGATCCAGCTTGTGTCCAAGAGCTCTGAAATGTCACAAACATGCAATTTTAACACCTGATCGGTATGCTGAGCTGTCATAATTCATGGAAGGAATTTAAAAAAAAACAGAAAATGGCAAACTACATAAAAATTTTGATTACCAAAAGAAACCCTTTTGTTCTTTGATTGATGAAAAAGGGGCACCTGCTTAACATTATTTCATCTTAGCTACAAAACCTAGTGTAAATAGGAACAAATGCATCCTAATGATAATAAATGGGCTACCCTTGTCTCTGTTGGGGATTTTTTTTTTCTTTTGGAACCCAATTTTCATGGACAAAAACCCCAAAGAATAGCATATTTGTTTAAAAGACCAAAGGCTGACAGCAAAAACAAACACAGGCATATACCAACTTAACCCAGAAACAAAATATTTTCCATCAACTAATGAAATGGAAGGTCTTTTGTCTCCTCAAATTTAACAGCTTGGTAAAATCTATTGGGAGATCCATACATTATCATTTTGCATACCAGGTACTGAAATTTTTGTTCCAACACAAAATCCATCAGTTTCAATTTTAACAGCTTTTTATTTTCTTTTAGAACTTTGATTCTGTCGGACCACTTAAGGAAATGAATTAAAGGATAAAATAAACATATTCAACTTAAGGCATCTTTGTTTACAAAATGATAAATGTACACACTAATGTCAACACTTTTAATACTCCATCCTGTAGCTTTGTGTAAACTGACCCTGATATAACCATAGGGATTTGTAGAATTTGCCCGTGTATATGACAGATACATTCTACAGCTATTAGGTTACTGTGAAATTCAATCTACTAGTATGATACATGGGGCATCCATTTCAGAACATGGTTTATAAAACATGCCAGTCACTCATGTTACTAACACAGTATCACATTGTACTGTTAATACTGACATGACAATAACGGACAACACAGACGTTCACTTAATGTAGTATACCAAAAAATAATCACTTATACCATAGTCATCCTAATTACCACAGCTTTTTCCATATGTGCATCTCAACATTAAACATGATTTTTTCTTCCAAAAATTTTAAGCTTATCCTCTTGAAATCATTCAAATTTGTGGATATAATTGCCAGTTTTTTACAGGTTAATTGGGATTCACTTTTATGTGAATAGTAAATAAAGACCAAGTGACATAATTTGTTGAGAGTTGAATTCTTTATCTCCATTTTAAGTCAATCACAATATTTTCATAAATAAACAATCATGTATCTTGTAAACAATCCACAGATGAATTTATGAAACCAAATAAGATTAATTACATGTTTATAAATCAAAATTTTTGAAAAATTTGTATTCAGGTGACTATGCAACTCAATAACACTTCATATTCCCAAATTTGTTAGTGGTTATTAGGACAAATATGGTGTTATAATAACTCTTTACATGCAATAGTTCTGCTGATCTTAGAATGTGTTGTAATGTATACCATATATGTTACCCAGACAGAATAGTATCCTGTTTAAATAGGTTTTGAAATTACCCTACTGACCCAATTCATAACTATATGAGAACATTTTTTTTGGTCAAATTTGTTTACCTTCTTTCTTGCCGGTTTTGTGGAGACTCTTGAACATTTGTTTGTACCAGTCATGCTGCTTCTCTTCATCCACATTCTGTGAAAAATAAAAAATAAAAGAGAAATCAAGAAAGCTTTGACAAAAACCTGTATTTTTTCTACTTTATTTGACCCATTTTTGTAAAATTTGCAAACTTTTTAAAGTTCCCAAGATTTGACAAGAACAGAATGATTTTTTTTTCTTCTTCAGAATCATGTATGTACTAGCTAGCTTTTATGAAAATATGCTTGCTGGTAACAAAAACTTCTGTCTATATTCAGTGTACTGGAAAGTATCTTTCCAAATAAGAGAATTTTTTTATGAAGTGACTTAATGATACAAATTTTGGAAACTTTTGCTGGTTGGATTTTAATTCAGATAACTACCATATATATGCAAATCTTTTCAAGATTATAAGCAATTTTAAAAGTCAATTGAACTATCAAAGTAAACATAATAGTTGGGTATGACAGTAATAATGTACTTAATTTGCAAATTGACACATCTTCCTCTGCAAAACTTAAATAACCGCATACAGCTTAACAAAAGAGCAAGAATGCGAATATTTCCTCATTATCATATCTGGTTTCAAAGACCAATACAATGATATCCACACATATCACTAAATGCTGGAAAAGAGCCGCAATTGCTCCTACTGATTTAAACATCAAATTCATATCATAACGAAGCGCCTTATCAAAGGTATCTGTAACTTTAATCTCATTTTGGATAACCGTTATTCAAGTCATTGTCAAAGTTTCAATAGTCCTGGGCTTAGACAAACTCTTGACCTTTATCAATTTCATAAAAGACCATTCAGGACAAAAAACAATTCTATCGCTCTTTAGATAGTCCTGATTTCAATGGCAGAAATATATTTTTTTTGTTCAATTAATGGGTCTCTATAATGTAAACAACAACGCAGAGATTTTCCAATTTCCAGGTGTTTGATTTGATTTTAATTTCTCAGGACTAAATTCTTAAGACCTGTTTGATTCCCACCAAAATCCCATGGCGTGCAGTTTCAAGATGTGTTTGCTCTACTTCTAAAAAATATTTATGTTCCAATTTTGGGATCTGTTTGGAAAATACTACCAACAAAAGCAAAGCACATAAGAACAGGATACAGAATACACAAAATTGGTTTAATTATACATCAAAATTTAAACAACCACTAGCTGCCTCACAACTGTGCAAAGAATTTTAAATTCTTTTCTTTTTGTTCTGTACAGATAAAGAATAATTAGGTCATGTCATGACAATGAAAATTAAAGAATGCAAAAAATTTTAAATACCAGTACTCTTTGACACGAAAGAACTGTCCTAACAAGACTTACACCTCTCCCCCATGCAACTTTGATAGTTCACTAACCCTCCATTCTCATGGAGGGATGTAGCGTCTTTTTAAAGTTCATTCTAATCCAGTAAGTTATGAAATGCTTTCAATGCAGACAAATTTGAAGTCATTATAATACTAGCTTAGACCTTGACATTTGCCAAATGACCTTGACTGAAAGTTGAAAAACATGACCTTTTGATCTATTGTTTAGGGTTTAAACTTTTAGAACCAAAGGCTTATTACAAGACAATCAAATCTACCATGTATTCTAAATTCTTCTTATTTACTAGCTTTGGACATAGAAAATTGTTTACAAACAATATTGATAAACAAAGAGATCAGTGAGTCAGGCAGTTTTGATATAAATTCCCAAGGGTTAGAATTAAAGTTTTGGGGGTTATTATAAAGTGTTAATGATGATTATCATAGCTGATTATAAACTAAACACATTCACATTAATCAAAATTATCATACTAATGTATCATCTTTATCGCGATAAGTGACACATGGATTCCTTTGCTTACCGAATTCCACTGTTAAAAAGCATAAAATCAGCCCCCTAATGACCCATTTAGAAACCCAAAAAAAAATCTTATCCTGTAGTTCACATATAAATAGTTCTTAACTTCTTATCATCAATTAAACTCTCTTTTTTTTAACAGACAGATTTATTTTTTATGCACAGCATTTTAACAGCCTAGCCCATTATCAAGGGTGATATAGATGAACATATCAAGAATTTGGTTGATTTGTGCTTGCACCTTCCATCTACCTGTCTTGTTAAATGCTATCCAGACCATTCGAGCTACATTCCATTGTAAAGGCCAGAGACACAGGGCTTTGTACAGGAGATTCTACTGCTTATTTTTAACCTTACACATATCTTTCTACTGATGATTATCAAGCATCTACGTTATCTAGTCACCTACGCATGTTGTGTGCAGCCTTATTTTGTGAAAATTGCAATTCTGCATTAATTATTCAAAAGAACACATTTTCTCACGTCGCATGCAACATGGACTGCATATTAACTTCAACAAGAAGCTTGATGTCTTCATAATTAAACAAAGGGTTAACCAGTGAAGAACTTAAATATAAATGAAACACCTACCATTCTAAAGGCCAGTGGCATGCCCTTCTCATCGATGGGTCCAATTCCATCGTATTTCTTTGGTTTTCGTTCCACAATTTGGGAATCCGTGATTTCCTCTTTGGCAGGCATTGCATAGTATGTATCCGTGGTCTTCACGCCTCCGTTTACCGAGCTTTGCTCCGAGATATATATTGCACCTTTAGGTATTTGACTTTCTGTAAAATTGAGAAAGGAAAAAACAGTGTCAATGATTTTACCTTTGCTTAAAGGTATATATTTATATATATGAAAATATACATATAAATTATAAATTATCATCCCAGGCCCTCAGTGGTATGAAAACTCACCAGAGCTATGAACATTAACAAAAAAAACAAGCACAACACTCGACAACAAAGGCTTGTAGCTAAATCACCTTTCGTCTACCTTTTAACAAAAACATCTTATTCTGTCACTAAGTGAAAAAAGAGGAAACTCAAGTCAAATATTATCAAGGAAAGCCATCACACATCTTTCCATCTCTTTTTTGGCCCTGGGGGCAAAATGCAGTATTTCTGGCCCAGGAATGTGTGTAGTAAAGTGTGACTGCAGTGTTCTGAATGAAGTCTGTTCCTGGTCATTTACATGTCATGCCCGACCGGTCAGGAATTTGCTGCAGTATAAGGAGGATACAGTCGGTCTGTCGTGTCTGGCTACATCAGATTGTCGGTCCTAGTCCCCACAGTGACAGGTGCCTTCCTCACATTACAGACAAGTTAGTGGTCGTTAAATCAGCGAATACACACATTTGTGTCATCTTGTGAATACAACAACCTTGTTACTTATCCGTTATTGTTACCAAGATGTAACCTGTGAGTGACAGTTTACACTGGCAACTCTTCTAAAAAGCATTTATCAATAAAACAGACATAAAGTTTAATGTTTTAAAAAGATTTACCTCAAGGATTTGTTTTTAAATTCATTTTATTTTTCCTTATCTGTGCAATGTCAATTTGACAGTTGTAAATTGTGGAATGTGATGATTTTCTCAGAAAAATATTTTATTTCAATCAAGATGACACAAACTAAGGAAGGACTGTCAAATTAAATTCTTTTAATTTCTTCTGTAAGAGTTTTTTAAACACAGACTCAAGTAAATTATAAAGTAAATAAATGCTTTCAGTCTAATTCTCTTGCATAATGACACTAAATCCATTACAAACAGGATGACCTAACATTTTCTCAGATGTACCACTGTAGATTTAAAGCAACAACTTTCACATTAAGTCAAGAAATTAGTAGTCAAGAGTCTTTCCACAAAGGAATGTCAAATATTGGTTAAACTTTGCAGCATTTAGAGTAATCATTATACTGTTACTAAAAACACACAGGCTCATACAATCCACCCCTTATAGAGAGTCAACATTGACATAAAGCAGCATTAATCTTCCCCTGCCACCGATCGCTCACCCCACGTCAACTTCTCCTATTCAACGCTTCCACATATACAAACAATTTATTGGGGCAGCTATCAATAATAATTGTGTATTGCATGCAGAAGCCAATGCTAAAAATGGCTGAAACTTCTAATGGCTGCATGGAAAGCTCTCATCTATACAATTTCTTAAATCCACATATAAAGTGGGAAGGGGGGTGTTCTATCTCTTTTTTTCCCCCGTCTATAATCACTTAAAAGATGACTCAAATAGAAATCAAAGAATTCGTGAAGGAGATTTCAAAAGGGGCTTTCAAAAAAATATCAATTATAGTGCCTGAATAAATTTAATATCTGTTAAGAACTGCCTTTAAAACTTCTATTTAGCAAAAGGTGTTTGAGCATTTACACATATTACCATTATATTTAGGTGAGTGATAAATGAAAAAATCAATTATTTCCCTTCAATGCATCCGATGATTTCTCTTTTGACACAATCATCTGTTAACCTTGAACCAGAACATACAAGGAAACAGCTTTATTGAAAGGTACCCATAAGCTAAAATGCCTATTTTTGACATTGTGTACTTGTTGCAAATCTTTAGGAACTAGAGGCAAGATAAACATGCACTCTCTGGCTTATTTCCTTATGACTCACATAGTGCATAGTACATTTGTATAACTAAAACAGCAGTGCAAAGTGCCCATACTCCAGGTATACAACAACTAAACAGGTAAAATACTTCTTTCTATATAGCCAAAAACAAAGATATAGACTATTTGACAAACCTGATCCAGGCATGCATGAACTTTATAATCCTTAGCTCCTTTTATCAATTAATTAATATCTTGATGATCTTGTGGTTTAATTAGTAATATAGTAGCTGTATTGAATTAAACACAAATGAGCTGTGATGGATGCATTATGTAATGTACATATATTGGCAGCTAATACAGCCCTATTTCTGTGCATAAGAAAATAAAATACAGAAATTGAAAAAAATAAGATTAAAACTAAAAACAGAAGCAGCATTCCGTGTTCCCCTCATCTTACCCTGTGTAACTATGACAGTTGGATGGTCGGAGATCAAATCCTCATAGCCGTTCTCTGAAATAATCACACGGTCATGCAAAAACCAGTCATCCAAAAAACAAGAGAAGCAAATCACTCAGAAAAATAAAACAGTATTAAATCCCATACTCTAATTGGTGGATATTCACTAATTAAGAGTAATCAATTAAAAAAATATTTTAAACACACCAACAGTTAGCAAGTTCTAGATTTAACATTCCAACACAGTGAATTCCTCAAGGTGTAATGTACTGAGGGGAAAAAATGACAAGAGACAGTGCCTGATCTATCACGTCACGCTTCAGTGATTTTCACAGTTAGAAGTCCGAAACTTTCACTGCTTGTAAATATAGAAATACACCATTTATTTCCTGAATCTCACCAATGCCAAATTTCCAATCACAATAATTTTCATTAATTCTCGCTAGCCGGAACAGATTTCAGCGTTAGCTCCAGGTATAAACAGTACACCCAAATCCCTTTGAATTTACGGGGCTTTAAACAAATCAATACGGGAGAACAGTGCTTCTATATTAATTTTTCCGAGTTGTTTTTAAGTGGTGCCAAAACCACTCCAGGTTATCGTACTACCTTCGGGTTTGAGGGTATGTGTAACAATCAGTAATAATATTAACCAGTCAGAACCCTGGGCATTTACAGAATAAACAAATGTTTGTACACCCCTGTTCTAGTCTTATCTTGGCCTGCAGGGGCCTTTAAATGGCTTAAACCTGCACTACTACATATTTTCCACCTGATCATACCTCTTTTCATTAGATCCATACCCTTCCCCTTTGTTTTTCTTCAATTTGGCAAAATTACTGTCTGGGCAGGATAAAAAATAATGCATGCACTTTAGGATTGAACTATTAAAACAGCAGAAATTGGGAGCATTCACGCATCATTAGTTTTCACTGATGACTTCCAGATCTAGGTAACTGTTTGACATTTTAGTCAGGAGTATGTCACAACCAATCAAACCTTGTGAAAATCACTGAAAAATGACAACATTTTTCTGACCCTAGTCATCCAGACTAGACAAGATCTACGGGACTTGGTAGTTACAACTGTTCAGACTAGCCTCAAACATTCAATTGAAATGAAACAGCCACCATGATAGCATCAGGCACTCCTCAGACTTGTCTACCCACAAACAGTGAAAGATTTGGTCATAAAAATGTGAGAGGAAAAAATTTGGTTTCAAAATTCAAAACAAAAAAAATTATAGTGAAGTGGGATTGAAAAAACCCCCCAAAAACATGACCAATGAAGGAAAACTTTGAGAAATAAAATAAACATCATTTTCGAAAGAACTCTAGAAGTTTACCTCTGTTTTTCTGCAGCAGTGTGACATAAGGACTTTGAGTGGATGGCAGTCGGCTGATACTGGGTTCCTCTCTGTGGGGGTAGTGACGACTGTCCATGTCCCTCTCCTGGCCCCCGTTCATGTGTCCGTGGGAGGCGAAGGTGTTGGAGGGGCCAGTGTCCGTGCTGATGGTGGGTGAGGCGGTAGTGAAGGCAGTGGGGTGAGGGGCCCCATAGGAGTGACCAGACAGCATGCTGTCTGTCATGCTGCTGTCATCGTCCGCTGCAGAGTGGCTGGTGAAGCTCTCCTCTTGGGGTGGGGAGATTATCTGCTCTTCTTTCTACAAACCATTCAACAACAATAAGAACCTACCCGTACTTACAATACAATTCCCATTCTCCTCCTCACATTTGAGCACTATTGAACATCTACCTTAACTTCAATTGAAAAATTGATTCAAATAGGATATAGTGCAAATATGTGTCAGTTCCAAAATAAAAATGGCTCATGAACATTTCTCCACCCAAAACATGTTTGGAAATATTTATTACTAATGCAGTGCAATCGCTGATCAGCAGTAAAAATATCCATAAGTTAAAGGCTTAGTTCACTGCATTAACTACAGATTATTTAGAATTACTCATTTCAAACATGCATTTGGAACAATATCAAACAGAGAAAGTAATTTGGTTATACATAGCAGAGAAGTAAATAAATATCAATGAATCTGTATCAAAGTTGCATAAAACACTTCAAAATGCTGGGATTTTATCAAATGATATAGAAAATATTTCATTGTTTGTCTCAACAGTGATTTACCACTTTGCTAATCTGACTCCTTAATACAAGGAAATAAGGGTCAATGTCTCCTCTGCTGTCCAACATGCCAAATGCATCATTGTTCACATTACACAGTTAGCAGACAATGATCAGCATTAGGAAACATTGACTGCTCAGGAGAATTCCTCCAATGATAAAACATTATACAGCTTCATGTGAAATTCGCATGAAGCTCTTTCATGTGAATTTCAAGTGAGGCACAATTGGCTGTGGAACATATCTGTAAAACACCACTTATTGGAGTTGAGGTGGAGGCTGACCTTTTGGTTGAACCGTTTTTCTGGTTTGGGTGAGGTATCCAGTCGCACTGGTTTGTACTCCTTCTTCACCAGGGAAGGACCAGAGGGTTTCCAGATAGCAGGAGTGCTCTTCACCAGATTAGTAGGGGACCGAGGGGACTTGGCTTTCTGCTGCTCGAAGTAGGACCGAGATTCTGGTTCTGGTTGATCTACATTAGGAAAAAAAAACATTCAGTTTACAGTGTAATACAGTTTTTTTTAATATTGTTACATGTAAACTAAAAGATACACTAGGATATGCACAACTGCACATGTACATGTATCATCAAATCATCCTCAACTCTGTCTCCTAACAATCATCCAAATCCAAATTCAAATTCAGCTAACAAGTACAAAAAATAAAATCATAGAATAAAGAGAAGAAAATCCTGAATTTTTTTTTTTTAAAGAAAATCTTCTGAAACCAACCTTTGCAATTCCACACACAAGATTTCACAGAACAACTATATTTTCACATTAATTGTTAAATGGTCAATTTTCCTCTTCTACCACTATGAAACCTGACTAAATTTGTGACAATTGCCACCTAGGTCTGGAACCTCACAAGACAACATTGTGTATATATGTAAGTATATTGTGACTTTTGTATGCAAAATTGTGGTACAAATTATAGGTTTCTCTCCCGTCTGTCAATTTAAACGGACATAAAAAATCCTGCAATCCAATTTGGAGAAGACAAATTGGAGGGGATTACTTTAAATCTACCAGAGAGAGCTAGTGACACCTTCAATAAACAGACCAAGGGAAAATCTCTCTCCTATCTCTCCTACACAATCATTACCAATGATCTACTACCAACCATTGAAGAATTGACACTCTCAATGTCATAACTGTGCATAGGTTTTCCTTTAGATCCAATTCCACACACAAACAATTGTGCTCCACATGGTTGATGCTTTTCATGATTGTAATCCATGAATAGTGTCAAATCCTAATTCTCTTTGCTGGTGATGAACCCCATTCAGCCATTCAGCAATGTATTGTGAGCGCATCCATAGCACGAAACAAAATCAATACGGGCCAATTACACTTCCCAAAACAATGAAAGCAAACGTTTAAAACCCACCCGTGATTAGAATTAAGACAGCCTTGGTGATAAAAGGTGAAATTGAAACTGTGAGTGACCTATCGGTTGCAGTTGGACCCTGATTTAACTGTATCGATATTTCTGATCAATGAAGATTCACGATAGGTTTGTGACCGGTTGATAGCAAGGCAACATCTGGCCACATAACTGCTCTTATTAAACCATACACGTACATCAAAGACATGCAAGCTTATTGTCTTATGAACCGCAAATAAAAACAATTTGAAGTTACAAAGTGAATATATATTTGGATATTTATAGAATGAACTTTCATATTGAGCATAACTTTAAAAATTAATGGTAGTCATCAAATAATCTAATTTTAGAAAGAATCTGAAATATTCTGTAAGTGATTATTTCAGTTATATATTTTGGGAACTTGAATTGGAATAGAAAGAAAAGATAAACACTCCAATTAATTTAATGAATGGATGTTTATCCTAAAAGTATGTATTTTAAGAAACTTACCCAAGTTGTTGAATTGCTTTGGCTGCTGCCCATAGTCATCTCTATTGTCATTCACTGATAAAAACAAAAACGATACATTGGGTTAATTGGAAGTTCAGAGAACCTCTTCACATTCTTGCCACAGATATGCAAGATATTAATTAATCATGGACTCGTCTGAAGTTATCTTGGAAAAACCAGCAAACAAAGCAATATATTCTTATCTAATAACTAAACTACAAAAACACTATCCGAAACAATGCAATGAAAGCTTTGCCAAAGAGGAAATCATAAAAGTATAGCTAACCAACAATACAAACTGAGCTGGGTAGCCCTTTATAGAAAGAGAATAACAAAATGGGCATATTGCTTTTATCTCTGGGCTGAATGATTCACAAATGCTTTTTGTCATGGCTAAAGTGAGCATCTAAACTAATCACAGATGAAGATACACAATTGCTAGTGGTATATGTCATTGACCTAGCTCCCAAGCCTTAAAATACCAGCAAATACCACCTTTAAAAATCTACACCTGCCTTACACAAATCTTAGAGATCTTTTCCCTGCTATCTGAGAATTTTATCACTTGGTATTGATGGAAACAGAGGAAATGACGGTGCAAGTGTTGCAGATGTTGTAATGATGAGTTGCCGTCTGCTTTGATCAATAGAGGGAAGTGAGTTAGCTCCCCTCTTTCTTTTTTTTGCTTACTTCCTTTCAATGAGCACTGTTTTTCTATCTAATCTCCTTTAGTATTTCTTATCTTTGAACCATACTGCTAATCTCATCTCGTATTTCTTTTTTTTTACCATGACCTAGAAACTTTTTTCATTCATCCTAATTTCCCCTCTGAATCTTTCACAACTGAATTAAACCATTTGAATGAAATAGTCTAAGAGATTAAGCTGAAGACACTGGTAATTTGTAAATACTGCACAAGATATTCCACAAACAAGGAAATTTGAACACATGTACTGTAAAGTTGATACTTACAGCTAGAGAGAGACTTCCAAGGTCTTACAACTGTACTATCTGCCATTGTATGCTATAATTCCATATATAAAACTGATCACAGAGACAGTCTTTTCGAACTTTACACAGTAATGACCTAGCCAGATGCTTCAAGAAACATTCTGGCAAATGCCTAATGTTATTAAGTGTTTATAATGTCCATGATGTGCTGGACCGGAATCAGAACTATTGATTGACATCACTCACAGAGTATTTGGTCCAAGATTTTGATCTTATCCAGAAAGAAGAAAAGCCTGTCCTTCCATAGTTGCAAAAATCTCAGCTTTTTATATATGACTTCCCCTAATTTCCTTTTTACCAGAAACAAAGTCTATGTAACACATCAATATGTCCAAGAATATATAAAACAGGCCATATGATGCATGACTTATCCAGAATAAATCAATACACAACAGAAATGAAATGTCAAATTATGATAATTACTGTATTGGGCCAGCCAAATTCCTTATCATTCTATATAAACTGGTACTCTACTGCATGTTTCATGCAGGGGATATCAGCATCCAATGGGACAAACCACAGACACATTGTTACATGAAATAACACTAAAAGAACCTAAGAACGAACCATAAATCAACAGCTGAAAGTATAAAGCATGAAAAAAACTAGAACCAAAAATGAAGCATTAAAACATTTCTCTAAATAAACAAAATTCTATACTCAGGACTAAAAGAATATTGGCTTCTATGTTTGCATTTTCAGAACTAAATAACATAAAATAATATTAAAGTGTGCGCTGCAAAAAAAAAAGTGATTAAAAAACTGAAAATGAAGTCCGGACATGGATTAGTATGGGTTTGTATAGGTTTCATTATTCAGGAACAAGATGAGTTTTCATGCCGATTTTTAGTTTGAAGGAAGATCAACACATTAGTTAACATCCCATGCTGACTCAGAACCTCTCATGCCCGGATTGAACTGTCCTGTTAGTGTGTTCATCCAAGTGCAGTGTTCACATGCTGGAGTTTGATGCATCAGAACACCATGCCTACCTGAACCTTGTTTATCACAGTGAGGAATGCTGGGAGGAGCTTCCTCGTGGTGAACCTGTAGTTGGACAAATCGGGGGCAGGGCATCCTCCCTCTGTCCCTCTGCTCCTCCTGCAAGGTCTCGCTCCCGGAATCTTCAAATCCCTCCGGTACCGGCAAGCGTGGATAACTCTCATTGTCTGAGGTCTCCACAACTTGCTTAGGTGGACTCGAAAATAAGCTTCCTATCTTTTTCCCTAGATCTACCTGTTTAGGTTCAGGGGACGGCTCTCTGTAGCTACTGCTGAAACTATTGTCTAGACTTTGGATTTCTCTTGATGATGTGTAACTCTGACCGTCTCCAGGAGTAAAACTCGGGCTTTTCACAGGAAACACACCACTTTGGTTGTCTTGTGAAGATGTGAAGCTATGATCTTTATCTTCAGGTTTCTTTGAAGATTTATCCTTGGTACCAAAGTATGCATCCACCCCGGACATAAGCTCTTGTGTTATGTTATTCAAATCAGACATATAGTCCCTGTCAAATGGTTTTGGGCCTTTCCCCATCTGAATAGGTTTGCTAGAGCTTTTAGCAGGACCTTTTCCAATGCTACGATTATCCCTAACAAAGAAATCAATATCAGTGGAATAACCCTCAGATATTGGTTGCTGAGATTTATGTGGGGCCCACTTTGATCGAAAGTCACCCTTCCTTCCATATTCAGCCTCACTTTCATACCCTCTGTGTCCTTGATTTTTCTTAAAATTTGGAAGAGTTGAATATGAGTGAAATTCAGCATCATCATAATCAGGCTCTGCCACAACTTTCTGTTGTGATTTCTTCACAGGTAATGTGGCATAAGACCCAGGACTGTAATTATTAGCCTGCCCTTTCCCAAAGTTCTCACTCTGCCAAGAGGATCCCCGACTGGTTATTCCAGAGTCATAGGACCTGGTTTCTTCAGTGATGGAATTCCTTGTATCTGGGGCAGATGATGTCTGTATAGTCAGTGGAACAGAGTTTTCTAGAGGTAAGTTATGACCTCTGGAAGGGTTTTGTTTTGCTGGAAGAGGACACTCCAGCTCCATAGAACGATCCTGCGCATTTTGCCTTTCAAATATATGCTGTACAGGATTTGGCTTCTCTACCACTACTGGCTCTATTGTCTGTTCCATTGGGACAGGAGAGTCCTTTTTAAATGAATACTGAACTGGGACCTGTCTTTCAATTTCAACTGACTTTTTGGGGGAAGCCATTGAATGTTCCTGTTTGAATGAGTGATGAATTGGAACAGGGCGCTCCACTTCCACTTTCTGTTCAGAAGGTGCAGCTTGTTCAATGTGAACAAACTTTTCCTGTGGAACAGACTGTTCAATTCTCACATGATGTTCTTTAGGAGTCGAATGGCTGACTGGCGTTTCTGCTGAGCTGGTTTGCTTGGGTGACATATAAGAATACTGAATTGGAATTTCATGAACCTTTCTTGGAGTATGTGCACCTTCAAACACGTCTGCCTTTGCAGAAAAACTACTGTCCTTTTGTACAGGGGTGAAAGTGGCCTCACTTGAGAAGCTCTGTAGCTTTGGTTCACTGCCTGGACTCTGGCCGTCAAAGCCTTTGACTGAGGTAGGAGTACCATCCACCTTATCCAACTTGGCATAAGTTGGGGTTTGTGGAGAGGAAGCCACAGTGTGGAATTTCCCATGTGAGGGTGGAGTTGCTCTCTGTATCTTGATCTCCCTACCTTGAGAAGGTGGATGGTGTTCGATTTTGATCTCTCTGGTGACTGGTGGGTTGGTGTTGCCTTGGGGGGACCCCATATGCTGAAAGTTTTTAGGAGTGTTCACGTGTTGTATCTTAAGTTCCCTCGGCTGCGAATCTGCAAACATGGATGGAGGTTCTGGCGTTAGAGACATGATGGTCTGGGACTGTTCATCTATTTTTGTTTGGGATGGGTCTGATGTCATGAGAGGAAAGAAACAAAAGTAATTCAATTAAACAGTCTCACAGCAAACAAACACAAAAACAGATCAAGGAAAGCCAGAATCTTGTTTAGTTTTTGTTTTACCAATTGTTCAACTTCACGTTTTTCAACAGAGAAGATGGCAATACATTGTATTACAAAGTCATGACAAAAATGAAAATATCCTAGAATCTAAATGTGAATTTTAACATGAGGGAACTGAATAAACTCAAAACATGAACTTAAAATAAACATGGCTTGCTTTGAACAATTATCTACCACAGCTTAACAAAAAATATCTGATTACAAGATTTTCTAATGATACATAACTCCTTTCAGTCTTGTCAATCAAAAAGGTTTTGAATAATGGATATATTTTCTTTCTATACAAAATTATCAAGACTTGATCTAAGGAGTTAATGTCAGAATGTTCACTGCTGGTTTTTTTTCATTTACCTTCAGTGGTTATTTCTATGAGGAATGATAGATTTCAGATCAAGTGCAAGGTTTTTTTTCACAGATAAGAAATGGGTAAGAGATGTGAATAAAAGTCAGGAGAGGTAACTCCAGAAAGACAATTAGTACAAGAACAGATACAATGCAAATCAATATATTGAACACAACTGTCAAAAAAAAAAAATGGAAACAATTTCATTGTCATGCTGAACTCAAATCAAGTTCAAAATACAAGACATAACACCAGAAGAGCACAGAAAGGCAGTAAAGAATGGGTGAGGGGAGGAATATGCATGCATTGGCCACGAAACCATCTACCTTGCTCATCGCTGCCTAACTTTGATATTTTTTCCATCTGTCGGAAGAACAGATCCAGACCCTTTGAGGAGCTACCCGGGGAGGCACTGGGTGTAGTGAAATTGCTCAGGGTATCTGCTTCAGGCAGACTCTTAGAACCCATTATAGGAATCGGTTTACTCTTGGGTTTGGGAGGAGGTGCGGGTTTGGGAAAGTGCCGCCGCTGAATGGCTGGTGAAATGACCGGTGATGAACGGGCAGAGTCACTGGTGTAATAGGAGGTGGACCAGAGACTGGGGGAGGAGCGGTCCCAGGAGGAATCTATAGTGGAGCAGACTACATAGAACAACAGTGAGCAGCTCAGACAAGGAGGCAGAGTAGTAATTCTGTTTTTACTAACACAAAATTATCTTTACTTTGATTTTGTTTCATCAATTACTTTTCTTAACGTTTAATTGAACATTTCATAAATAAATCATATATGCAAAATTATTTGACATTTTGTGTACAATTTTAGTAGTAATTCTTTATGCATGATATCAGATCTTGAATACAGATCATTATTAGCATAATTATCTCCTTGTCCAATCATTGACTACATCAATTTTTTTTTCAACAGGGACCGTCCTTATATCATGTGTTTATTTAAGCTTTTCAGCCTGATTTCATACTACATAACTTTACACTCAAATTCTACTGTAGCATATAGTCCCTGTTGAAACAAACAAAATGATCACAGGTTCATGTATCACCATTAAATATTGAAACTTTACAACATTGATACACAATTATGGTATCAGTTTGTTTCACTTATCACAGCAGATCTATAAGCAGACGTTGAAAAAAAATGAAGCAGTAGCAAAAATATTTGCAGGAAGATCAACCAATGAGAAGTCAGTTTAGTTACAGGAGATATTGACTGTTTAGGTTTACAGAGAAGAAATTCCAAAAAATCAGTAGATCATGAAGAATTATTTAATAATTCATTTGTTTTTCACAAATTCCTGGAAGGTTTCTAGGAAAATTATTTTCTGACATTATTTCTTGAACAAAAATAAAAACTTCAATTTTGAAAGAAATATTTTGGATTATGAGAGCAACATGTATCAACTGAAGCAAAATTATTAGAACTGTTGGGTAAAGGGGGGTATTCACACCATGCAATTGTGCATAAAACATATAAACTTAGCACTGTGTGTGTTTGACTTGTATATGTGCTTGCTTGTTGTGTGCCAAGAGCTTGTATTTAGTAGCATTTCCTTTTTAGATTCCAAGAGAGAATTGCGGATTGCCAAGGCTTTATCACACATCTAGTATCATCCACAGAAAGTATTTTGTTTTTTACCCCTGATCCTCTGCAGAGGTTTGGGAGATATAGGGACCATGAGTTTGGATCTAAATCTGGGGCTTGATGGGACAGACCTGGATATTCGACCTGTGTAACGACCACAAAGTTACGTACAGAACTGGAAAAAAAGTTATCTCGACATTGTGAAAATTTCAAAATGTTTTCTCTTTTTTCCCTGGCAATTGGATAACGTACCGAGACTTGGGTGTACTGTGACCGATGATGATGTGGCGGGCCGCACAGAGGTGGTGCTGTTGGTGGTAGTTGTGGTAGCCACATGGTTGTTGGAGAAGGACACTGGTTTGTAGGATTTTGTGGTCTGCTCCCCTAAAATTCAATACAAATTCGTCATTTCATTTCTTCCAAATGGAGTACCAGATTATGTGGATCATTATGCACAAGAAAATGCAACAGTTCATAAGAATGAGCAAGAGAAAGACATACAATATTACAGAGCAATAAAGATTAGAATTTCAGCTATACTGCAGCAATTAATATTCTGGTTATAATATAAGCAGATCTTTTACATATTTGATTTCTTTCTGATTTCACATAAAAAGCACAGAAGTAAATACAAATACTTGTTGTTTATGAATGCAATAGACCCTTTCATTACAACCCTCACGGGGAGACATGCTGTCTATTATATGATTACCTTTAGACATGGATAATTTGAAATCTAAATATACGGTAATAATTCTTGTAAGGGGTTTTTCCTTTGTTGTATTCACAAGAGAGATCATAAAGTTGATTTATTTCTGTTATTCTGTGACAGAGAAATATTGAGAAAACACCCACTCAATTTGTCTGTAAACCTTTTTTTCCCTTATCAGCTTTTTATTGCCATACCCATGACTTCTCTATTTGTAATCCAATTTACTACTACTTGACTAAAGAACATATATACCAAGGTATTGAAATTTCATTTGTGAAAATCCGGCTGACTTATCTTAAAATACATGGTATATTTAAAAGATCTTTCAACTCAGTAAAATATTTCTTCACAAAAACTAATAACAAATATGGTTATGATCTAATTTTGAAAATTAATAATTTCACTAATGAAGGTTCTTTTTTTAAAAATATATCTGAAAAGAAAATTTTAGGAGTACTCTAGAAATTATTCAGAGAATTTACAACAGCAAACAACACATCAGATTTTTTTTTTAACTATTTCTCCAATGTGAAGCAGACACAAACCCTTAGGGGACCAAACAGAAGAAAAAGATTTAGATGCAAGGCCATCTCCATAGCGACTAGTATCCATGGTTTTATTGGATGACCTAGAAATCCCGCCACCTGCAAGCATCAGTAATAGCTATCATATCTAAATGTCAGATTAAAGCAAAAAAAAAATAAAAATTAGAAACTGCCCACCACCATCAAAAGCATGCATCTTAGCTATTACCAGGTGGTTATAATTATATGGAAAAGTACAAAATCATGAAATCAAACAATCTCCATTAATATCAAGTAAAGCACATGCACAGTATCCGATTATTAAATAAATATCGTAAAATTAAAATTTATTAAATATAAGTCTACATTACAAAACCCATACAAATATATTTATAATATATACAGGGTATTAAAGCCTGAAATATGATAACAAAAAATACCAGAGTATAGATATGCAATTATTTTCCATTTCTCTTAAAAGTAAAAGTATGTGTCACACATAGAACATGGGTCAATATTGATTTGTGGAATCAATTGATTTGTGGAATCAATCACACCATAGCTGTGCAAAATTTGGGATCTTTAAAATGACCTAAAAACAAATCTGCAAGAGTCTGTGTTATCTGTGTAAAGAGAGGTTCCACATAAAACCTGGATGGTGATTGTGACAGTTCATTATAGTGTTCATCATGTACATTGTGACATTGTTAACTTATTCATCAGTTGACCACAGCAATTGGGTGACGTTAAAGTACTCAATAAAGAACACCAGGGTATAATGGAAAAGAACTGTACATGTAGTTTTTTTTTTAATTTTTATCTTTTTCTCTCTACCATATCACAGTCTGGTCAAGAATTGTTAATTTTTTTCTTTTAATTTTCACAACTAACACTGTATCAAGTTTTTTTAAAAATAGTAGGCTGACTACCGGTAGATGTGTTTATTATGGAGTCAAAACCTTTAGAGTACATTATACTGTATTTTATCATAATATTTAAATCAATGTTTCTGTTACCTATACTGGTACTGTTGTAGGATCTGAATTATTTTTTACAGCATCTTTCTGCTTTGAATTCCAGTACTGACCATGAAACTTGATTATCAAAGCTAAAATTCTTATGAATATACTAATTACTGGTAATTAACTAAACTGTACATTATATCAGATACACTAAAGACTAGGCAATAGCATATAATATTCTCCAGGTACTATACTAAAGCAGATGATACAGAACACTAGCAGCTTTCAGCCACAATAAAGGTAGCTATGATCTCCATCTATCCAATGGGTTGATACAAAATGGCTCTACAAAGCTTAGGGGAGATAATATTCTAAGGGGGTTCAGAGGTCCTAAAATGCCAAGATGTCCATGATAGAATGAGGCTACTACATGTATCTGTGAAAGACTGCATGACTTTTTAGTGTACAAGTCACTCCAAAAGATAATGTCTGTAAAAGGCAGAAGCCCAGAGTTAAGAAGTATAAAGCCACTCATTGAGTTTGTCTTACATTGCGGCTCCACGATCATTCGTGGGGTGGCACGGAAAATCCCTGAAGTTAACAAAAAGTCGCAAATTTCTCATCACCCTGGTTGCATTGCTATTTAATTGCTATTACCACTGCTCAATGTGACAGAAATTCAATTTTGAAAAAAATCAAAACAAAAACATGTAAAAGACAAAAAAATTATCCAAAACAGTGTATACTATTCACAAATAAACACTGAGTATAATTGTACAATGTGCTTGAAATGATAAGAAGCTACCCTACTCGTAGATGGAAACAATACCTGACACATTCTCCAGCGAGTGGGTATGTAAGTCTCCGTTCATTTGTCCATTCATGACGGCTGAGCCAGATCTGAAAGCAGAGATCACACGGTAATCGTATTGTACATACAGCGAAAGGACAACAGTTCTAGATGCAGTGTGTAGCAGATGGGAACAGTCTAATAAAAGTTTCTATCTTCTACAATCAATCTATGATTCATACACTATAATAACACAGTACATTAAACAACAGGTGTCATTCTGAATTTTTATTTTTACACTAAGCAGGATGTTCTTCTTTAATAGGTCCAAGTACATATACTATATAATACATATATGGAACTATATCATTGTAATCCCAAGTCCTCTTCTTGATGTTATTCCAAACTACTCGTATCTATATATAACAGTACTTCATTTACAAGAAAAGAGTTTGACAAATATTAAAAATAGACCCTTCAGAATGCAGCAAAACAAGCCATTAAGATCAAGCAATCACAACTGTAGTCATCAATAGAGGTTTATTACTGTCTGAACTAACACGTTTAGTGGTCATAGGAAGATAGGAAGGGTCAATTCTCTTCTCAATCTACACTAATGATTTCAAGGATGTTTTCTAATACTGATCATCCTGTTATGTTGCATGCAGCCAGCACAGCACAATAAAGGTCTCTATACCTGGTAGATTATAAATATAGATCTACAAGACTCTTGTCCTGTTTTTTCTTTCTCAGTGGTAGAGTTTGAATGAAGAAAGGTCAGAAAGAGAAATCCTACTGAGAAAGTCCTAGTACTGAACAGCTATGGCAAATCAATGGAAAAGTGGACTCTTCAATCAATAAAACACTAGGAATTTGTTTATCTGTATAGCTGAGTACCCGGTAACTGCACTTTCAGCACTTTTGTTACATTATCTAAAGCCTAAAAGCTGAACAGACTTGATAGACTAAATTTGAATCTATGTGAGCTAATGCCAAGTCAGTAATAATGTTATGTCATTTGGCTTAATTTTCAGGGATTTTAGTCCTCCTCCCTTTCAAACGGATTTACAGTCTCAACAAAACACAATATTAATTTGTTAACCATACAAGAAAATCCACTAATTTTCATCCCCATCTACTGGTGGCAATATTAATCCATGAAAATTGGCCGTCACAAGTTTTGATAATTCCACAGCACTTAATATTTTCAACAAGCACATTCAAATATCGCCATAAAAAGTTTCAGCAAATCTACTACATGTATCTAGATTATGGTACATATTTACAAAATAAAAAGTTCCTAATGTTTATATATATATATACATTTACAATGCAAACACACAACAGGTATATACATGTAAATACAGTGTCTTTTACTGAGATACATTTTTTGGTTGTTTTGCACAAAAACACTTCAAGGTCTATCTTTTTTATTACTATTGATTAAGCCTGTAAACTTTTTCAAAGTGTCAGCTCTTAAATGTTTGTATAGGCTATTAATTACCTATTTTTCAACTTTTGACAACTAAATCAATTGTTTGTAATTGCTTGGTTCAGGCAATATTCACCATTCTTCAGCTCTATCACTGGTCATGTACTTCTTAATAACAAATTGTCTGCTCTGAAAACTTCAGATTCTGTTGTGCAAACCAAAGGTTGAGAGTTTGAATCTCGATCAAAACAGTACTGTCAATTTGGCCTTAGAAGCAAGTTCTCATTAAAAGACCTGCAAAACCATTGCTTCAGTGTGTTACATATGCACAAGCAAGTTGTGGCAGTTGTCTAGAGAACCCCTTACTTATGTTACCAAACAATTCAAGAAATTGGAGATCAATCTACTTCTTTTTGAAAAGCTTTTAGAAAGCATCAATGATAAATGAGTTCAAACTTATTATAGAAATTAACTGTGAAGTTTACTTTCCTAATTTTAAGTTCAAACATCACAACCAACCTATTGAGTTATAGTGCTAAGTATATCTACCAATTATATCAGATAAATTGAGTTGAAACATACTGGACTAGGACCAATTCTTGCCAAGTACCAGTTCTTGCCATTGCAATAAAATATGTCACAATTTAACATGCAAAATTAAGTGGTGGCAAGAATTGGTACTCTGCAAGAATTGGTCTTAAGCCAGTATGGAATTTAACTCTAAAGTTTAAGTTCTATGATCAAAACGAACCTGTTGAGTTGTAGTGCTAACTCTCCGCTGGCGATCTTGATAAGTTGCTGTACATCGTTGTGTAAGAGTCCTTCTGTCTTCTGTCCGTTCAGCGATTCTATAAGGTCCCCTACCTTGATGCCTTCTACGTATGCCTTACTATTCGGGTTGATCTGAAGATACAGAAAAGAGAATGATCGGTGATTAATTCTGGATCAAGATTTTGTACACAAAGAGGGGCTGGAGTAGAGAAAATGTTTGCAGTGGCTGGAAGTGAGTTTGTGTGGGGGAGAAAAAACACATGGACAAGGTATAGACCATGTCTGACCTGCCAAATGGTAATTAAGATTCATATATACATCTCCAAGGAAGTTCATATGGTAGGGAAATCTTTTACCCCTCTTAAAAAAAAAATCCACAGTCAACAATGGTACTTATTTAAGAAAACATTTTTGAGAAGCATATTAAAATATGTTTTTCTTCTCAACATCATTAATAACTAACTAAATACTACACAGAATGCATTGCTTAACCACTAAGACAATATTTATATTAGAATTTTTTCACTTTGCACAGTACAGCAACAACATTTGTTTACAGTATGTTTCCATGGCAATGCTCCTTACTGCTAGACAGCAAGAACATGTATACAGAAGACAATCAGAGGCAGCTGGGCAGACATCTTCTGATTCTTAAACAACCATCATTCTGTGTTGCTCATAACAGGTTCCTCTTGTTACTCAGAACTGTGGAATGTTTTGAATTTTACATCCATGCTGTCAGTGATGAATCAAGAGATTCATTTAACTCTTATCAGATGCTTCTATTTTTTGGTAAAAAAAAAAAATGCTCTTAACAAAAATACAAGTGAGTGAAAATGATTTTAAAAGCATTAAGGTTGTGCAGTAATGCATATATCTATTTGCAAGCAGACATCTAAAAATACACATCATATATAAAGATGCTGATGTAAGAATACATGTTGAATACATTAAACTTTTAACTCAGATTCCAAACTGAATCACCGATTAAAAACCAAGGACCAAACAATCATTTATATTTACTACAAAAAAGGTGCTTAGCCAAAAGCCATGCACAAACTTTATTTATCATTTAAAGTAATAAGGCAACTGCAGCATGCATTTTTTTCATCTTAGTAAATGTGTCAATTAACCATCTATACCTAATTTATATTCAAGACCCACTAAAAAACAGACTGTAGCAATTATAAAGTGTACTGATGTTTCTGACAAGTTAAAAACTTAGAATTGTTTTCATTTGCCACAACATGCCAGGTTTTTTTTTTCTCTTCATTTTGGTCTAAAGTCTTCATGAATCAATAATCACTATCAGCCTATCACAATAAAAAAAAAAGTGTGGATAGCAAGTTTTGTTTGCATAAATCTTGCACGTTTAAGCCAACACTCATCAAAGGATGAGTACATACATATCTTAGTGATTCCCGATTGGTGTCCTTATTTCACAGGTCATTCTGTTTGTTGTTTAATGGATTTACACCAACGTCAATATCAGAGTATGAATAAGGAGCCCTCTTGTAGCTACTGGATAATAGTAACGGGAGCTTACCAAAGAAATCAGAAGTTGTAAAATGGTTAATGGCTTGACAGTGTAAGAAATAGGTGTATAATTTACCTAGGTCCACAACACCTGCAAGGTGAACAAACTACAGGTGATTGTTTAGTACCGGTAATACCAACAATAACATTCAGTCAAGTCTTTTTGATTTGAAGGTTGGTTTTAAAAGTTTGTCCAAACCAGAAACACAACAATACAACTGTCTGTGTGAAGGGGACTGTCATTCATGGTCACACCTTGCAATATAAACCTTTCACAAGCAAAAAAGCTTCAAGCCCCTTTAAGACCTACAACAAATACCAAGAAACTGTGTGTTGGCTGTGATTGTTGAAGAGTGTCAACACAACCTGTTTCTTCTGACCCATAGCAGTAACCAATGCAAAATGACAAGACATGTTTAGGGAGTAATCTGACAATTAAAACAATTGCAAATGAAGTACATTGTATGTACAATTTTTCACAAATTGCTCTTGGTGTTAAACCATACAAAACAAAATATTGATATTCTTTGATTGTATGAAATAATACAAGTTAAAGGTTTTAAAGATTCCAATCAGAAAGGAAGTGCATTACAGTTTTTCTGGGTCTTTTTTTTTTTCAAACATTAATTTTATCTGCATCCATAAATCAATATCTTTGAAAATTTAAGAGTCACTGCCTATAATTGCCTGATAAGTCAATTTTTTTTACAAGTCTTAGGATTGTTAGCAATGAGTTTTGTTGACATTAGCATGTGAAGATACTTATTGCCCTACCATCCATTAAAAGATAAGTTGTCTGCATCCTTAAAAATGCAATTTTATCTTCTTCTGGATTTCAAACAACCATTTTGCACCTAATTCCCTTTCCTCACCCAATCCATCAGAGGAATTCCTTGGTCTATCTTTAAACTAAAGCATGCTGAATTGACAAGTTTGATTTGAGCGATTTTCTTTTTCCTCTCTTTTTTGTTTAACCCTTCCTCTAAACTAATAGGTTCACCTGTCAGAAGGATAGAGGAAATAATAAAACTGGTATTGGTGTGACAACTTACAAGAAGGTCTGCTAGATAATACAAACTGTTGGAATGCACGAGATCCATGCACTCTGTGCTGCCGTCTGCTCCTGCTAGGAAATCATGGAGAGATGGAGACAATGCTTGGAAACCAAACAGTGCACAAAGGTGCTTCATACTCTTCAAGTTTATTGAGCAGAAAATAAAATCTTAAACTACTTATAACTAGGTACAAGAGAATCAATTCTGAAAGGATTTCATACCTCATCATTTTCAAAAATGATAATTGAACTGACAGATTTCTAAGGCTTCTGCTCATAACACAACTAGGTTCTCAGTCAAGTTGTTTCATTGGAATGTATAGTTTATGTAGGTTAGAAGGTTTAAGTGCAAGGTGCTCATGAGGTATCCCTGTATTGAAAATATGAGTTTAGACATAAATTTCTAATGATCCACTGTATATATTGCAAAAACTGAGTATATTAAATAATGCCAGAATATATTGAATAATCTCAGTAATTTGCTAAAAAAATTATCTTTCAGATGACTCATTAAAAGATAGGAGGGTTGGGAAAAAAAAAACAAGATAGAAATCTAAATAGGAGTCCAATGTACACCAGATGCTTAGCTAAATAAAAAACATCAAAGACCCCTAAATAACATGTAAATAGGTTATCATACAGAAACGTCTCTTGACTTCTTTCATACTTCCAAGCATATATGTCTTTGTCATAATCAATCAGAGTCTTGGAGCAACAGGACATCATCATATTATTGCAGGATGAGGAAAAATCTTTTCTTCCGCCTTGAGATACTGTAGCTTAGCGATGCTACAAATAAGACTTTATCTGATCATCTGTTGAGCCTTGAGCTGAGGTTACCCTCTGACAGGTGAATAGAGGGTGTAATTGTGGCTATAACAACTTCCTGTTTGTGAGGGATGGAGGCGACCCCCTACATAAGGTTAAAGGATCTTCATCACCAATGTGTCACATTTTTCCTTCAGGAATAAATTCCCATCACATAAAAAACTCACAAAAGGAGATAACCCCATACTGCCAGTATCTGTGTTATAAACAGTTATTCCTCCCAAAAATATAATTACTTTATCCACACTTAGGGCAATAAAAAATACCAATAACATGATGAATGCCCTCGAAGGCCATAAATCAATAAGTGTAGTACTAGACCTATCTCCTCTTTAAAATTTTGTGGAGATCTTGACACCCTTTCAAGGAGGTCAAACTTTTAATTACTTACTGTAGGTGTTCAAAGGTTTCCATTATCTTTGAAGCAATCTTTTATAATTACTTCAGAAGCTATTCTGATGATGTAGATGATGAAGACCAGACCAGTGAATTCTAACAACAATTGTGACTGACGAGAGAAGATGCAACAGTATTACAATTCCCCTGCGAGATGAAATTCATAACTTTAGGAACTTTAATGAACCGTTCATGAAGTTTCATGATATATTCATGACTGGTTCATAAAGGTGGTTCATGAATATTAAAGAAAAAATTGTTCAATCTGTGAAGAAAAAAAACTAGTTGTTCATGTGATGCAATAAGGAAACAAGTTAACTGGTTTTCAAACTTAAAAAGTGGCCAAAGTTTTTGCATATAGATTTCAAGTGAAGCTGAACTAAACCATGTTCCTGCAATAAGTGACTGTCAATATGCTACCAATAAAAGTCCAATATTCTTCACAAAGATGTAAAGAATCCAAGAGCTATGTTTACTTTTGCATTGTATTTTATAAGTCAAACATTTTCTCCTCATTAAAACTCTTACCCTCTGCAGTGCTGTAGAACAAAAGACTGTTTTGCATACATGCGTGTACAATAATGGGTGAAAATGTTATTGTCATCATTATGTTTGCAAAACAAATTGGCAATGCGATGATATTTAAACTATTTTGTTCACACATCTACACAAAATAGTTTAAAACAATGATATCAATTTGCTGAACAAACAAACAGGATAAAAAGAGATATGTACTAACTCTACAGCTTATCCAGACACAGTACTGAATGCCAAACAAAGAGATCCTGCACTCTAGTACACATGTTCAAGCTTAAACCATTAAACCAAAATTGGCAATTCAATAATCCATAACTATATGTATATAAATATCTACTAAATGTAAGAAGAAAGGTCAAAGGGGTATCAAGTAGGAATTGCAGAAAATATGCAGGACACTGAACCACTGGAACCGGAGGAATGTTTAAATGGATCAAATTCTGATCGTGTTGATCAAAGGAATTATACTTATTGCAAGGCCCCAATGCATTCTTGTGTTTCTTAAATGCTGAACTTCATTTGACTATATATAAAATATCATATGTATTCCTTGATCCATTCTTAAATTTCATTAGGTCACGTTTTTAATTGATCCACATCTGTAAGCTTAGCTGTAAAGTTATGATTATACAGGGTTGGATGGTTGCAAATTTTAAATTTCATTAGGTCACGTTTTTAATTAATCCACATCTATAAGCTTAGATGTAAAGGGTTGGATGGTTGCAAAAGTATGTTATTTCAAATTACTTATATCAAAATAAACTTCAAGTATTCTGGGAGGGGGTGTTTCTGCATACTCTAACATCAATAAACTCTTGCTCTTCTCTTTTTCACTTCTCCAAAAAAATATATTTCTCAGAACTGTTTGATGTTTTGCACTTGCTATGCAATATCTCCCAGTAGGACTCTAGATCATGCAATCAATCCTTGTAAAAACAAATTCTTCTTTTTAAAACGATTACTGAACACAAATTGAATCACATATACAAGCAGTGAAGTAATAAAAAATGGTGACGAAAGTGTAAGATAAAAAACTTCAACAAAATGCTATTTTCCTCATAACTATTGACATGCAAGGTCATTTTTTCACATCCTGTAATCTGAACAGAAAAGATATGCATAGCCATTTAATAAGGATCAAAAGCAATTTCATACAAGTCAGCATAATAACCTTGATAACTTACTTTTTCTCCATAAAAATCCAATTTGCACACAAAACACCTTTAAATCCTAAGAGAGATGTGAACAAGAAGGCACAACGTAAGACCAGAAATCCGGTTGTCTGTTTTGTCTGATACGATCAGGGTCCAATTTCAAATCACTCTTTTCTTTTGTCAAAATCTACCTTTCATCGTTCTGTCTGCCTTCCGTGGATATTGTAACCAATCCAAAAATCAAAAAAGGCAATACCCAAGTTGTGGCCCAAACAAGACCCAAGGGGTGTTACCACAGCCAGAGAACTGTGTGTGGGGACAGACAAAAGTAAAATGAAAGCAAGAATAAACCTGGTAAGTCTAAACTTGGTATAGTGCACGATAAATCTCCTTTTTTTTTCTTCTTTCAATACATCAATAAAGAAATACACGCAAGACATTTAACTTTGTCAAACAATGACTCATGGTTGTAAAACTGCATGTCACAGGTTTCTAGGATGTGCTGTTTGGAGGGTTCAATTATATCACAATACATGTTTTACAGCACCGGGGTTTTAATATGAAGCTTCGACTTACACAATAGGTCAGAGAGGTGAGAATATTTGCACACAATAAACAGCTAGAATCTGCAAGACAAACAGATAATGAGATAAGCACCTTGTCTCTTCATTACAACCCCAAATCAAAAGACCTCTTTACTGATTGCCTTTGATCCTAATGAATTAAAAGAGTTAGGTTCATAATTGCCTTCTTGTGGGGGAAGGGAAGCTACGTACAGCAAAACAAATCTTCAAGCAAATAAACATGTTTTCGTAAATGAAGAGCTTGATCAACATAGAAAAAAACCTTCATATCTTAATCTGACACGTATGTCTTTTTTTTTTTTTCAACATCTATCATTTATTCAAATCTTGATTTTCACATCATTCATATATTTTAAATTCACTTTTTAATCTCAGAGATTACAGACTTCATAAAAAATGAAATTTCTTATCTGGGTGGTTCCAGAGTGGAGCTACGTGCAACTGAACAAGGTTGCAAACACTGACGCAACCAAAAGTCTGCAAATTTGCCATGACCTAGCTGCCATGACAAATAACAAAATCCTTCATTTGACAATTTTTTTCATTGATTCATGGCGCAAATCTTAAGACTTATGACACAAAACTTCATTCATCTGCCAAAAGTAGCTAATAATAGATTTTTGAATTTAAAAAGTTAAGTGCAAATGCTCTCTCTCTCTCTCTCTCTCTCTCTCTCTCTCTCTCTCAGCATGACAAGTATTTATACCTTTTACAACATTTCTTCAACAGAAACTGTCAGGCTCATGCAGGATTAAGGTCCCATATATTCCCCCAGTCAGTCAATAGGGCATTCCCCTGACTGCAGCAGTTACATCCCCCTTTAACTTGGATTCAATTTAGCAGCACATGCTCTCAAAACTGCTTCTTGATTATTTTGCCATTTCTGAAATTCTTTGATAATCATGCTAGAATGTTTTCCACAGACAGGCCCTGCTAGAGGTTTAATGCACTAGGGTTATCCAGGTGGGACTCAGTTTCCATCCATCAAGATTAATTTCTGAAATTCATGAGGAAAAAGGGGGAAACTGTATTTGCAGGCTCCAGGGGATGATAGTGGAGTTTTTTCCCCTCTCTTCTTCATTAATTTTTAAAGTGCTTTACATCTGACAGCTGCACTTTTTCATGTAATGAAATGTAATGAAGCAGTGTTTCTGGAAGGAACGTAAAGGAAGGGAACATCTCAAAGATGTCATTTGTGGAATGGAAACACTTAAATTAATTTGGTATGGTAAATACTTACCGGTATATAGTATATGAAACAATCATCTATATACATATTTTTTTCTTTTCATAATTGTCTCACTGTGATTAATCCAGAACTTCAGTCAAACTATATTATGATGTAGCATTTTAACCTAAGAGTTGCAATATCCAACACATCAAATGACAAATCATACACAACTGAACATTGTGCCATTTTTAATGTGAGTTTAAGTCACTTTTTATACATACATGTATTTGTCATCAGTTAAATATTTTTTTTTTTACCGGAAACATGCTATAAAAATTTTCATTTTAGAGCCCTTCAAATTCACAGCAGAGAAAGCAAGATAGTGAGAGAGAAAAAATACCCAATCATCTAGTAAGATATCAAAGAGATCCGTCAAAGTCCTTCAAAGATAGAGGAACAGTGGAATCCTGGAAGTATGGAGACCAGACTACAAGTAACCTTGACAATGTCTACCGTCTTTCACCTCTGTAAAATCTCTTCACAGCTGAGGTAAACAATTAATTAGTGCTGACGACCTTTCATACGCCACTTTGCCAACATGTGTTTTCTGTTTTTTAACCATTTTTACCCTCCATGGTTTAACCAGTGCAATTTGTAAAGGGAGATGATCCACTTCAGGTTTTATGGCCAACAATCAAAAGTTGTGAAAATCTTCTTGTTTGACCTGGTATCTTCCTTCTCTCAATCCATAAAACAAGCATCTCCCATTAACTTTAAAACCCAGCCATGCAGATTGACCCTCAGGCCTCCATCTCTGAGCACTGTGTGTTTGAAAATACGCCCTGAAGTGTACACGAAAACTACTTCCCAAGAAGTATAATGATCTTCTAATGAAATAGGGGCATTTTGTAAATTCAACAGCAACTAGCCTACCAAATGTCACCAAACGATAACTTCAACAGAAGTCATACAATCTTCAAACGTATTATCGATAAAGGCATGTTGTATATTCAACTACACTTAGTGTTACCTACCAAATTGACTAACTTCTTCCTGAAGACAGACTACAAATTTCAAAACTTAATGGCTCCACTAGATTCATGTATTTTGGACTTAAGTATCAATTTCAGAATGATACAAGATTAAGGTTGAATGGTTGTCTTGAAGTGGTAAAGCTTAGTCTGGCTGGTGGGATATCCTACACTGACTTGGTCATTATTGTCTTACAGACTGTCAGAGACTGAGGTTATGACATCACAGGTTCATTATAATACTTTATTGGTAACATGAACAACTATAAGGACTAATACCAATATAGCACAAATAGATAGCTGGGACACATTCAAAGTGAATATCTGGGGTTGCCTTGGTCTTTGATGATTGATAATCAGAGAACAGTCAAAAACTTTGGCATTCAAAACTACTTGTGGACATGTTCATTAGATAAAAAAAAAAAAGTTTGTTTAGATACAACCATTAGCATCTAGCATCTTTAGCTGTATTCATGCTACCATTTGTTTTCATTGTTAAAATCTAAAAATGAGTACAAGGCCACTTGAAAGGTGTATAGAGAGTCTCAATTTGATAAACTTTCACTTTAAAACTTCATAACCTAACACACAAGTTATCTTACTTGAACATTAAATGTGATAGAGAAATGTTATTGCATTTAGGCTGCAATACTTCGGGAGGAAGTAATCTTTTAACCCAGGAATGTTAAAACATGCACCCATTAGAAGAGAATGATATTTTCCAAATGCATGTGCTGAAAAATCAGTAATGCACCCACATATATCAGACAAATGTACATGATAGTTAGGGATGCCCTGCTGAGAAAAGCTGTTTCTATCAGGTGATGGCACAATATGGCTGTCTTAGTGAGAACAGGCCCACACTCAATTATCTTATCTGAGGCTGATAATTAGGAGAAATTGTGTTCTGAGAGGAGAAAGAGGAAGGTGGCCATTGTAGCCACAAAAGAGAAATTAGCCAGCATAAACAAAATGCTTGCACACATACCGGGCTATCTAATCTTTCCCATTCTCAACAGACTAAACAAACTGTGAAGAAGAAATTTCTCCTCAATTGTGTCTCAATTGAATGAATTTCAAAGCTATATATGCATGCTGTTCCCACAATTTCTCTTATTACCAAACAATTTTTTTTTAATTGGAATGTTTACTTCAATGCATAGTGCATGATTCTAAGTGTAGTGTTTCTATTTTTTTCTCACATTTCACACACATACACTACAATTTTTTTTAAAACCCTATTTTTAACTTTACAGCCTTGCTTAACTAGTCAAAATTGAAATAAAAAGTCAAATATTAATATGTACAAGTACTCCAGTAAGTGTATATATATTGAAAACAGGTATCACTCTAAAGCACTTTATGTGCCTTTGAACAGGTGGTTTATCTGTAATAAATATCACAATACGCATCAGCTGTAATAAAAATGTACCTACAGGAGAGAAATTCTTATAAAAAGATAAAAAGGAAAACCATTTAATCCTAGTATATATAACCCATAAAAATACATGTCAATAGCAACTCAAAGGATTTTCTGACAAGAGTTGAATTCTAATCAGAATTACTGACCCTTACAATTGTAATCTAGGCCTAGACCACCTGTTTCATTGAATAACCTCCCATTTGTGAACATAGATAATGATAGATACCTAGTTAAAATTATGGAGTATTTAAATCAACGTAGAGCTAGGAAACGGGCTGGAATGCAACTAATTACAAGTAATCGGCAGTTAACATGTGTCTCTGATATACACTTCTACATCTTCCAACGTCAAAATCTATTGCAGCTATAGCCGAACCACATGAGAAATTAACATTCTTTTCATTTCCAAATCTTGTAATCCATCAACAAATCTCAAAAATATCATTAAAAGATTTTATACTTACTTCTTGTTTTGTTTGATCAAAATCTCTTCTTTTTTTTTTTCGAATTTGAATAATCCCACCACCGAAAAAGAGGAACCCAGTTTCCTCAGCAACTAGCACATATCACATGATGGAGAAAGAAATTCACTAGTGCAGTGACCTTGAGGTCATCGCTATGGCGTCAGAATCTATTGTCGGAACTTTTTTTTTATTTGGTTGGGATTGTTTCATTTGCTGCTGTTCAACTCAATGATAAGAGCAAGTCCCTTCCAAATAGTACTTTAGAAATGAGGATTTTATTTAGTAACTACAGCACATTAAACTCAGTATGTAAGCTGCCAGACTCTAAAAATATTTCAATTAAGATTTCTTCATCTTTCTAATTGACTGCTATTTTTTCGTGTTAGTCATGCTCTAAATATCTGTACAGCAATGTTAAAATTAAGCAATAAACTTGAAAGACGTGATTATTGGTGTACAAACGGGGATAGGTTATGGTGATATGGCTGATGTTCCTCCAGAAATAGCATCCCCCCATGTTTAAATATATCAGCCCCTCACTGCCAAGATACACACAGTCATGATGTGATTATTCTGCAACAAGGATACGTCATTCAGGCTCAACTCTTTAAAGTTTTAAAGTAAAAAAAAGTGGATCCATGCAAATCTTGAAGCCAGAGAATGAATTTATTGACAATGATCAAAGTGCTTTATTGAACTAATAGAACAACTCTTTCAATGCTGTCAGCACCATGATATATATTGATAGGTTTATACTTACAAAAAGAAGCTTTTAAAATCAATATTTTTTATTTCATTTTTTTTAAGTCGCTCCCCAAAAATTAGATTTAAAAAAAAAGATGCAAAAGAAATTGCTGAGACATTGATTTCAAACACTTCAACTAAAAAAAAAAGAAGAGATAACCCTGAACAAACAAGATATTTATAGGTCTCATTTCACACCTGCATGTGCAGCTTCACTGGAGGCCTGCAGTAGACAGTCATTATATCATCCAAGATACAACCATGTTGGCAAGAGCTCCAATCTAGACGTGATCTGCAACCTGTGCAGTAAATACACAGCAGCCAAAAATGTCTCATTAATAGACTCTTATTCTATTCAATCATATTGCTGTAAACTTTAATTGCTGATGAGAATATAACAGGTACTTATAAATGGCTATTTGTTTAAAAGTGTGGGTTTTTTAAAAATCAATATATGCTGGTAATTTCCCCGTTAAAACAAACAGTTGGAGGAATTCATGATATTACCTTTGCTTCAAAAAAAAAAAAATCATAGTGTAATGAATAAACAGGCTTTCCAAAATAATTACTTCCTCCTAGCAAAGGGTCATAGTTGGGTAAAACTCCATGGGGTCAAAGATTTATACTGCAATTACATGTCTTCTAATGAATTCATTGAACTATATTTTTTTTCTATTTGGTTATGCCATTTTACATACTCGTCTGGTATTCATCCACCTAAGCCACTTGACCCCACCTTAAATAATCTCCATATAAACGTCAGTCTGCCAAAGCCAAACTAACAGATCATAAGGTCTCATAAAGTTATGCAAAGCCATGCACGGTCAATTGCCAGAGTCTGTATGCATTTTACATTTGGAGTCGTAAATCAGACATGTTCTTGCCAATCCTTAACAAATAATTCTAAATAAGAAGGAATCTTGTTATTTGACAAACCACGAACACTCAACAGTGAAAAATCATTGTTTTTCACTGCACAATATTCTCTTTCTCCTTCTCTTTTTGCTGATCATTCATTTATTATGCAGAATTAAGAACCAAGAAATAGTAATTAAATCCAGAATGAGTCAAAACTGTCAAAATTTGCAGCATACAATGAATAAAGAACTTGCTGACATATATCCCTACAGGAAAGGTAGTAAACCTTTCAAAACAATGAGTTACTTTTCTTTGATAATAAAAATAGCTATTCCTTTACTTTCATCTAAAAAGTGTGGGTTTTTCACCAAACCAACAGTTCTATGTTAAATGCTTTTTTCAATATTTGTGTTTCAGCTTGACTATACAGCAGACTGCATTATAACCTGAAGGGTGTATTTCATCTGGAAAACCAGGAAGATCCCTCTAAGTCAGCCTAAAATGATAGACAAACAAAAATTCCTCACTCCACTGCTAAAACCCATCCGGGAGAGGGTTAATGAACTGTGTAATAGCATTAAGTCAGTCTGTTGCTGGCTCTTCCTTTGCCAACCATGATTAATAAATATGTAACTAAATAACTAACATGTGGTAAAATAATCACTGCAAAAGGGAAACAATTTGGATAAATATTAATTTTTAGTGAAAAAAAAAAGTTGGCATTTGGGCAGTATGATGCAACAATTTTCACAAAAATATAATTTATCATGAAGTCAGGCATTGAATAGGAAAGTTAAACAGACAACTCCTTTGATACACAAAACAGAAGTCACTTATGGAAAACACTTGAGTGTCAAGCTTGTCTTTAACAGAAGTTGATTCAACTCAAGAGATTCAAGAACACCATTATCTCTTAGATGTATATGTACAATTCAATGCATAAAAACAAGAAGATCCGAATCTTTTCGGAGCTGTGCCTTTTTCGTACCCAAATAAATTTTTCTCCCTCCTGTCTTAATCTTGAAAAAATATCTTGATATCAAATGTTTCAAATTTTATCTATACTGAGAGAGGCACAGCCACATGGTTTTTTAGTAAGTTTTTTTTTCTTTCTATTTTTTGCCTTGAGATTTGGTGTGCAGGAATAAGCCAGAGCCTACTCGGAGAGCTCTCTCAATCGTCTTCTGTGCTGATTCACTTTGGGCTGGATCCAATAAGAGATCATCTATTGGATCAGACAAGGCACTATCTCCCCTGAAGAGTTTCCATATTTCCTCATCATCCACCAGATCTTGTTCATGGTGTTCTAATAATTCATTGCAAAAATATACACTACACATGCACTCTCTCACATAAAACACATCAGACTAATGCATACAGACATACACACGCTTGCATCTTTTGCGGGCAATATTATTCATAACAATTACCAAGAAATGACACCGGATCCCTGTGCTGCTACAATTAACACTAGTTGCAATAATAGGATTGCTCAAGCACCTTAATGTATGCTATCTTGAAATTGTCTCCATTATATCTCTCTTTTTTTATCATTTTTTTCAATGGGCAGTAACAATTGTGTTTTGTGTATCATCATATTACAAAGGCACATTTCAAGACTAAAGTTCTTTTAAAAAGATAAAGTTGAACTTTACATTATTTTTTTGGGAGAAAACATTGAAAAGCTACATCATTAGAAGCCTTAATTGACTAATTTTACAACTTTCTCAACTATTCAATACTTGGGCCTTTAAAAAATTTTTGTTCCATACCTGACTGCAATTTCCGGTCGTTTGAAAGAAAAGCAAACAGAGGATATGGAAGGACTATTCATATTTCGACATTAAAATGTTCTGCCATTAATCATTATCTGCTGCTAGGTTTATCAAGGCAAATTTTATCAAATGAGATGAAAAATTTACCAGCTAAATATAGAACTTCTCTATCAGCGTTCACAAAATACCTATCTACCGACTACCGGAAACTGAACAGCTGAAGTTCATTTAGAATTTGATTTTTTTTTTTAAGTAGTTTTTGTATCTACTGTCTTTGAATATTAAACTAAGTATTGAATATCAGGTTGAGAAAAACTGCATTGTTTAAAATATAATTATAAAACACTTGCTGATTTCATGTAGGTTTAAGAGGATTTCGAAAAATTCTAAGGATCTTTCATATCAGGACTCTTTTAGAAAAGTCTTCCTTTGATTCTTATTATAAAGCTATGTCAACTTAAATCATGTAATATTAAAGAAACTAAATTCAGACCTATTTAACCACAATACCAACATGTTTACTTAATTGGGATTATTTCCATTATAAGCCATTTAACGGTTTTAACTGCTGATAGGTTTTAAACCATTGTGAATGCTAACGGAATTAAAGATCAAGATGACATCTTTATCTAACACTTAAATGCTCGAGAACCCATTGTATCAAACATGAAATTCAAAGAGTACCATCGATTTATTAAGACCTGTCATATCTTAATATTAATGATATAAAACTTTAATAGTTTTAAAGTCAATAACAAATTTTTTTAAAAATATTACGTTAGTAAGTATTTTCTACCCTTAATTAAAGTTTCCCTCTAATCCAACCCACCTTCAAAAATACATACTACATTTAAGATCATTCATTAAAAAGTTCAACTACTTTCATATTCAGCACCAGCTTACAATATTCATATTCCCTTTAACTACTGCAGGTAGGTTGTAACTTATGAGAGAAAAATTATTGAAAATCTTATTAAATGGCAACTTCAAAAAGTGAAAAATACACACCTTGGCGACTGATATCGGTTCGTTAAATTCCTTTCCACCCTGGATCCTAAATCCCCAGGGTGGCCCACCCTTCAGAACTACGGCATAAGACATCACGTATATTCTCCTAGACCGCCATCAAGTTTATAAACTAAGGAACCAAGTGGGAGTAATGTGAAGGTCGTCTACCTGAAGGGAAGCTTACTTGTCCAAAAATAGATTTACGTTTCAGCTTTCCGTAAAAAATCTATTGTATTTTAATTCTATTAACCAAAAGAGTATTATATTAATTCAGCTTCTTTTCAATGTTTATCAAAATGTTTTATAAAAAATCAGGTATTTCGCACATAGTAAATATTGTCCTTTCGGTTCTCCCATTTTTTCACTGTCAAAATATGGTGCAAACGAGTTGTCCAGCTATCTATTTCCAATTTTAAATGATCTGCATATAAAAAGATAAGGTTACAAGTGATATCAGTATTTTTCAAATTTCTTTTCTTTGCACTTTGAAATATTTTTTCGGGTTTAGATTTTTTTTCAATTTTTTGTTTTATCCTACTTCCGGTGTCATGGCAGCGCACACACAATAGTTGAATTTCCTGAACTGAGAGAAAGAAGATACCCTTTATTTTTGCACCATCATGTGTGAGTATTCGTCTAAGTGTCTTACTTTTCAAATGTAAAATTACAAAATTAGTATTTATGTTTTCAACGTTTTGTTGTTGTACCATAGAGTTTTTAGCTTTTATAATGACATGACAACAGAATAAATTTATTTTTATTTTAGAGTTATGTAAAAATCTTTGTATCAAAGACAGTTTTGAATTCTTATTTTTTGTAGTAGGCAATTTTAGTAAGCAGAATATCGACAAGTTTCTAGAGAACCTTAAATATTTTCCTATTTAAAGTTGTAAAGAATATGAGCATGTTGACATATCTTGAATGTCAATATGATCTGTCAACATTCAACATTGCATCTAAGGAAAACTAAATTTGACAGACTGTTCCGCAGTTTGACTAAAGAATATTTGGCATTTACACACCACAGACAAAATACATCTGCCAGAACTAACAAAAATCTTATTCTATGACTTTGTAAGAAGGCTTTAAGTGTACTTATTTAAAAAGTAGTGAAATCTGAATACACACACCTGTTAAAGAAGTACAATTAAATTTTTCATTAACACATTATCAGAAATGAAAAAGGATGAAAACAGATTTCTTATGGAAATTTATATTAGGAAATCTGACATTTTTTTTCCAATCGGAAGTATTTGAGACACCTCTCAATTGCAATATTTTTTGACGTTATCATCAAAGTTCCTATTTATGATATATGAAAAAATAATTTCCAGATACATGTATTTAAAGTTATCAGTCATAAGCACTTGCAATACTAATTAAGGAATAAGGAATCATTCTTTGAGTATTATGAGGTGATCATTACAGTTGGGGCATGATCAAATCCAATAAAGCCCAAAGGGCTTGCAATTATGATAAGTTTGATCACGCCCTGACGGTAATGATCACCTCCTAATATTCAAAGAATAATTCCTTATTACTTGTATTTATTTTTTTTTTTACAATTGTCAGCAATTGTACAATTATATAATAATTAAATTATTGGCATTTTTACGTTATTTTCATTTTGTGTAATTATGCAAACCCCACTTGCGCCCCAGCAGCAAGTCATTTGAAAATGTATCACTTGTGTTGTACATAATGCATCATTGATGAAATTATTAAACTATATGTTACAAATTTTTCATAGTGTTATCACAGACAAAGACACTGGAAAATGTAAATATTTATCAGTAACTCTATTTCTGTGGTATTACAAACATTTCAGGGAGTTCCATATATACAAAACTAAAGCGAGAAAATATTGCCGTAGTTTTGTGTTTTTTATGGATTGGTTTGAAAAAATGAAAAAAAAATGTAAAAGTTTGTTATTTTATACTAAACAAAATTCTAGGCCAGGATTCATAATTTGAACAAAGTTGATGAATGAAGATATGTTAGGGTTAGCACTTAGCAGACAGATCTGTTGGGAAAAGTGGAGACCAAACATAATCATTTTATGGCCCAAGTGAATTTAATGCCTACACTTTCTTTTGGTTATTGTTATGATTTTGAATGTGTAAGCGAGAGTGAGGATGATATATATATATTTGTTTTCCCTCAGACTGAAATGTCACACTTTCATTGGTTTATACATGACATGTGACTGCCGGATATTTCTCTATGTCCATCTTGTGAGCATTAATATTCGGTAATATGGCCGACACTTTGCCTACATATCTCGACATTTCATAATATTTAATACAGAAACTGCGTTCCGTAAGTTCTTAAAATATTTGGAGTAGTTGCTATTTGGAATTACTTTTATATTAGAGTAGTTGCCCGTTAACTTGACGTCACATTGGGTTGTGTCTGGAGCAGAATAAAATGGCAGCGTCGAGATTTTCTCAAACCTCTGCGGAGGAAAGGGAGAAAACATTTAAAATTGAATAGCAAAAAAACATTGTAAGTAAACAAGGGTGAAGTGAAAGTTTTCAAAGAGCATTTGAAAGGTGGGAATAATAATTTTGAAGAGTTTTATTGACACTGATTGTGTAAAATTGGACGAGATGTTAAGCAAATTTTACATGGATTTGCGTAGATCATCGCTTTTTGTGAATAAATCTATCACTTGATAGTCCTCGGGAAAACAAAACACTTATTAGGTTTGTTACTGACTGACTACAGAAATATATTGGGGTGATCCAATATATTGGGTTGATCAATCTCATAGATGGCTCGGCTGCGCCTCACCATCTATGAGATTGATCAACCTGATATATTTCCGTAGTCAGTCAGTAGCAAACCTAATAAGTACCAGTAATAGTATTATTACATAGCATTTTTTATATTGCATCCTATATTAGCTCGAGATTGCTTGAGAGCCGTTAGGCTCGATGGCTGACATACAGCGACCGAGGGCTAATATGAGATGCAATATAAAAAATGCCATATGTCATCATTTTTATATCATATAATTGATATAGAAAATATCAAAGAAACAATAAAAAACATCATGTGATGAACAATTATTGTCAACAAATCACTTGGCGTCTATAATACTTGTCTCGTATACTTTCCTGTCAATTTGGGCCAGCTGTTTGTATACTATAATTAAGTTGATGTCGATGTTGACATTTGATGTCACACTTGGACAACAGAATTGAACAATACATACTGAATTCAACGTCATAATAGCCAATGATTATTAAAGGAAAGAGGTGTTTAATAACAACTGAAGGTTGCTGGAAAGGGGTATGTAATAAAGTTTGTTACACACCCCTAGGGTTTATTATACATGAGTAGGTAAATTTTCTGTTGATATTGCTCGGGGCAGAAAATAGTATATTTTCTATAAATATACGATATATCCGTATATTACTACATGATCAGGATGGTAGTTTTCTATATGTGATTATATCACAAAGTAAACTTGTCTTATACTATATCGTAAAATGTACATAATTTGTTCCATATTCCATTTACATGTACATTAGGGGTTTTTTCACTTGTGTTTGTTTTAAAAAGAGATTTTGCTAAAAAAGAGATATGAACTGAGAGTTCTAATTGTTTTAAAACATACTATCAAGCTGAACAGGATATTTATTTGAAAAACAGATTACTTTAATGATAAAATTATGTTCCAAGTTATGTTTAAAACTCAACAAACTTGTGTAAAATAGTTCTCTTATTTTCATACACTGAACCAGAATTCTTGTTTCCTTTAAATGAGTGAATAAACTGAACAAAAGTGAAAAGCAATAGAGGATGTATATTTTACGTAAGTGTAAGAATATTGATGTGTTGTAAGTGGCAGTGAAAGCTAAGATAAAAGAGGTAAAGCTGTTAGGGCAAGCTTCTTTTATGTTGGAGCCTACGGAAGGTCAGAAAGTTGGTGTAAAAGGTCATAGATACCTTTTCTGTTTGACCTTTATTCATATAAGGTTATGGTTACTGAATATACTTGTGGAAAGGTCATTAGGTCAAAGGTCAAATTTTGCTTAAGCATTGGATTGGATGCTAATAAATGTATATTTTTTAAATCTCATGCATCTACATATATCAATGTGAAGAGAAAGAAAGATGGAGAGAGGGGGAGGGACAGAGTTACTACCATTGATTACTTTATTACTTTGCATTATTGATCATTGTCCCAAAACTATAGCATTGGGTATTGATAAATGCATGGGGTAAATAGGTTAATTACCTTTCAGCACTATTTCAAAAGTCGACCAGTATCTCTCCACTTTTATTAAGAAGTTGATCAAGTTGGTTGGAGATCTGTGCAAATTCAAAAACCAGCATTCTCTGTGAGTGCACCTTTCAAAATGTCATTCAAGTCAGAGTACATTATAACATAAATGGATCAATTCAAATATTTCAGCAGAAAGATAATGCAAATGTCAAGACAGAGATAGGGTTTGTAATGTATCATTGATCAAGTGTGATGTATTTATGAAATCTTTGTTATTTCTTTCTTCTTCTTCTTTTTCTAGAGTGGTAGAGGTGTCTGATAGTGATTAATATGTATCGGTGACCAAACAATATTAAATAATAACCCCAAATCCCTACTCTGCTGTTTTAGAATTGATGTATAGTATTCAGGTTTAATAGGAGATGTTTTAAAAATTGAAAATGTTAACCATCAACTGAAATAAAGTTATTAGGTATGAAATGCATACCCCACAGCTCAAAATCATTGGTCCAATGGTCTGGGACCAGAGAAATTTAGATTTAGGCTGCCATGCATATATTAACCTTTTTTTTTTGTATATATTGGTCAAGTGTGTATGTATGGGTAAATTCTCATTTGACCAATAAAATTCTAGCTGAAAGACCAAGTGACTAGTAAAACAATTTAATGTATATCAATGTTTAATTAATGTAACTTACTGCTATATGAGGAGGTTCAATTATAATGAAATTTTTTAAATTAGTACAAAAAAAAAAAAAAGCAAATCAATTTTTATTTCAAGAGTAAATTGATTTGTTAGAGGCGAGTTGATTAAATTTAAATGATTATAAAACATAAAAATTATTTTCCCAGTTGTAAGATTGTTGCACTGGAGCCTTAAGTACTTGGACAGGAACCAAACTTAGTTAAGTTACAAGGTTTAAATAGGGGGAGTCTGCAATCTGGTATTCATTGTGGGGTTTTTTGTGCATTATTTTCTGCATGGATGAAATGTTGTTCCCACTAAGTAATTGAAATTGAACACACCATTTCTGTAACTCTGAGATGAAGATAATTCATTCAACTGGAATTTGCCGTAAATAGGGTTAGTTTTTTTTTTTTCCTTGCTTAATTTGAGTTTATCCTTCAGAAGATACAATGCTTGGACCGCCTTTGACTCGATAACTTGTAAGAAATTAATTTAGAACAGTCTTAGGGGAGACGTTTATTCTCATTACTGTACAAAGTCTAACTTCCACATAGACAGCTCCAAAAGGATTTAACTTCGATTTTCGCTGGAAAATAGGATTAGTTGTCATACATGTAGCCTTTAAAACAATCAATTGTTAATGGTTTTATTGCACAATATGGGCATAATGGAATTATGTACAGGTCAAATCATTCCATAGAAGGGGGAAACTCTGAAAGGCAAGATTGACCTTTGGTGACCCACAGTCATCATGTTATGAATATTCAGATGGGTTAATTATTGGGTAGACCAACTTGCCTGCTACACTTATTCCCTCTCTCTCTCTCCATCAATGAATGAAAATCCTGCATAAACTTACTGCTATTCCGAGAGAAGAGAGTTCCGTATTTGTAATTTTAAATGCCCAGCAGGAAGGGGAAAAAATGATTGACAATACACTGGCTGAAGGATTGGAGATTTTTCTCTCCATACAAAAGCAGATAACATTGTGCAGTGTGTCAATTTCCACTCTGGATCATCAGGATTGAACAGATCATAATTTAATTGACAAAATATATGAAGTTTTTTGCTCTCTCTCTCTTTCTCTCTAGCTAACATTGTGTGTCTCTCTCTGGTGGCCTGAGAGATAGATTTTTATTGAGGCGTGTGCATTTGCCGATACAGTAACAATAGATATTATTAATACCAAAGTGTGTGCTTAGTTAAGCATAAAAAAATGATGGAGTCTGCTTTGTCTTGTCAAGCGGAAGAGAGCGAGGACATTCTAAACATGGTGGAGAGCCTAAGGTTGTCATTAGACGAACCCGAAAAGTGTCTGGATCGTATCCTCAAGTTTCTGCTGGTGGAGCAAGATGGTGAGTATTCATGTCAAAATTTTAACTGCGAACTTCATTTCTCAAACGATTAAATATGTTGATAATTGATGGTACGATCGGATAGTTAATCGGTTGATTATTCTATAACTTGATCAGATACTGCTCAATCATTTGTTTAATAACAATATTCAATGAATAGCTAATTCACCCAGGGTCTGTGAAGAAGCGATAATCAGTATTTAATCGGCTATGACTTCGTATTGTCTGTTAATGGAAGGGGATGGTAAAATCTCCGTTCCTCTGATGCCAGATTTAAGATCTTTATATGGGCTGTTTTAGTGTACTTGAAGCCCTCAAATGCAACAGAGATTCAGTGCCATGCATTATTGATAATTGTTAATTCTGGGATTTTACGAGGTGTGCTTAATAAATGTTTGATGGTTCTACGTCTTATAATGTACTTTGTTATCCGGGTCTCTTGATACAAATTCTCTTTCATGGCGCACATTAAACATATTTTCAACTTAATGAATTGCACATTTTTAGAAGTAGATAAAATGTCATGTCATAGTGATTTAGAGAAAATAATAATGTACAATAGTAATAGGTGTATAGTAGTTCTTAAGAAATTTACTCTAGGAAGTATAAAGAGATCAATATTAATTAAATAGTAAGATTAGATGTGCCATCATGTGGAGATTAGCTGAAAAATGATAAAAACCTTTTTACAATGCATACTGAATTGAACAATGCAGTTGAACAAAAAAAAAAGTTCAAATTTTCAATAAAAAAGAGAAATATCATTTTAACATTTTTATACATGAAACAAATTTAATCTTTTGTAGAGGAAGATTTGGACCAAGCGTTGGAGACGGCAGTTGAGAACGGCATGCTGGGAGATCTCTATGACATCATGACACACACCTCCGATGGAACATTATGCAAGGTTATCCAAATTCTGGCAGAACTCGGCAAAACAGGTACAACGCTTTAGCTTGATGACACAAACTCGGAGATATCTGATATTCTAGAGCTTTAAGGCAAATCTCGGTGCCCTGAGAGGGGGCTTTTGAACTTGCTTGATATCATTTGCTCTTATCCTATCCGATGGTGTGATGATTAAATCTGGCCACATCAATATTGATTACATAGCACACTTACAGTAGGTAGAAAGCACCATAAACATAATTGACTCATGCCTGCCAGAGAGTACACATATAATGTACTGCAAACAGCAGTCCAATTTCATTCAATACATACACATCTGGCTGTTGAAAGTTTAATCACTCTTCAAGGCTGACAGAAAAAAGCTGGTTAAATATAGTCAAAATTGGAAATAGCTAATTAATTAGATTTTAAAGGGCATTATTAAGCTGCTAGCCTGATATTAGAGAAATTAAATGTCAGGGGTATACTATGTTTTCCAATTAAGCCTTTTTCTGTCTAATCCTGCATAGCTCCGAACAGTAAGTTTAAGGGAAAATTAATTTTGATTTAACAGAATTGAATTGATTTTATAGGATCCCATGGAGCTTTTAGTAATTACTGTGCCCATCAGTCAGTCTGTGTGTCAACAAATTTAGTCTGATGCAAGAAGTTGAAACATTATGCAGCCCACTTTTGTCATGTATCTTATACCTTGTAGCTATTCATAATTCATGATTCATATGGCAGTTCATGATGATGTAAAAATCAAAGTACTGACAGTAGATATGGACTCAAAGACGCGTTTGTTTATTTGTATTATGACAGAAGTCTGCAATTTTTCATAGATGATAATGTTAGTGCTATGCACCAAAGCTCCTGCACTGATTTTTCTCAGCAATGAGGGACTCATTGAATAAAACCCCATCAAAATCTCTTGCTCCATTGAAAATGCCTTTGTGTGATGTCCCTTTTCCAGCGACATGCATCTATGTGAAAAATTTAAGTAAAAGTGAGAAATTTACCAAATTTGGATGGATAGTGAAACAGTGAAATTTACAAGCCCTAAATTTTCAAAGCACAAGTTCGATGAAGCTGGACTGGGATTCAAAAGCTTGTATATATAATAATGTCGTTAGGCACCTAGCACTACTGCTTGCACTAAACAATCATATTTGACAGGGTTCGACACTTACCTTAGTCCGTTAGTCACAGACTAATAGATTTTCCTTCGGACTAACAAAATTTCTGTCTAGTCAGTCCGGTCGGACTAACAAAAGTTTTGCTTAAAAAAATAAGTAAATTTACGATGTGCGATTGTCGACATTTCAGCTGCATTTTACCAGAGACATAAATTTACTGGAAAACCCTGACTTTATTTTTATTATCTAGCGTAGCGGTGATTATAGAGTTACCGAGCGAAAACAACAGAGGTATGCATGATGTTATGGGTGACTTGATAATTTCTTTGCCCTAAAGGGATGTCCGAGAAAATAGTTGACAAGCGCACGTGTTCATAACAAGCTTCGATAGGGACGCTTATGTGTTTTAAAATAATAAAGATGAAATGAATCTTCTGTAAGTTGTTTAATTAAAATGAATTGTGTTTAAATCATTTGTCATAAATTGCTTATTATTTTGAACAGATTTTTAATGAACTTAGATAATGAAAAGAACAAGGTAGCTCATAGCCTGGATCTATTGCACAGATCTATTTATAACATCTGTAATGGCGGCAGACACCAAGTACACGGAGATAGTGAATACACAGCTCATTGCTATGTACTGCATAGTACAATACAACTAAACAAGTGCAGCACCTGTAAGAAAAACATTATGGTGTATATTATGCACCCCTTTCTTACAAATTCTATTTAAAAAGTGCGTATCATAAAAGACAAATGCGTCAATTCATTTTAATTTATTTTTAACGGGCAAATAAAATTGCCTGCGGACTAGTTGAAATAAACAGGCACTAGTCCGGCTGGACTAATGCATAAAAAAGTTAGTGTTGAACCCTGTTTGAAGAACTTATGTCGGCAGCAAAAATTGTTTTAGTTCTACAGCAATGAAAATTTGATGTTTTTAGTGTGTTTAACATGGTAAGACCTTGTTGTTTAATTAATCCTTGTTTTTCTCTCACTTTGATGACAGAGACGATCCGTGAGCCATGTGTAATGCAGGGCTTTGTCCCCATCCTACTGCAGAACCTGAAGTCTGATGACATCATGATGGCCACACAGGCTTGCCGAGCCCTTGGAAATATCTGCTTTGAAAATGGTGGGTACTAAATAGAACTAGTAGTTCCTGCAATACTTACTCTCAAAAGTTGAAAAGTTATTTCATGAATTTCACAAGATTATGGTTGTTGGAAATAAATTTTACTGCCTACCAATACATGATTGTATATTTTTTATTCTTTTTATCTAAAAAAAGGTATACCGGTAAGTTTGCTGCTGTTCAGTCATAGGAAGAAGTTTGGTTGGTTTGAAGTCAAGTTGTGCTGTTTTAGAGAGAGAGGGAGACGTGAGAAAGAATAGAGAGAAATAACCTTGTTGATTTGAGTATTATGACCCTAGTTTAGATATCCATACAAAGATAGGAAGGCCCCTATGTGGGATTTGAAAAAGACGTAACAAAGAGTTTATTCTATTTAGATTTCCAATAGCTAGAATTATTGTTTTAAAGAAAAGGAGTATGGGGGAGGGGGAGAAAAATAAAGATTTTTCAACTCAACTATTTCATTATTGATTTTCCTTACTTTGCAATGTTTGAAAACTAATGGTTTTAATCAATCTCAGAGAGAGAGAGAGAGAGACAGACAGACAGACAGACAGACAGAGAGAGCATCAGATTACATCTTCTGTCAATGAAATCAACTAGAAAGTTAATAGAAAAAAATATATATACATATATATTTAATTCCATATGATTACCTGTAAAGAAAATGGTCAAACAGGATTCACATGTCTAATTTATCATTCTTTGATGGTACTGGTATGTCTGATTTATAGGTCATTTTCTTATTTATTGGTACCAGTAGTATCTCTCACCACCATTGTCAGGAATCCCCGCCCCCCGCCTCCAAGTGTATTACAGCAAATTATAACATTACCTGGTACTCTTAATGTAAATGGACTACCTCTCTACATCACAAGGCAGGTATATATGAGATCCTTAACTATAGGTATTACTCCAACTGATTTTTATATTGCACTGCGCATTTAAACAAGATGAGATTAAAACCTACAGGTCGTTCCGTGGGTTGAAGTCTTTCTGGGGTTTTGCCCTTTCCTTCTGCTTTTATCCTAGGTGTGTTGTTTTTCCTTTCATTTCCTGATTAGCTACATGTAGGATTGTTTTAGGGGACAAACAACAACAATGTTCACATGCGTAGTAAAACTAAATGAACTATTCTTAATTTCAATGGAAAAGCAATTAGTACCCCCCTCTAAAAAAAATTTTATGATTGATGAAGTTAGAAGTCTATGCTTATAGATTTTATGTACAGTGGGTGTTGAGGATGGGTTTGAAGAGGAAATATCAGTTGGAGATAGGAAATGGCCATGTCAATTACTTGGGGAAACTCTGAGTTTCGTGGGGACTTCATTTCCCATTGGGTTTTAAAAAACTGGAAAATTAGAAAATGTCATCTTTCAATGACAGCAGACATTTTGACTGGGCAGAAGAGGAGATCAAATGCTCTTCATAAAATCATCTCACAGATGACAACAATAGTTTGGTTCTGAACAATCCATTTACAATAAACGAGCTTATTTTGATCAATTGACATGCAAGCTCAGATTTAAATGACTTTCAATGGTGCATCTTATGATACTGATGCACCTGACAGGCATGAATGCTGAATCTGAGCCATAGGTTTCGGATGCTGGAGGAGGTTAAGGTTTTTGGAGCAGGTGCCCTCTGATGATTATATCTTAGTTATTACTAGTCCTAACTTCACCAAACTTGCATGGATGGTGCGTCTTATGATACTGATGCACATGACAGGCATGAATGCTGAATCTGAGCCATAGGTTTCGGATGCTGAAGGAGGTTAAGGTTTTTAGAGCTGGTTAAAGTTTTTGGAGCAGGTGCCCTCTGATGATTATATCTTAGTTATTACTGGTCCTAACTTCACCAAACTTGCATGGATGGTGCATCTTATGATACTGATGCACCTGATGCTGAATCTGAGCCATTGGTTTCGGATGCTGAATGAGGTTTAGTTTTTTGGAACAGGTCACATGTTTAACAGATAATAGTACTATTTCAAACTTGCATAGTTGATTTAACTTTAATATAAATGAATTGCAGAGGTAGCTTCAGATGCAGAGCCTGATCTCCATTATCAAGGATGCTAAAAAATATATCTTAGTTATTACTGGTCCTAACTTCACCAAACTTGCATGGATGGTGCGTCTTATGATACTGATGTACCTGACAGGCATTGATGCTGAATCTGAGCCATAGGTTTCGGATGCTGGAGGAGGTTAAGGTTTTTAGAGCTGGTTAAAGTTTTTTAAGCAGGTGCCCTCTGATGATTTTATCTTAGTTATTATTAGTCCTAACTTCACCAAACTTGCATGGATGATGTATCTTATGATACTGATGCACCTGACAGGCTTGAATGCTGAATCTGAGCTATAGGTTTCGGATGCTGGAGGAGGTTTAGTTTTTTGGAACAGGTCAAATGTTTTATAGATATAAGTACTATTTCAAACTTGCACAGTTGATTTAACTATAATATAAATGAATCGCAGAGGTAGCTTCAGATCCAGAGCCTGATCTCCATTATCAAGGATGCTAAAAAAATCTCCTACCTTACTTAAACCTGCTTGATAGATGTGTTTGTTGTTAAATGATATAACATGATTCCTATGATATAGTATTACATGTATATGATATGATACACTATTGTTTTATATGATACAATATTATATCATATTGTTTATATGATACAATATGATATTGTATCAATTTTTTTGTACATTATGATATGGTATTGTGTCATGTAATTGTTATGTATAGTGTTGTGTATTATGATACAATATTGTATAATATGATATTGTATTATATATTTAATATTTTATCACATGATATTGTTTCATATGATATTGCAATATGTAATATTGTATCATATGATACGATATCGTATAATATCGTATAATATGATATTGTATAATATGATATTTTGTTTATATAATATATTATTATATCACATGAATTGTATTATATGATATTGTAATATATAATATTGTATTATATGATACGATATTGTATAATATGATATTGTATTATATAATATATTACTATATCACATGATATTTTATCATATGATATGATGCAATGTTGTATCAAATCATATGATACAATATCATATTATGTATCAAATATGATACAATATCATACAATATCATACTATATTATACACTATAATATCATATGTTACAATATTGTGATGTTTTATGTGATATGATATTGTAACATGTAATACTATATTGTATAATATATTGCATAATGATATTGTATTATGTGATCATATGCAATAATGTATAGCAAGATACAATGTCATATTATATGTTACAATATTATATTGCATAATTATTTATTACAGTATTATATTGTATTATATGATACTATATTGTAAGTATCATAGGATGCAATATCGTATTATATATTATTGTATTGATAAACACTGTATCTTATAATACCGTATGAAATGAGCATATGATTTTCATACAATTTTTTTAACATATGATATACGTTATTGTGTCAAAACAGTTTCCATGAATATCCAAGATCATTAACTATGATTTTCATATCATATGATAAAGGTGGTCTCATAATGGTGATGCCTCATAAAGGTGATGTCTCGTCTCGGTGAGCTTTGTAATCTGTGATTACCTATGTTTTTTTATTTTATATATTGCATTATAGTACTAGCTCTACACACTTAAAGAATTTTTTTTAAAATCGGTAGAATCTTTGGAGCACATGGCTCAGTGGTCATAGGTGTTAGGCCAGTCACCCAAAGGTCACTGGTTTGAGCACCGTTGTGGTCACCTCAAGTTAGTGTATGTCCTTAGAGAAGGCATTTTATCTGCATTGTCTCAGTCCACCCAGCTGAAATTGGGTACCAGCTTATTCTGGGGGTTAACCTGCAATGGGCTGGTGTCCCATCCAGGGGGAGGCAATGACTCTCATTCTCTTATCACTATGGGAAACAGATATAAGCATCGGCCCTATGGGCCTCATGGATTTTACTTTAAAGTAGAATCTGGTCAGAATGTTAAATTTATTTTTGTGCAAGTGCATGTGATAGTAAAATGGGCAAACTGTTTAGGAGAAAGTGATAGCGTTGATGCCTTCACAGATTTGCAGTTCACTTACCACCAGTTAACAAGATCAACAGGTGATTATGCTAAATGTAGCTAGGATAATAATAATATGATATTATTCTCAATCCAATGAGATAGTGAAATTCAATCTTAAGTTTTTAGAGGCATAAAACATTGTGTTATAAAAAGATACAGTTGTTAATAGATACAGATATAGGCATTATAGGAATTGTTTAGATTTCTTTCTGAGTTGTGAAGGAGCCAATCAGATTTGGGCACGATTTAGTCATGCAAACAAGAAAAATTCATCAAATTGACCCACAGTCAGAAAGGGTAATCCAGACTGGATTTGGATTTTTGACAATAGCATGATTGATGACCTTGTTTGTCACACAAAGTCCTCAGTGAGATATAAAACCCAAAGACTTTTGAGGAGCATATAAGTTCATGTTATTGAGGAACAAAGGTCAGATGTCTAGCTTTGGGAGGAAATTCGTAGATCTATAGAATATTCTGCAGCAGAAGTCTGTTCATAAGCTTTACTTTTGGATTAGCTCTGTAGTATAGCCAAGCATGATTTATGTGTAGACTGATTATGTATCAGTTATTCAGACGTCTTAAGTGGGGCTTATGGTCAGAAAAGAGAATGCAATTGGTAATTTAAAGCTAGTGTTGTAATGCCAATAAGCATTCCCATAACATTGTTCCTACAGTTAAAAATTACATTATATCCTAAGTTCCAAATCTATAATAGAAAACAAAAACCCATTCAGAATCTTTGTAATCTGTGTAACACTGTAACAGTATTTTAGAAATCAAAGGTCATGAAAGAAAGGTCAAGGTCACTCTCCAAAATCTTTTAAAACAAGCAAAGTTGTATTTGCCAAAAAGTGCAATAATATTGAAATTATGTCACATTGATTATGCAAAGGAGTCTTACTTTTTCAAACACCAATAAAAGAATGTTCTCTTTATAACCAACAGTGAATTTTAAATTGTCCATGTTGACACATTGCATGAGCAAGTCAGTACAGCTATGCCCTTGATGATTTTTTTTTCTTAACAGCATTCTTGAAAAAAATAAGGTTGATGAGATCATTTGGCATTAGCGTTTCATGATGAACTCCTGTATTTCCACAAATCACTTCTTTGTGTGCTAAGAGCCCTTGTCAACAACTTGATAGAACCATTAGAGTATATACTAAGGCTTCTTCAACTTAGGAGAGTAAATGAAAAATTCTTTGTAATGAAATCCTTTTTCCGTGGGAAGATGGAAGGCTTTGAAATGGAGAAAACTGAGAAGTAAGATAAATGTACCTATTTCTTCTCTGACTTGTAATGATTGTTTATTATATACTTGGGTGCCTTTGTATAACACTGCTCATTAAATTTCTAGAGTTCCCATCAAAAGAGAGAGGGGGAGTTTGGAAGATCGGATCCTCCAGAGGATTAAAAACTCTTTATCATCCTTTCACTTACCCTTCATTCTATTAAGATCTCTAATTTCCTATGAGCAATACCTCACCAACTTTGACCTTTTTCAGACAAGATAAAGACCCCTCTCCATTTGATGTGCCGATAGTTAGCAATTTATTAAACAATTCTGTCTGACCTTGAGTTATTGCAGGAAATCAGGGTTATTGGGCATACATCTTGAGCATTTTGGCAGATTGGTGAAATGCTCCTACCTCTTAAGCTAAATGTGTCTATTTTTGTTCCAAATGTCATGCCAGTTTCAGGGATTCTAGGATTCTGTTACAGTCTCTTTGAAATTAAATATACCAGTATGTGAGCCACCTATAAAGAATGCTCCATATGCTTTTAAGTACAAAACCCTGCATTGTAACAGAACAAAAGGATGCTTAGCTAGTGTACATTAAATCTTCTGGCAGATTGTTAAAAGCCATTCAACTAAGATTTATCAGAAGAAAAAACTGTAGTTAAGTGTTGGAAATCAATAATTTTTATTGTATACACACATAAAATATATAAAATGAACGTTTGCTATGGTATTGGATAATAAGGTATGGAACAAAACTATAGATCACCATATGTGAACAATTTTGAATTACTGAATAAACTGTTGGAATTTTAACATTTTTGTAATAAATACTTACTGTAAAATTAGAATATGCATGGATATAGATGTTTTCTTGTACTGGAAATCATTGACATTACATCAATGCAAACAATCTACTGGAAAAAGAACAATAGATATCAGATCACATGTAGATGCATACGAAGAAAGAATAAACCATAAAAATTGCAGCAAAACCAAGGTATAGAATAATGTTGAGAAATTTATTGTGACATCATCCAGCTTAATACCCTCGTTAAGTCAAAATTTCAGTCATTTGTCAAATACTCATCGATCTTACACCAAAACTGCAAAGTAGATATTAGGAACAAAATACGAAGACCATTCAAAATTGCATTTCAGATTTTGTATGCACCAAGATATTATGTTGTGTATAAATAAAGCTGACTTAAGACTAAGACTGCTTCATCATCTTGAAGCTAGTTCTATTGGATCAGTACATGTTTAATGGTGAAAAAGTAAATGTATTGTTTTGGAGGCGCTAAGATTAAATTTATTCTGGTATACTGCAAAAATCCATTCACTTCAAAAATGCTTTCCTGCAGTTTGAAGAAATTTACTTGAATTTAATAATACATCACCAGATCTGAACAATTTTCTCTAATTTCCTTTCTTTTTCTTTTTTTCCTATTGAGAAACAATGTGCACTATTCAATGAATAAGAAGTCTTATCCTACCGGTACATATTTTATATTCAGTTAATTTTTAGAGTGCAATTCAATGGGGTGAAGAGAGGGGAAAAGATCTCTCTGTGATTTATGAACGCAGGATAAAATTTACCTTGCAAAGATATCATTTTATGAATGCAAATTTCATATGAAGGCTAAGTGCTCCTTTCCCTGCAGGAATGCACCAATCAATTTATATGTTCAGCAGAGGAATAGATACATGGAGGCATGCATAATCGGTTTTGTCATGGCCCTCTGTATCTTCTCAGTTTCTGACGTTTGGGAATTTTTTAAAGGTTTTTTTTTTTTTTTTACTTTGCTTTCAATTCAAGGACAATGTAACCTCAAGGTCAAATTACAGACCCTGCTACCTCAGGGGTACTTTGCAAATCATTAATTAATCATCAAAAATTAGACAGTAATTATTATTATGAAAAATTAATATGTTGTGAGATGTACCAGTAATATTTAAAAAAAAATTGTTGGCCTCCAAGGGTCAAATATCTCTGGCATACTGTTTTGGTCCTGTCTGACTGTCTTCCTGTCTGTGAAAACTATGATATTTATCTAACCTTTGAACTGTAGAAGGTAAAATCTTTTAAGTTTGGCAAGCAGATTGTACTACTGTTATTAATGACCTTTCAAATATATGGTACTCAAACAAATGGTCCATTGTTGGTCTGTTTGTTCATAATTGATATGATCAGTATTTCTTGTTGACATTTCACATCACAACTTGGCCTCATTTTGGGCATTTGTACTTAACAAACACATCTTTGTTGTGTATTTTTTAATCTTTTTCTTTTTTTTTCTCTTTTTTTTGGGGGGGGGGGGTTGTAACTATGTTTATTAAAAAATTGGGGGGGAAATCTATTTTGCTCTTTGGAAAAGAGAAAGAGAGAAAGAGAGTGATTGGAACAACTCTAAAGTATAAATAGTATCTCCCTTGGTTTTGGTACAAGTTCTTTTTATAAAATCTGTTTAGAAGATCAATCCATTGTTTTATTTCAAACAACCTATTTTCACCTGATCAAGAAAAAAAAATTAACCATTCCATGTGCCACAACAATATTGCACTTAAATCGATCATCAGTGTATTGACACCATCCTATTTGAGTTTTATGCTGACAGAATATGTAGTATGTTTTTTGCAGAAAAATGAAGTTCTATAAATAATACTACTTACAATCTCTTAATCTGTTTAATCAAAGCTGTAATGAAGAGTTGTAATTTACTACAGGTGACACTCGATGGCTCAAACTTCGATCTCTCGAAGTTCTTGATCTCTCGAAGTGAAATTACGGTCCCGATTTTTTTCTTTATATAACTAAGCAAATTTACTCTTGATCTCTCGAACTCCGATCTCTCGAAGTTCTTGATCTCTCGAAGTAAAACCTGGGTCCCGTTATACATATTTCATTGTTTTTCACTCTTGATAACTCGAAGTGGTGCCTGTGTACACACGCGACCGATCAAGCGTATAATTATAGCTCCACGTGGACCTTACCTGGATGGTCAATTGAACGCCAGGGGCTAGCGTGGTAGTGTTAATTGCTTGATTACGTAAGTGACACTACCTCTTGCTTCCTTCAAAGGGTAGATAGGTAATTTGTAACTGATCTATTAAATTGAACAACTTGTGAAATTTATTGTAAATTAAACCTCTTTTTATTTAAAATATTTTGTGATTAAGAAAACATTAAATACTTAAAAGTGTTTACAGTGAAAAAAAAACGACTTAATAAACACACAACTAAGTTCTGAATTGTTTAAATTGAAGTAATGTATCAGAAAATAAGAATAAAACCATGTTAGACTATCACTACATGTCATAAATATAAACTTCCGGCTACTATAATTTTAGAACCAAAATGACCGGAACAAAAATTTCCGGATTTTTTTAAACTTTCGATCTCTCGAACTCTTGATCTCTCGAAGTTTAAACATGGTCCCCTGAAGTTCGAGTTATCGAGATTCACCTGTATTTAAAATTAGACCTTTCTTAAATTTGCCAAAACTTTTCTGGTATAAGGTATCATCTACAAAACTTAACATAAATAAATGATAATAAGATTTTTTTCTAAGCTTATAATTCTATCAAGAAAAAGATTTCTGTTCTGGAAACCAAGGACAACAATAATGTAATTTTGTAACAAAAGAGCTTTTTCCACTAAAATATGACATACTGGTACAGAATTTTATATACCATAGGACTTTTTTTTGCCATATAGTGGTTTATGTTTTGAATTGTTAAAAAAACCCATACATACAATCATTATATCTCTTGCACATCACAATACAATTCAGTGATATGATGTTTATAAAACTGTGTCCTCAGGTTTTTAATGCAAAGCAATCAATCTTTTTTTTTCCATCCTTCCTGAAATGAAAAAGCGGATTTCTTTTTTTTTTGTGAAGGATATTGATTGGCGATTTGGCTGTGTTGCTTTTCATGGAATAGCCTCGTAACAGGAAAGTCGAAGATAATTACTCCTTAAAGAGATGACTTTGCCTCCTCTGTGTCTCCTCTCTGAACCCCCTTTTCTTCCAACAATGGTACATAGGCATCCATTATTCTTCTAACAGAACTGGGGCTCTCAAGAGTTTCCAATCTATATCCTCTGTTGTTGTTGTCATGTGTAAATCTAGATAAGGCATTGCAGTTTAGTAATTAGTCATTTTCCAAGTGGAACTGTTTGTTTCTTCACATTTGGGGTTTTGGCGATAATTATTATCTGTAACATAGTGGAAGTGTTTGGAATTTTTTCTCTTTTTTTTGCTCACGGCATGAATTAAAGCAATTAACCCTCAAGTTAAAAAAAGGTTAGAAAACCATTTAGATGTGCATGTTAACATTACATTGTGGAAACTGCCATGCTCAATTGGCAAATTTTGTGAAATTTACCGTTTTACAGTAGAGTCCTCAGGAAAATTACTGGGAAAAAAAACCTATTATGATGTTAGGATGTCTTCCAATATTGCTAAGAAGGGGAAGGGGAAATATTCTATTGTAAAGCTGTGTAAATGGAAAAAGAAAAACCACATTGTCATTACATTTTAGCATCTATTTGCCATTTATATTGATAAAAATATCCACTATAAAGAACTTGTCTTTCTCCATATGTTGTCCTGTTGGACTTCGCTGATTGACTTAAGATGGGCAGCACAAACATTGAAGTGCCACAGGGGTTTCAATTTTTTTTCCATGTACAAGTTTATGTGATATAATTTTTAGGCTCTGATATTTCATTCCCCTGCTAACAGAGTGTTTGTGGAGTGGATTTAAGAATCACAGTGTTATCTGTCCATCCCACTTTTGTGTCTAGTCCATAATTTTTGGAGGGCACTCACTTGGCTCAAGAGTTGCCTGAAGTTGGGTCATGACCTTTACTTAAGGGTCATTTAAGCAAGGTTAAGGTCACATTAACTTCATCAGCATTGCATTTCTAAAATGAGCTGACAGAGGTATTAGATCTTCTTCAGGACAGGTCTTATTCATTTTTGCTTTATTGTCTATTAAATCAAAACAAACAAATACCGGTATATGATTAAAAAATGAAAATTGTTGCTTGTATTTTCATATTGTTAGAAAAATTTTCTATATTTTCCAGCTTGATTTGTCCATTGTTTAAATTAGATATTGATAACAATTGTCAATAAAGATCTGTTAATTTCTTTTAAATTCAAAATTAGATATCGGGAGAAATGCAGTGGATGAAAATGATGGCATTCTATTACTGCTCAAACTGCTAAGGGAACACGTAAAAAGCACAGAAGATGGAGCTGACAGACTTCGAACCATTGCTTGTGGATTTCTACTCAACGTCACCAATACACATGGTTAGTCCTAGGAAATTGTTTTTTGGGGGTTTTTTGTAATCTTCTTAAAATATTTTTTAGTAAAATGAAGGAATGTCAACAAGATAGTAAAACCAGTGCTTGTAACATGTAATAAACTGATGCTTGCATGCTTCCAATTTGAGAGAGAGAGAGAGAGAGAGAGAGAGAGAGAGAGAGAGAGAGAGAGAGAGAGGGAAAGAGATTATGCATGAATTCAAAGTTTTTTATTGTTAGAGTAATACAATTTTACAGCTAGTGCATTGTGATAATAAAAAAAAGAACTAGATGGGGTTCTCTATCATGATAGTCATGCAAAAAGAGTAGACAATTCAACACAAATTACATTACTGACTTCAGAGACACAGTTTATCCTGCTTTTTTTGACACCTGCACAATATAACAAGGGCTGTTATGAGGAATATAGTAGGCCAAATAGGATTTCTTTGTTTCATATCTATCTCAATATGTGATTACAGTTCCCAAGGTTCAGTCATAGGAGTCACGATTTTGACCTATTTGATTTTTATTTGGTTAATGGGTGAATTTGGATATTATTTTTTTATTCCCCTTCGGATGTTGAATAACTCTGCTTTGATATATTTATAACAAATTCTTTATGAATTGAAGTCAGACGACCGAGTGTTTAGTTGGTAATTGAATGGTCTAAATTTTATAGATAAATTTGAAGGATATTAATTTATTAATGAGATTTTGAAGGATATTATTATTTTATTAATATGATTTTAATGGAAATATTTGAAAAATTATTTTCAAGATGAACAGAATTTAGCAAATTAAATAAGTGTTATGGTTAATGAATATCATTATGGCATGATTCCGTGTGTTTTCATCTTCATATATATACTCTACTGTACAGTAAAACTTGCTTGAAAGGAGGTCTTGCTTTATCAAGTTAACCTGAATATACTGTAGATATCACCATTGTAATAATTTTCTATAATTGCATGGTGATGACTAACCAGTAGATTTCAAATTTGTACTGTTCTTTTGAAAGGCAAAATTGTATAGTTTTGCAAAGTTTTGGTTTGTAGATATTATTAACAATTACTTTTTACATCATATTTCACTCAAATATATCAATTTACCCGGCAAAAACACAGTATACCACAGTTATTGTGAAGGCGTCCATTAATTATCATGTGAATTTTTTTTTCCCCAGACAGCCTAATGCAGAAGGCGGTGGATGGGGGAGCCCTGGACGTCCTCGACGAATATATCAGATACCACCAGCAGGATCACGGCCTGTGTAACATGGTGCTACTCACCCTCGGCAGTTTTATTGATTCAGGTATATACTGGAGCCAAGATCAGTTAGCAGGGGGCAACGGTCAGTAAATGACTGGTCATCGGATAGCATAATCACCCAAGAGGCGTCCGAAAACTTGCGCCTTTTGATTGATCGTGACTTCTGATTGGAGCGATATTAAAGGGGGCTTGAGATCAAAAAACGACTCTGATTTGCTGATGTGTTGTTTGATGGAGAATTTGATCATAGTAATTATGTGATTTATCAGTGTTTACATTTAACGTTTTATGATACCATGGCCCAATAATCAATATGAAAAAAATGGTTTGATCCTTTTTTTTTAAAATATATTAATATCATGTACATTTTAGACTTTAAAAATAAAAAATTGCATATTCTCAATTCTGTATATTTGAATGGTGTTTAAATCTGAATTTGAAAGCCAATTTGATTTTGTTTGCTTGGCCCAGTGGTTTCCCAATCACCCTTAAATAACCTTGAAATTTTTTTGAATTTTCATTGGAAAATAATAATTGAAAGTTTTGCACATAGATTTACATGGACATAGTGCCTCTTGGGCAGAGCATCTCTTCAAGTCTTTATATCATATCTATTTTATTTGAAAATGTAATGTTCATAAAAAGAATTGTAATTTCAGAGATTTGCCGCCAGAAATTTACAGAGTCCTCCCTACTGTCCACCATTGTGGGTTTACTGGATTCACAGACAGGCGAGGTTTATCAGGAGACTGTGCTCGACCTACTAATTAACCTCTCTGAGTGGGGTATGTGTCACTCAACAGTAAAAGTTTTTTCTAGAGGTATTTCAAAAAATGTGTCCAAATGCCTGTAATAACAAATTAATTTTTAATCAAGTTTTGTTGCAATAGAAGTGTACTTTCAATTTTTTTTACTATTTAAAGTTTACAGAATACCAGTACAGTAAAATGCGATGACAGCTAATATGCATATAAGGAATTCATGCTAACAGTGAAGTCAGTTTACTTATTACGTTTATAACGAATGAAACTCATTTGTCCCTGGTGCTTCTCTATGATCATGTTTTACAGTACCAGATATGGTTTTGTCAAATGGTTTTATTTAAAAAGTGTTTTTTAAATATCAGACATTGTTGTGTGTTGTTAAATACTGTGGAATCATCTTTGTTCGTGGGGGACCAATGCTCGTGGCTTTCGTGGGTAACCCTTGCCCACGAATTTACATCCCCACGAACGTATATACAAGCATTTGTTTAATATTTATTAAAATTATCCCGAACTTGCTACCAACGAAATTACGTCCACAGGAACCAGGAAAAATTTGGCTATCCACGAACATTGACCCTCACGAATAAAAATAATTCCACAGTAATCCGACTTTGTTGTGTATTGTTATATAAGGATATTGTTGTGTGTTGTTAAATTATGTGACATTGTTATATTGCTGTAGATGAGGTGAAGGATGTGCTGGCAGAGACCAGCCTCAGTAACAACCTGATACAGATCATCCAGGTCAACCAAGGCAAGCTGGACCCGGAGAGTCAGCAGCTCATTAAAATGGCCTCCGACCTGCTCATCCTGCTGCTAACCGGAGGTAGGAAACTTGATTACAGTTCAACTTTAGTATCTCGAACACTGATATCTTGAATACCATGTGTATGTCAAAGTGAAACAAAGACCGAACCACATATTTTAAAGATATTTTTACCTGGATATCTCAAAATCATTTTCTTGGTCCCATGGAGTTCGAAACAATGAGGTTTGATTGTATGTGCTATGTGTTGTTAAATCAAGGTCAAAAGTCAAGGCATTAATTATTTTCTTTCCAAAAAAACATGACATTACAAGCCCTAACATTTCATTTTATTTTTTTTTTGGATTTACTAATAATGGCGCTGACAGCAAGTTTTTTTTTTATTGTCTACACAGATAAAGGAGCTGAAACCATGTTTGCTAATGGAGAAGGTCCAGTGTTTATTGAATCTGTTAAATGGCTGGAGGATGAGGACAGCAGATTACAAATGGCTGCCGTGCTGGCCATAGGCAACTTTGCAAGGAACGGTCAGTATTTGAATTATAAGGCAATAAAGGTATAAGTAAGGTACAGTATTTAGTGCAAAGTAGATTCATTTGTGTTCTGTAACCAAATAAGAATTTTATGATTCAAAGTATAAGTAGCAATCATATGTGTTCTATTACTAAATAAGAGAGAGAGAATGAACTAAATCCTTGCTGTTTGATCCCTGAGCTGTATAGCTGTGTATTGTGTTGACAGACAACCACTGCCAAAGACTGGTAGAGGAGGGGATTGTGGAACAGTTGATAGAGATTCTGAAGGAGCACCGAGATCACGAGGCTGACATGACGTTACAGCATGCTATTCTTAGCGCCCTCAGAAACCTAGCTATTCCAGGTAAACTGTTCTATCCACAGATTCACAAGCTATCTCAAGTCACAAGTCAGTCTAGATATTTCTGGTTAAGTTTACAGCCATTGTAGAAACCTACCATTTCTATTCCAGGTTAGCTTCACAGCCCCAAAAATTCTTCCATCACAAGTAAATTTAGTTGGGGGTTTTTTTCAAGTAAACTTGACACCCTAATGATCAATCTAAATATTGTGAACAATGGTTATTACAACTTACAAGGCTTATTCTTGTAATTTACTTCAAATCGTATCCTCCCTGTATCCCCCCCCCCCTTTCTAAAAAATAACAGTTATATAAATTCTGTCTGGAAATATTTGTCATTCCATGTAAAAACTAGTAAATGTGTTCATAAGAGCATCAAAAAATGGAAACTTGTGATGGAAATTTCCAGGATTTAATAAACTCTGCTAATGTATATTAGAAAAAAGTTCAATTTTGAAGTATGATTTATATTATCTACAAAACATTCATTTTCCTAACTTATCATCTGAGGGGATTATATTCAAAGCAAATGCAGTACGTCTCAGCTGGCATATTTCAGAAGATAAACATGCATTGACTCATCACGGTGCACTTTCTCCAGACAAGTCAATTGTTGACGATGTTGCTTTGAATATTCATAAAACATTATATCTTCTTTGTAACAGCTAGAATTGGAATTCTGTTTCTTGCTGATTTGAGACAAAGTCTGGAGTAAAACATAGTGCATGTTATTGTTTTTATTTCAAACAAAACAAAAACAAAACAACCTGTTGTAATGTTTTGCTATATTTCTCTTTCGTCACAACAAAAAAACAACAGGGGGTATTCTATTACAAGATAGCAGCATATACAGAAATATTTATATTAATGATGACATATTCCAGGAAAGTCCTCCAATATCTAGTTGTGTAATCTGAATAAATTGCAGAAATGTTGTCTGTTGTTCGTACGACTAAGTCGCATTTCCCGTTGTCGCGTAGTAGACAGACGATGCATCATGTTTAATGGGTGCATTAATATGTCTGAGGCTGATGAGATGACAAGATGCAAATATTCATGAAATCCAAATAATCTTCTAGATTAAATGATTGATAGTGACATTAAGAAACCCTTAACCTTATCCCCGCACACCAAAGAAGACAGAGACAGTGGCAATTTCAAATGAATTGTACAGAATTCTGTGATATTCCTAAAAAATTAACAGATTACGCGTAGTATACTTATTTTTATGTAAAACTGTGAATGGCTCTGAATAAGATGTCATCATTCATTAGCATTGCACTAATTATTTACGTTTGTTTTTGTACTGCAGCCAGAAACAAGCCAGCGTTGTTGATGGCAGGTGTCCTTGAGACGGCCTTACTTCTGCTCTCCTCAGAGACAATGGCCGTCGTGTTCAAACTCTTGGGAGTTTTACGAATGTTGGTTGACGGACAAGGTGAGAAGCGGTGGGCACAGCGTGTTCAATTTTCTTGGATAAAAACATTGTGATGCGTAGAAAGCGTGCTTGTCAAATTTCCAAGACTTACTGAAAGGGAAGAGGTGCAAGTTATATGGGGTAGGGGAAGGGGGGCTTGTGGTTATTTGGTTTTATATTATCAGTCATTGGCACTAACGCTTCTTAAGATTGGAGTTTCTGACAGCTGGTTGTTATAATACCGTAGTTGATGAATTCTTCATTGTGCTAGCATGCAGGCCCCTAGTGAAGTTCTTTATGAGAATATCAGTTCCGTTACACAGAGAAATATTGTGTTGTTGTTTCGCCCCATAGGTCATAGGAGGGAGCCCTTAAAAGTACATTGAATGTAAGAGTGCATCAGAGAGGCATGAAGATGATGGGGGAAGACTTTTATCATCTTTTAATGACATCGCATTTCAGATACACTTGCAGTCAGATCTTAAATTGAGGGGAAAAAATTAATGATATTTTCGAGCATTCCTAAATTAAACTCCTGCAAGGTTGTTTGCTTTTTTGGCAAGATTGAAATCGGTTTGATGTACGAGTGTCAGACGTTATGTTTTGTTGTGATAGGGAGGGGGTTGTCCATCACTCTCACTGCCAGTGATAACAAACAGAATCACATGCTCGTTACATCCTGGTATTTGATGATCTCAGAGCGAGGCCAGACCAAAATCTTTCTCTGTTTATTGATGAGCATGAGCGAGTTTTTTTTTTTTAACACTTAACTCTCTTTTTAATGAAAATTCAGTACTCTGACATTTTTGATAACTGGTATACACAATTTCAGTGGCATTTTATTAACCAAGTACATCTAATTTTTTGGTGAAATTAACAGAATCTGATCAAAACTGCTTTATTATAATTTATTTATAAATAACTGTATTTTAAGTCTGTTGAATTTCGACAGAGAATTTATTAATAGGTGAATATCATATTTATAGATTATCATTTTTATTATGATATTTACTATGATCATTATTTGGGTGACAAAACAGAATTAGGAGAAATTTTTCTCTTGGCCTAAAATGTGCAAGATCCAAGGGAGACAGGAAGAAAACAGACAAGTAAAGCTCATTATTGTTTCTCCATTGGTGATAAATAACTGTATAACTGCAGAAAACATTAGAATGAAAGCCAGGGAGTAACGAGCCAAGTCAATTTTCTGATAAAACCGCTGGCCTCCATTCACCTGGTCACCTAGATGGAAGTTAGGTGAATCAACCACTGAATCGGCCCCTCTCACCACCCACGTTTACTTCCTGTGCTTATAGGTGGGGTCGGTTAGCGCAGCTCTGAAAGATCAGTGTATGATTACCTTGAATCATATCTGTGGGCTGAATTTATCATCATCATCATTTATTTATTAAAAGTACAGTTTTATGTAGGTCACATATCAGAAAATGAATATCTTTAATTTGATAAAAATATAGATACTCATTTTCATTAGTTTGGTGAAAAATGATGTCTATTTTGTTGATATCCATTTTTGTTTCCAAGCACACCGGATCATGTGGAATTTCTCAATCATTGTTCATAGATTAGAGACAAAATCATCAAAGTGCAAATATGAATCGGGTCACATTATGAAAAAAAATATATAAACCATTTCCTTTTTGATAATTGATAAAAATTGGCCTCTTCTTTATCTTTATATTTGCACTTCCTGGAATTTTGATAATGAAGAATAGTTTGTCATGAAATATGTCATAAGAAATCGCAGTACTCCTAATGAATCATCAAATTTTGAGATAACCCCCCACATTCCAACACATGCTTTTTTTTCTTCAACCTCCCCTCTCTCTTTATCGGCTACATCTGATGTAAGGATGGAAGGTGCCAGTCAGCTGATTGGGGTGTGATGCAAGACAGTGAACACTTGCTATAGAGAGATATCAGAAGATACCAGGGGCCTACAGTCTCCCTCTAAAGCCCCTCATTATTACTGGCTATTAACTTCATCAGCTGGATAAGAATAGATGTATGGCTTACAGTTATCTGGTGGTTTATGGATCGAGGGTTGTTGGGGTTTTTTTTAGGTTGCTGAGAATGGACTATTTTCTTGGCTTTCTTTGATAGCAGTTCTTTTGTAACTATATTCTCTGCAGGGTCAATAAAAGATTCTGATTATTTGTTATGCGAGGTTTCCCAGATCTGTTTTGCATGTTTATCTGACAGGCTGCAGATATCTAAGGTTCCCTTTTTCTGTCCCTAAAATGAGAGTCTCTTTTCATATTTAAGATGGTATGGGACATCTGTCGATATTAATGTGGATTAAAGTACATTATAATTAGAATACTTTCACCCATTTAGAATTTTAAAATTTTACAATATTCAACCAAAAAAATAGCTTTTGAAAATATGCTTATTTTACATCCAGTTTCTCAGTGTGAAATGACCACACCTTGTGATTTCAGAGACTGCAGCCCTGCAGCTGGGTACAGACCGAGGCTTCATGGACCGCCTGGTGGGGTGGTGCGAGGTGGACGAACACGCTGGAGTCCAGGGTAAGGGGGGGGGGGGCATCCTAAGTACTTTACCAACTTTGTAGGCCTTTTTCTATGAGAAAGTTAACGCAATCTATTTACATATGTATTATATTATAACAACAGTGACAAATTCACGCTGCAAATTACATGTAAAAGAGAACCATTACAAAGTATGATATTTGTAAACTTTTATGGATTCCACAGTTCACATGTACAATGAAGTTTCATCATAAGAGATAATTTTTTGGTAATGGGGATTTTTGAACTGCAATTTTGTTGGCCCTTACCGTAAATTTTCAAACATAAACATAGCAGTACAAGAATGTGTGTGTATATGCAGGAATGAATTTAACAAATAGCATTAACATTGTTATTTTTCTGAAAGAAGTTTTATTTGTGTCCAATTTTGAAAATTGATGTTGTTGTTTTTAGGAGAGGGAACGCGGTTGTTGGCTTCGCTGGTGAAGAACGGTCGCTCTGTGGAGCTGATGAGAAATGTGGTCAAATGTCAGGGAATCCCTCCTCTGGTTGCCATGGTGTCATCAGAACACTTAGTGATGCAAAATGAAGCTCTGGTGGCCTTGACCTTAATAAGTTCTACAGTATTAGGTTTGTCAAGTCAATGTCGAATTGAAAATTGCAAATTATCTTTAGTTTTATGATGTTTTAGATTCCATTTTCTCATGCATATCTGATCTTTAACTTCTGTATAATTTAATGAGCATTTTGGAGATATAATCAAGTTTTCACTAGTTTTTATTAAGAATTTTAGATAAACTGCTAAGATTCAGAGTTTTTTTCACAAAATCCCATTTTTTTGTGATGAATTAAGTGAAACAGTTGATTTAGCTATAAATGTTTTAGTGAAAACCAGAATGAGCTTTCATGGAATTTCTTTTGGGATTTAATGAGATGATAAGAGATCAAACTTGACACAGCAAAAATCTCTGACTCTTAAGTATTATTGATCAACAAAGTAGCAAGTTAATGATGGAGATTGTGACTTGGTGTGCAACCATTGAAGTAATGCGATATATTTTGGGGTGTTTTTTCTCCTCAGATGAAGCGGCACTTCCACTGAAACAGTCAGAATTGACAGAAACCATATCTTCTCTTCTTGGCAATAAATCAACACTGCCAGAAATATTATGCAACACACTGACGCTAACAAAGACACTGTGTAGTGCAGGTAAGGGCGCATATCAAGAGAGGTAACTCTGCCTTTGGCAGAATATCAAGAGTGCACCACAGCTATGTTTTTTAATTTTTTTTTATTTGTTCCTTTCTCTTGTTATAATTTTTTTTTCTTGTTGCTATGGGGTTATAACAATACTCGTTTGATCATTCTGTCCGTAAATTTTAAATTTTTGGCTGTTTCTGTAAATTACTAGTATTTTTCCTAGTGTCTTTTTAAATCAATTCCATTGGGGTCTTATAGTTTTCATTAAGTTTGTTCAGTAATAATACATTTTAATGCATTTTTTCATTTTGCTGTATGTGGCAATATGGTTTGTGAATTGAAAAGTAAACAATTTGATTCCCAGCTCTTTTTTCTTCATTGCTGTTCATTGCCTTCTTTTTTGTGGAAGTTTTCCCTTTGTCTGAGGACATTTTGCCAAAATATGTGATACTTCATTGGTCAGACAACAACCCATATTCCTGAAGAAATTTCCTCCTCCCTAAAATTAGAACTGTTGAACAAGAAAATAAGTGATATCTATTAATGGAAGAGTTCACTTAATATTTTCTATTTTCATTTTTGTTTTGTTTTGTACAAGTTTTTGGAAGGGGGGAGTGGCATTCCTGAATATGTTTGATGGGTTTGATGGACGTTTTGTGACAGAGACTTGGGTGCCACTGTTTGTTTTATGCTGTATTTCTTGCAGTGTCTGAGTCACCCCCCAGCACCCTTTCCTGTAAACTGTTGGCCTGTGCAGGACGAGTCACAAACATGCAACGTAAATTGTCAATGTTGTCGTTGTAAAACTCTTATCCAGCATGACATGTTCTCTTGATCTTTTTCTTTTTGAAGCTGTGCAGTTATTTTCCATTCTCTCCGATTTCTTTTTAGGCATCCCATGTTTGTTGTTCAGTGTAAATATTTTATAATGAATTCAATATTTCTCAATTTTTTCTCTCTCTTTTTTTTTTTTTTTTTTTTGACCTTTTTGTGTGTTTGAACATTTTTTCGCTTGTCCTATTTTCACAAATTCACCTTACACATTATGATATGATTATTGTTTGTTTTGTGGGGTTTTTCATATTTGCCTCTTTTTGAGTTATGAATGAATAATGTATAGTGTAACTGTTTTATTCTGCAGTTGCAAATATTGCAATTTTTATGGCAAAATAGGTACCGTACGTTTAATTTTTGTGATTTTATTCTCTGATTGTTTATTGATGATTTATATAAGAATAATATTAAACACATATTTGCAATTGATTTTTTTTTTGAGATGATACTGTAAAATTTTTTCAAAAAATAGCACCCTGCAGACAAATCCAGTTATACAGTATTTCGGCTCAGTTGTCAAACAAATAAAATTCCATTACTCCAAGATTGAATATCCTGATGGTTCATTGTATGCTCTTCACTCATTTTTCTGCCTTTTTAGGGGGAATAAAATGTAGAATTTTTAATGAATTCATCAATTATTCAATGATACTTCATGCCATTCTACCTTTCTTATGTTTACTTTTCACAGAATCATTGAAAGAGGAGATAATGACATCTGGAATTGTTGACATAGCCAGACAGTTGTCTTGTCACGAAGATGAAAAAGTTCGGGAGGCCGCAAACACGTTTGTTGCTGTTCTAGAGGAAGCTCCTTTGGAGAGGTGAACTGAGCAAAGTACAAAAATGTATAGTACCTCAGAGTGGCTCTCATTGTGCTATTGAGTTGAGATGAGACGTACTGAGATAGAATGAATGTTGATGCCAAAATGCGAGACTTGGAAACTTGCCAACAAGGAGCACCTGTAGCAAAAACACCTTGATTAGCTGTTGTCTTAGTTTGGATGAGGAGATATTGTCAAGCTCACTTTGTAAAAATGATGATTACTATTGCTTAGCTCAAAGAGCACCAGCAAATGTGTAAAAACTGAACAAACCATTGCATTTAGTTAACTAACTAGCCACATCTTTTTTTTTCTTGTTTTGTTGTTGTTGATATATTTTAAGTGACATATTTTTGTTTATCTAGGGTAACTTTATTTAAGCTGTGAAACTTTTTCTCTCTCCAAAGAATACAAAGAACTAGCAATACAAAAATCTGAATTCTAAGATACACACAGTCTTGAAATTTTTTCCTCCAATACATTAAAGCACCTTATCAATTTTTTTTTAATTTGTATATGGTGCTTCACTTGTCACTTCACCTTCTTTGAAAGTACTTAAAATTGCTTCTTGTCAGCCTTGAAATAACAAAACTAATGAACTTTGATATTATCAGGCAAAAATATTATCAATCAACTTTCCAAGGCTTTTTTATGGTATTTCAATGAAAAAAGAAAGAGGCTGTTTTGTGTGTTTCTTTCTTTGTCTATTTAATTATCTTTAGCACATATATGATATTCAGCAGTAAAACTTTTAAAATCTGCTGGGTTTCATGAAAAAAAAAAGAATTAGTAATGATTAAAAACTTGTTTGGAAAGTACAACAAGGAAGTAAGACTTTCTCTTCCAAGAAACAAACACATGCTGAAATGTAACAGAAAATATAGGTTAACAAATAGATTTCTTCTTAAAAAACTTTTTCTTCTTCTTTTTTTTCATTCTGCAATACAGTTCTTTTTTTATTATTCTAGATTAGTCGCTGGGTTTAGTGCTAAGTGCTAAGTGCAATACATCACAAGAGATTCAGGTTTTATTCCTGTTCTATAATTTATCCAGAGGCAATCATTCTGTGTCTATAATTAATGATAAAACCACCAATATTTTTTACCTTTATACATATAGCTGTTCTTTTGTGTTTACGTTATCAGTACATCGTATTTTTGGTTTGTATACTTATGTTGGTTTTAAGAGTGTATGTTCTGTGTCCACATGGGTTTTGTGATGTAGCATGCTGTATTTTTTTTGTGGTCACGTTAAGTCCTTTTTTGATTATTAGATTATTACCGGTATGTTTAACATATTCTTAGAATCGACACCTGATTTCTCATTTTTCCCACAATCTGAGTGACAGATGGACTAGAATACAAAATCTAGAAATGCAAAATAGTTTCCCATATATTGCAGCATTCAGTATGTTAAAAAATACCGAGCATAATTTTATGTAGTAAATTGCTCAAAAACAAGGTACTATTGTATGTTATATCATGAGCCAATCTATTCTTTGTATTTAGTGTGAAACAGAATAAATGAATAGAAATTTAGAATAAGTTTTATGCTTTGAGCTCATTTTTCTTCATTTTAAGGTATGACTATAAACAAGGGAGATTATTGAATTTCCTGCAAAATAGTAAAATGCCGATATTTCTGTAATATTTTTTATTTCTTTATGGGAACACTTTAGGTTTATCTATGTTGCTTCTGAAATAAATCTCTTTTTATAAAAGAAGAAAAGTGATTCTTTGAGATTTGAGAAGTATTCTCCTGTGTAGCATTGCAGAGTGTGAAATATATGATAAAAGAGAATTTTTTTATAAACTCAAGTTGTTTTACTTTGCCAAGTTTAATTGATAGTGAAATATGAACATATGGATTCTACATGTAGCAGTATGTAACAAGAGGAAAACGGAGGTCTATTTTGACATGCATATTACCTGTTTGCAGATGACCATACGCCATTTACTTGTGTCATTGCCTGGTAGGGAATCTATTGTATGTAATGCACATGTAGTAACGCACATGTGTAGTCTATTTTCTAAGAATTTCTGTGTTAGTTTCTTAGTTCTTTTGTGCCTGTGTTTACTAGAAAATGTAAATGTGGTCTGGTTTTTACTAGAAATCAAAATATGTCAATGCATTCCAGTGTGTATTTTTAGTTTTGATAATCTTTTATTTTGGTGACTTTATAGATTGACAATTAATCCAAAAAGAGGTGGTGAGATGGTATAATCTGTATACATTTAGTTTTCTTATGTTAAATCAAGTATTTTGTGTCCCATTATGATGGCATTTATTTTTTATTTTGATTGTTAGTTTATAATTGTTTGGGTTTTTTTTGTTGTTGATGTCTTCAAGTCGATAAATTTTTCTTACTTTAATTACATTTCTTGTGACATTTGTTATGTTCAATTTGGAATACACAGCTAAAATCAATGTGATTTTCATCTTGCATAGAATTTGTTTTTCCTTTGATAAATAAACAGCCAATCAGTGATATATAAGCATGGGAGAAAATTGAAATATAAAAACTGTACTGTACTTGTATTATTTAAATATATTGTTTATTGAAACAATTACAGACTGGTTTAAAATACAGTTGTCGTGTTTTGCTTAAAATCTTGCTCGGATATCCTGATATATAATCGAAGTACTGCATTAGGTTAGTTTGGAGTTATCTCTCTTGGGGAAATTGGCCATTAGCCGCGGAGTGGAAGGTAATGCGATATCTGTAACCGTAGGGATTTTATGGTCCTAATATTACTGAGAGATATGAACTTGGGATGACATTTACCGGGTGGGTTTAATTATATTGCGGAGTGCAATCACCCAGTCAGGGTTTCAGCAGTGGGATAAGATTTCTACATTAATTTGGCGTCCAATCTGCCTCGATTGTGCACGGTTTCGTGTGTGTCTAAGTGTGGTATTATATATGCAAGTGTAATAAAATGCGGGTGTATTAAATGGTCCCTTTGTTGAAGAACAAAATTCAAAAAAAATAGTCGACTTCCCAAAATTAATTTGTTTTGTATTCCACGCAATCTTTTTAACCACTTGAAAATTTTGATTATTTTTCTCAAATTTAATTGAATTATCAAATTGACTTTAAGTGGAGCTTTTTGCCAGAGCCTTTAGTGAGATTTCGACCTTTAACTGGATTTGCTATTTAACTCACAGATTAACAGAACCTTTTCTCTCTCTCTCTCTCTCCCTCTCTCTCTCTCCCTCTCTCTCCCCCCCCCCCCCCCCCCCCCCCGAACGTTGCGTCGTCAACTAAGGAACTATTTATATACCAATATCCTATATTCCATATTTCACATTTTTTGATGCATCCATTCCCCTCTCGCACTTTATGCAATGAATCATTATTTTTGTACATGTAGTGAGAACATTTTTCCCGGGATTATATCGACCCAACGTCATAAAGACGGATAGCTGAGATTTCGATCGATACGGTCCCCCCGTGTGTTTTCTCATCTTCTTGATTAATACGACCTGTAAATTTTTTAATTCTCCTCAGCGCGCGATTTCCCGGATAATTCCATCCCTTAATTGTCTTTGTGATCATTGGACATGCTAGGATCGATATGCGGAATTCTATTACGTTGGAGGAATTAAGTAAGTCGTCTGGGTCAAAACATGGGTGGATCTAATGGCTTGTCTAGATGCTGCGGGTCATGTGCCGGTGGCTGCAATTAAAAGCTTGTATTACACACTCAGAAATCAATGATATAGTTAGTCGTAATCATGTGCTGTTTTCCTTGAGCTTGTGTAGAAAGAATTAATTGACACCTCTCTCTCTCTCTCTCTCTCTCTCTCTGCTGTGGTGTATTTCTTTATAGACTATCCAGAGTATTTTTATGGCTTTATACAAAAATCATCTCTGTATAGCACTTATAAACTTTGTATAAATTACACTTATAATTAAAAAAAATACATAAAAACAAATTATAACACGTGCGAGATTTTGACATTTATGTCCTATTGTATTAAAAGGATATTGCAAGGATCAGTGTGTTTACTTTTAAGTAATTACACACTTTGAAATTTTAATATATATTTTGGCTATTCATTACAGATATTTCCTCCCGAGTGTTTCCCTTGTAGAACCGCGCATTCACAGAGCCGAAATCTATCTGCAAACATAAGAAAACTCTACGGCCATTTCATAAACCTTCACAAGTACACACCAAGAATATATTGACACACCATATATATTTCTCATTTTGAAAAAAGCCGTTTAAACCCCTGTGTGTTTGTTTTAGAAAGGTATTATTTGGGCGAAGGCAATCCGGATGATGGGGGCTTTCATTATGTAAATGACTTTTTCTTTCAAAAGCAAATATCAAATATTTTGTTATCCTTATGATTGTGAAACCAGCGGATATATCACGCGAGTTAAGTGTTATTTTAATGTATTTGATTTCCCTGATTGCACGACCGAGTCTCTCTGTATTATTGCGGGTATATGTACCCGGCGCGTGGTGTGTACAAGCGGCGGTGGGGTGCGGAAATATTAGGCAGATAAAACTCAGCGTAATCGTGAGGTGGTTATTTGTCAGTATCACGTGCAGAGAAGAACGATATTGTGACGATTAGAACAACAGGATATGCATAACACAACAAAGAAATGTAAATATTTGTTTTGATTTCGTGTAGTTCTATCTTCATGATAATTTTTTTTTATTTTTTGTAATTATTTTAATGCAGTGTGTGATAAGGATTTTATCAAAGCCTTTGAGGATGATTTGTTTTTGGCCGTCTAAATTATCGACAGGGGTTGCGGGAGGGGGGGGGTGCAAAAATTGACTACGTGTGACACACTAACAATCGCCAAAATGCTTTTACATATATTACTATGTTTTATTTTATAATAATTTATTCAACGTCAGAATTCGGATTGATAAATTAATAATCTCATTTATAGCTGGATAGTTTGTGAAGATTACTTGTGAAACGATAATATTTCTGCGCAAACATTTAAACAAATATCGAAAATTTTTCTTGTGTGGCAAACGTCTTCTCAAATACGTAAATGTTATTTTGAGTTCCTCTCCAAGTCATATACCCACCCCTTTAAAGGGGTAGAAAGAGAATTTTACCACAGAGAAAGACATACAAATCGTTCAAGGTCTCATCGGTTAAAAAACAAGTGCTAAGTGAATCTGTTCGATTGTATATTTTAGATAATATCTCCAACGGCTTTTAAAATCGCCTGTTCTTCCAGACTTCTCAACCCAGTGAGAGGCACCCATGATCTAACATACTTAAACAGTAATCAATCATATAGAGTCATTCACAAAGTCAAACCCACCGGGCTGTAAGCAAACATCCAACAGAATAAGGCATGTGCATGCGTCGAAATGCACAACCCTATTTATATGATATCGATACAATTTATAAAAATTTTCAAGTTTGTGTGCATCATGTTTTACTGGCCATTTTCACAACATTTTGAAGAATGACACCCCCCTCTCACTCTCTCTCTCTCTCTCTCTCTCTCTCTCTCTCTCTCTCAGTTATTCAGTTATTCAGTTGTTAAATTATTAAATATCCTAAAAACTGAAGAATGAAAATAAGTAACATAGCATTTATTACTTAGTCAGGGTCCAAATCGGGCAAGGTGGCATAACAAATAACAGACGATTCAAGGTCATTTAGTCGCTCTTAAAAGTAAAGGAAAAAACATGTTGAACCTAAACATAATGTGCAGATTGCAGCAGACAGAACATATAATTTGCAATGTAGAGTAATTCAGGATCAGTTCTCGAAATTGACCATAGATATAATCCTCCTATCGTATACGCTGACTCTTTTATAGTTTTTATAACTTGTGCCCAATCCCATTGTAATATTAAATGCAATGAAATATGTTCAAATCAAATCACTGACTCTTTGGATGCGATATCTACACAAACAAGAACTCCTTCATGTCAAATTAGTCATCGAATCAATTAGTTCACTAAAACGAATTTTACAAATTCAGCTCTGAAAAGGTGAATCAGCATGCATTCATTTTAACCATCTGTAAGGTTCATGACATATAGAAATAAAAAAGGGAATAAATTCGCTCCTTTTAACTGTTATGTAGATCACTATATGCACTGTGAATTTGACACCTCTCTTTGTATGGTTCACGGGCATGAAATACGACGTTTTTTTCTGCTGTCTGATTACATATTCAAATTCCGACTTTATCTAGGTGTGTATTGTGTGAATGCATTGTGGACCTGACAACTTTAACTGAAGGGTTTACCAACACCGAAGGTATATGTGTTATAATGTAACAAAATTAGTTTTCAGTGAGTAGTTTGAGAAAGGGGAGGAGGGGGCATATATGTATGCCCTTTGTGCACCGATAATGTGATGAAATTTCCCGCGCGAAATAATATTGCTTTTAAACAATCACAATCATTCATTGTTCATTTTTTAATTAGTTTAAAAACTTTAAAGCATCAGCAAGCGAACTTACATGTGTATTTTATGTTCAAACTCATTTCCAGCGAAAACTTTTTTAGTGTTTGACCAGGACGTCACCAGAGGGCGCGCTGTCAGATTATAAACAGAGAGAGGACTCAGCAGCAGCTGACTCATGTGAACTCTGCGAACGGAGGGTTATTTGAAAACAGGAAGATTGCAGCGGATGTAAAAGGCCGGAAAAAAGGAATTGACTACAATGGACGCTAAGTTTAGTGTACCACTTTAAAGCTCTCTGTTTCATAGCGAGTAAACGTATTTTTATACAAGCCATCAAGTGTCATCTCGGGAAACCTCTGAAGCGTGATTTTTGCGTTGACAGTCCAACATGGCGGAGGTAGCCACACAAGTCACGGTTCCTATTCTCGATATGAATATGTTCATGAGTAACATCAAGACAGACTATCAGGGGAAAGTTGGTCCATCAGTGACACAGATTTCTGGAAGTACATACGAAGAGAACAAAGAAAATGAAGGTCATGTTGAGGTAAGAATCGATAAAAATGTTCAGGTCCCATTAAAGAGCCATCTGTCATATGCTGCCTTTCGTGTAAACAAAAAGAGCACGTGTGTTACACACGACAGTAGAAGAATCATACGTGTATGATTGATTTAAAAAATGCGAAAATAATAAAGTTTTAATTCAAGGAAGGAAATTGCACACAAAATTTCACATATCTGTCGCGTCTAAAATTTTACTTCCCTTCAAAATATTAACCATGAAATATTGAGGAAATTGTTCATGTTTTCTATGCATTTAAATAAAATAAAAGATTTTCTAAAAAGACAAGTTCTGAAAAAATAGAAATATGCTAATGCCAATAGCGAAGAGGGTATTGTTGCCATTCAAAATTGCCCTGTAGGTGAAAAGCAACAGCCTTTGTGACATTTCTCTCTCTCAGCAGGTGCTTGTCTCAAATTTGACAGGTACTAGATCCAACTGTAGGATTACTGATATTTCCTCTCATGTTTGTCTTCTGTAATTGTCTTGACTTTATAACTTTTGAAACAAATTTCTCTGTAGCATGTTTAAAACCCTGATTGATCATATATACCGATAATTGATAAGTGGATCTTCCTTTATATACATTTCTGCGTTGAATGATATGACATCTGCATGACTAAATTATCCATTTACTGAAAGCATATCTCAAACTTTTTTAAAATTTCAGGAATATTGACAATAATGACAACCTTTGGTAAGAAAACGCAATGCATTGTAGTTGACAAAAAAATACATTTGGAAAGTGTTCACTCAAGAACTGCATCTCATAAACCAGCATGCATCAAAACCTCTGTATTCTTATTTTTTTTGCGAAAAAAAAAAAAATCACCTGTTATGATGTATGTGTTTGAATAACCATCATGATACGTGTATGAAGCATGGCCGGTAATTAATATCATATACAGAAATCAAATATGCCTATTTCCCTGTCTTTTCAGAATACAGGGGTTTCTGTACTCCCGAAATTCTGGTCTGCAAAACTTAGTATTTGTGTATAGTTTGAATGAAGTACTGATGATTGCCTACTAAAAAAAAAACTATTCTGAGTATTGTTTGATTCATTTATTGCATGGAATTGATATATTTAAGTTGGAATATTTTAAGCATGCATGTGGTTGCCATCATGACTTGAACATTAACACTGCTCTGTTTCCCTGTAGGTGTGTGCGATCTAGATCTACATTGTAACAAGTATACTTTAAATTCTTTCTGCTAGGAAACCTCGCAGTCTTCCTAGACCCTTCTTTACAAGATTAAATATTAATAGTCAGTCTTTGTGGCTTTCTTGAAAAGTTGGAGCTAATTTTAGATAAAAGGAAAAAAAAAAAACCTCTTGCTTTCATTTAATTTTTTAGCTTTTCCTGTTTTCTTGGATGTTTCTGAATTGAACACACAAACGAAAAGTTGGAACAGAAAATTTCTGTAAATTCTCATTCATGTGTACCCATCTGATCAAAAACAGTAATTAATAATTCAAGGTTTAGTTTCAGGATATTGATTTTAGCACTAATGTACTACAGACATGGATGTCCCTTGACTATTCCTGTTCCAAAAATTTATAACCAGAGAATGACTTTTGCTGTGAATATCCCTCATTAAAGTCACATTTTTAGGTTAGCAACTTGTTTCAGTACTGTTCTTGTTACCCATAAATGTCTCACGGAAGAAGGGTACCTTGGCTGCCTTTTGTTTTGTTGCTTGCAAAACATGTTGCATGCACACCCAAATAAAAATTTGGTAATTTAGATAAAAAAAATTCTTGGTAGGTGCTGTAATAACTTTTATTTTCCCAGACAAAGAAACATGAATTTTTTATCAAGTAAAGTAAAAAAAAATTGTTCAGACATCACACTTTATTGATTATTCTTAAACATGTTTGATGGCAAGTGTGTAAGTTTACGTGACTTTTTACACTTAAAGTCATCTCTTCTTTTTTTTTTCCCTTCGTTTTTATTTGTTTGCTAATATGGATGCACATTTGTTTGCTAGGAAAACACACTTTGTAGCAAATATGCATGATGGATATATTTTTTTCTTGTAGATTATATAAGTCAATCAGGAAATTTCATTGTCAGAGTTTGGGTTTTTTTTCACATGTAATTGAGAATACGTTATTTTGTTCGTATATTTAGTCTGCGTCAACTTCCTGACTGTGGCAGTTAACAAGCGACACGACAGGGTCATGTCTTAAGTGTGTAGTATGATGCACACACTTAACCATGGGTGTGTATGTGTAATTGCGTGGAAAATGTAGTCGACAAACTAAACAAGAAAGGCCTTTTGGTTTTAAGTACCTGTAAAACAAGACAGATGCTATCGGTCATGCAAAGGTGTTTGTCTCCAAGAACACTTATTAAATGGGCCCAATGCCCCGAGTGATAGGAACCATCACACAACACAAAAATATTCCCTTAACTACACTTTGTTATATAGTCCCTAACAAAATTCCCAATACATTTATGCCAATTTCCTGTTTTTCTTATGAATATTGATAAGAATATCACCAGTGTTTTTCGTACCTACGGCAATTCTGCTTAATATACAGGACAGCTATGAGAGGCTCTACATAACGTGACTCAAGATTTATATCAAGTCAGGTCAATAAATTAATGAAAATTTGTTCTTTTAACTTATATTTTAAAGTGCAACCTGGAGTGTTTTGCTAGTACATTCAAGTGTCGCCAAGCTCTGCTCTACAGCACAGGCCAGGGTTACAAATGTAAATTGCCCTAAATTGTGCAGGTGCTTGGGGCCAAAATTCTACCATCTAAACAAACTACAGTACAGAACATAATAATTAAATAGTCCAGGCAAACATTAATGGGCAAGTTTTAGTACAAACTGGGTAGGAGTTTGTTATCAGAAGGTAAAAACATTGAACTATAAATGGGAAGTTGGGACGGTATTTCAGGGGGGAATTAATAGTCTGATAACTGGTCGCTTGGAAAATAGGAAGACTAGAAATGCAATGGTTTGCACGGTACTACAGTACAAGTTTGGACATAATTGTTATTGATCAGAAGAAATCTAAGTCCCTGGTATGTGATTTATGAATTGTCCAATTCTCGTCTCCAGTGAAGAGGGCTTTGTTTTGAGAGTATCGATTCATTCTTTTCTTTATGACCAGTTGATATCCAAACCAGAAGTATCCCCAAGGTATTTGTCTTCCCGGCATTAGTTTCTGTCATTTAGGTGTCTTTAAGTAATGTCTTAATGTTGTGGATTGAAATTTTATCTAATCTTTAAACCACTTGATTCATGTTTATGAATGTGGTAGATAAAATGCAAATATTGGAGTTCAGGAGAGGTATAGGGGTTATCGGTATTCAAATATGCAAATTGACTTTAACGGGATATTAATGGGCGAATGAAAGTGATATTAGATAGTCCTATTCCAAGATTTTCAAATTTCAAGCCTTATCAATGCCACATATATATAGTTATTTACCATGATTTTCAAATGCTGGTTGCTTACTCCATATACAAACCTTTTTTAAACAAAGTTAATTTATTTTTTTTAATTTTTTTTTTTTGGGGGGGGGGGGGTTGATGATAAATATCAGTTGGTCAGCAATGGAAAATAGAATGCATTGTCTCAAAAGCATGTATGGACAAATTTTGAATGATATTTAATTGAAATTTGTTGAACAAAGATTTATTTGTTAAAATAAAATAAAGCCTTGTGTTGTTTGTATGGACTGGCAGGATACACAACAGATTAGCCAGATAGTTTAATTCAGTCAACAAGTTGGTCTTTATCCCAAATAATCCTACCACACTTCATTATATACACAAATCACGTTCCACACTTGCTATCCCCCAAACAAACAAGATTACCAAGCTATTGTTGGTTGATTTTCAACATTTATTAGCCTGTTTATACAACTCATTGTATATTTGAGGCAAGGACTGTCTAAGTCACAGCTTTCCCCAAAATTAAGAAAATTTTCCAATAATCAGATTAGAGATTATAGCTCCATGGGACAATATTTTGTTTGTGGTTATAGATAATCTGTCATTGTATACTCTCAAAGTTTATAAACATTTGCTGCAACATAGATGCTAAATTCTTTTCATAAAATTGATCGACCTTTTGTCGAAAGCTTTCCAAGTTTAACTTTTTGCACAATTGCCCTTTTGTTCGAAGGAGAAAACTCAGTCATTGTAATTGATAGTTCCAAGTAAGTCACTAGTGCAAAGTCTGACAAACTAACACTTGTATGTCATCTGACATGCTTTTGTTACAAGGCATCACTAAACACTTTAGATCACTGATTTCAAAGAAAAGGAGGCTGTTACTGAATATAACGGATAGAGGGCCGAACAAAGCCTCTTGTAGGCCCAACAGGCTCAGCATCTTTAGGAAAAATTAGAAGAAACTGCTGTAAAATTTCTCTTTCATCAAATGCGATGACATCATTACTAGATTTTTAAATCGCTTTTATCTCTAAGCACCATTACTTCCTGAAGATAATTAATGGCTATTGATTATCATGTTGCACATTGGTGTTTTTTGAACTTTGCATGGGTTTAATATTGGTTTACCGGTAAATAATGTAATTCAACCATATCTATCCCTCTCTGTCTCTCTGTCAAAATCCAAGGAGTTTTTAGATAAAACAAAATAGGAAGAGAAAAAAATGAAACACTGAATGACACTACAAGAAATATTTTCACTTGTGTATCAGTTACACATGCCTTTAACAAAGCTGAAAATTGAGGAGCTGAGCATTAACTTGGGGCTCGGTCCATTTAAAAACAGGGCATTATAGCATCAGCTGAATTGAATATTGTTTTTAATTGATCAAATGCAAACACCCCTCAAACCTCTTTCAGTCTCCATTTCATAAATTGTGAATTGTTCGTGTGCACTTTATTTGTAACAATTACAAGGATCAAACAGTGCTATATTGCTCACGGATGGATGACTCTATTTCTGTGTTATTTTTACTGGTGCCTGGGCTTTTGTTAGATCTCGGCATTGATAATGAGTAATGCGAGGGGTATGGACACATTTTGGGGAAAAACGGGCCATGCCAGGGTACCTGATCTAAACTCTGCCAAGCTCCGGGTAGATTAATTAAGTTGGAAACGATAAATCATACAACCTGGGGCTTTGTTCTCCTGCCTTGCGATTCAATTTCATAGCTTTGTATGCAAATTTGTTCATGTCATTTCTTGCTAGCTCGGAATATCTTGACTGATCGAAACTCGATAAAAACAAACAGGTTTTTGTTTTCATATATAAAATTAAATAAGTGCATAATAAGTCATAGCCCTAACAATGAAAGTATTTTTCTACATTGAATCATGCACTAGGGGTTTGAAGTGTATTCAAGTGTTTCAAATGTATTTTCGAGTCAAGGTTGGATTTTCCCTTGGGCAGTGGATCAAATTGGAAACTGTATAGGTCATAGTAATTTTTGTAGGTAACCAAGCTGAACATCTTGACCCTAAAGACACATATTATATAGGTCACAATCTGTTCACAACATATTGTATGTTACTCAAAGAGATAAAATTGGATTTCTTTGAAAGAAAACCATTGGATGGAAATAAGGCATTGATAAAAATAAGATGGCTTCAAAAATACCGAAATATGCTTGTCAATCACCCCAGTATTGCCAGAAAAGTTTTTGTAATAATTATCTTTAAATTTGCAAAATTTTTATTTACAATTGTGCAGACAAAATAATCTAATCTATCATTTATCATTATCATTATTCAGTTAAATATCCTAGTATTTAATGAGCGTTTGAACTAGGAACAACAATGTGCATGCATGTGTATCAGTAGATCATCTACACCGGTTTATTCATAATGTTTGGATTATGTTTCAGTGGATATATCTTGTATTACCTACAAAAAATATGTCCAGACAACTAATGCATACATAATCTTTAATTATACAAAACAATGAAATGAGGTAAATGTCCTTGTAAGTTCTGACAAGTGACTGCAAAGTTATTGTGTGCTCTCTCTCTCTCTCTCTCCAAATTTCTAACCATTTGAAACATTGCAATTTTTATATACAAGTTGTTAAATTGTATACTTTCATCATTCTTTCTTAACAGGATATATATTTTGAATCTTATATTAATTAATGATACCTGTTTGTAATAAACATTCTACATTCTTCTGCAGAAAAGGTCAAGTAAATGTTGAAAAATAATCTTCTTTTAATGATGGAAAAATCTCAAAATATACTGTTATTCCAAACAAATCCATGAGATATGAAAAATAATTAAAAGAAAAAAAATGAGGATCCTGTGAGAACTTAATTAGAATTTTATTAATAACAAACAAATTAAATTGATCAGGTATTCATTAGTCACCTTGTTTTGCTGAGCTAAACCCGAGGAGTAATGTTATAATGAGCAGGATAGAGCAGTCCAGGGGCCACGTAACGCCACATCACACACCACCCTGTTGATAGATGTGGGGCCTGGGGCATAGTAACTACCTGGCTACTAGCTGGTTTGGTACTCCCATAATTCATTTAACTCTTGCTTAGGGATAAGTTTCATGACTTTGAGATGGCCACAAAAATAATGTGCTGTCACAACAGTTTGTCAGATTCGTCTAAGTCCAGCTAATTCATTATTAAGCCACAAATGCTCTGAAGTGACCAAGGATAGAGTATTTGCTACAAAACTTGACATGCTCTGTGTTTGAGTCCAAAGGTTTATTTTTTGATGCTGTGTGTGTATATTTGTGCTGGAGTTTATAGCTGGTGTTGCAGTGTATATCAGAATTAGATACAGGATTTCCTTGATCTCTTGGGAAGAAAAAAAAAACAGAGGGAAAATGGTAAGTTGTTCATTTGTGAAATTTAAAATTCCTGCTGGGGAACAACACCAATAAATCATGGTTATCTTTTCAAATATAATGCCATTAACAGCTTAGGGTGTTAAAGGCCAGAAATAGCAAAAGTTAAGAAAGATTTAAACTCAAAACCTGAAGCTCTGATTTGTAAATTGATCTAATCTTCGGGTCTAATCATTCACAAGACTTTCTCCTTATTCATCTGCAAGACATGATGTGATTGTTAGTTTAACATTATGAAAGTTGATCCCAGCTGTCAGTTTTGTCCCAGGTTAAAAACCCAAAGCCCAATATCAATGTGCTCCGAGAAAGTCCAGGTAATCAATTTAAAATTAAAGCGTTAGAGTGCGTAATAGACAAGCAACGAGAGAGATGGCCATGTTCTCTGTCATTGTTTAACAATATAGCGTCACAAAGCCTGCCTGCGCTCCAGGTATTCAAGGGAATTGTGATAGCTCTTGACCCGTGTCTCATTACCATCTAGACACTCCAGGTTAAACTAGGCAGGTTTTTCTACTCCCTTGGACTGTGCTTGCTCTCAGAAGAAATTCTCTCTGCTTGACTCTTAGTTATGCCTCGTCACAATGTCAACTTTTATCTATATGACCAAGTGATTATATAGGAGGAGTTTTAAATGACCATTACGGAGGAGCTATGATAAGAAGGGGCCTAGCACATGTTGTGCGCCTAGATTAATTCTCATGATGGTGAAACTGTCTCCATGAGGGGACGTCAAACTCGACTTGCTTTGTTTATGGCTGGTTGTTGATTTCTGTTTTTCACGAGAAAGACAAATGTGATTACCCTTGGCTTTTACCTGGATTTTTCTCACCTGAGTGTGTGTGTTTGCGAGTGTGTGAATCCAATCAATTAGTGACTTTTGTGTTGGGCTGTGAACAGATGTACTACATGTATCTCATTATAATATCTTCCTCCTAGCGGTGGAATGTTATTGACAACACAACTCATTGCACCTGTGAGTATATATGCAAATTTTTTTAATAATCTGTTACAATCGACATTTAGGTCTTGTTTACATCATCTATAGTCTCCTCTCGTTACGTTATGCTATGTTGGATTCACTTTCAGGGCCATTTTTTATGTGTAATTTACTGCAAAATCAATAGATGGGAGCTGGTTATAAATCACGGAAATGAAATCTATTGATTTTCCATTTTTCCTTTTGTGTCGCTGACTGCATTTGTCTCCCTTTGAGCATGTTTCTTTACAGAAAACGCTTTTGACCTAACATCTAAACAGCTAGCAAGGTTAATGAATGATAAATAAAAACCCCTAGAGGGTGTATGTCTATTAAGAGCCATGTAAGTTTGTAAGTTAGCCCCTGTCTTCCAGCATGTTGTACATTAAAGAGATATCTAGCAGGTGACAAGCCTTTCCCTTAGGTCAGGTGCTGGTAACAGTTTGAAAAGATTAAAACTCCCAACTCCTGATTAACACCAATAGGGGCCGTTATAAATATTCCTTTGATGGGCAAATTTCATAAAGTTTTAGAAATGGGAAGTGTTATCTATGTTGTAAAAATTTTTATTGCTGGTCCACAGGAAAGTGATTGAAAGGAGGGTTGACTCCAACCCTTGTTTGTTTACTTTTGACTTGTATATTTTTAATGCCTTCATCCACTCTCTTGTCTTGTTTCCTGAAGATTAAAGGTGTCGGGGTACCTTTAAATACCTGGTTCGAGGATAGTACCCCACTACCAACACAGTTATGTCTGACATGCACAATGTGCTGTCAGCTTTAAAGGGTTAATGTCTCAGGAAGGAAACCAAATTAAATCTCCAATCTGCCTTGCTCTTCTGTTGATCCGTGAAATGTGCTTATAATTGCAAGCATTGACTCAAAGATGGCCCCTGCGATTCAGGGTATATATCAGACTTCAAATCTATCAAAGCTTTTGATCTCCCAGATGTTTGAAAGAGTAATATACCTTGAAACTCTATATGCTGTAAAAAAAAATTTGTAGTAGTATATGTAATGCTTAAAGTATTGTAGGCAGATTTTTAAGATGCCATGATTTTACTACTATGGAAACTAGAAAAAAGATGAAATTGTGAAATCAGAGTTATTTCCCTTACTCTGCAGCATCATCAGTTTACATGCAATTTACATGTACATAGTTGTACATAGCATTTGTTGATTACTGCAGCTGAATCTTTGATTGGCATGTTGTAAGTTTCATCTTTGACTATGATGCCGTCTGCTATTTCATATTTTGGTAAATTGGTAAAATCACAAAGAAAATGTATCCTGTTTTTGAATCAGGACAAAAGGTTTTTGCCTCTATCATAAATGACTGGGAATCCATCAATGAAGAAGTTTGGGTATGTTTTAAATGTCCAACTCCTGATACAGCTCTCAAAATTTCAGGTTTGATTACTCTAGCAGTTAAAATCACAGAGATATGATGGTGGAATGTTATTATTTTGAACATATCATAAATCACTTGGCCTTTTTTTAATTAAGATTTATATTTAAGAACCTTTTTTTTAAATGAGTTGGCATAAACTTTGTTTACTTTTTATGTGAGATTTTTTTTTGCACTGAAATCATTCACACAGCCTCCCTGTTACCCCTTATCTCAGACGGCTCCAAATCCAAGTTTGGAACCTGCTGTTAACCAATGGATGTTGGTAGATACCATATGACCCCCATAGACAAGATGGGGCTTAATTTACACCAGATGCTGGCACATTTGTTCCCTTTACATCAGTTTTTGATAACACACCGCCATTTTGGATGGTGTGATTTCCAAGAGAAAAAGTTTTAAGAGATTTATTTAAACATGAATCCCATGATGTGGCCAGGAGCACCTTTGACCAAAGCTTTGGTAATACCATTTTCTGTATATTTATGTGGTTTGTGTGGTTTGGGGAATATTTGTAAACTGTGTCATTTGTGTTTGTTTTAAAATGGTGGAACATGAAGAAATTTAGTGTAAAAATTAATTATGAAATGTTATGTGTGCCAGCTGTGCCCTTGATGGGCAAGTTTTTATGTTTAGCAAGTTTGTCACTGTAGGTATACATACTTTTAGGCTACAGTTAATTGGAAAATCAATTTATCTGTATTATAACCCTAATTTGTGCATGAAATGAGAGTATTATATTTAACCTTTCATGGTTTATACAAATTGGATCTAATGCCCGTATAATGTAGATAACGCTCAACTGGGAGTATCATTTTGTACAGTTACAAGTACACGATCAAAATGTGGTTGCCAGTGCATTCTTTGGGAGCTTCTGCCAATTCTGTGCAGGATTTACAATTCTTGAACATGGTAAATTTATATTTGTAACGCTAGCTGGTTTTATAGATGTCTGAAAATTATATAGCTTTTGAAAATTAATGATACTCCATTTTCATTTGCCTATCATGATAGTTAGTAAGAAAAATGGTTTAGATATGTATCATCACGTTTTGGCATAAGGGGAAAAAAATGTCTTCCTTGAGTAATGTACAAGTCTCGATGAGGAATTTACCATTCAGAGCTGATAAACCGGTTGTCATGGAAATCTATTGGAATTTTCACACACAGGGAATTAGAAATGTTAAGACTAGGAAAAAACCTGTGTTATGTTAGCCATCTGTTTACTTTTACTGTCCAAGAGGAAGTGAGTTTAATACACCCTCCTTCCTTCTTAATCTATTTTTAGATGTTTCAAACAAAATCTTTCCTTTGTTCCCTGTAAATCCATATAGGCATTATAAATAGACTTGCTAATAGAAAGCATTTTCTCAGGGGAAAATGTAAATTAAATAGGAATCGATTTGATTTTCTCCATCAGTAATTTAATATATGTCTACCTATTAGAATTTGAATTATTTACTTCTATATATCTTAATTTATGAATGAGGATATTGAGGAAATATTCAAGTACTTGTTTATAATAGCCAGCAGTTTCACACTGCAATTATCTATATATGCCTCCTTTTCATGTTTATTACCCCACATGTGTGTGTATATGCACACAAAGGCTTGTATCCCAGTGGGATGACTCCCCCCACCCTAGGCATACAGCCTAGTTTATTGACAAGAAGGGATTAACAGTGAGGGTTCAGAGGAAGTAGGTGTCACATCTGGTTATATCATGTCTGCCTGTATTATACACACAGACACATATACACATACACACACACTCTCACAGTACATTGACAGTGGTCCATCTTCAGCTGGTCAATAATTGACATCATTTACCATCGAATCACACACTCTGCCAGTAGTCTCCAACAAGAGGAATCCTCTCATTAATGCTCCTGCTGGCATTTTCATCATCAGTTTGTGACTTCTTTTGTGAATACTGAGTGGGTTGCAGCTGTTGTTGTATAGATGTGCTTTGTGCTTGTGTATTGTTGAGATTTTCTGGAGAGAGAGAGATATTGTACACAAACAAGATGGTGCTAGGATCTGCCATGATTCGAGCTCCAGTGGCTTTTCAGGTAACTAAAAAAAAAAATCATGTTATTTAAGTCTGATTTAATGATGTAATAATTTTTTTATTGTTTTAATTTTCCACGTTGGTTTAACCATGCATGAATATAAGTGGAACACAATAAATTTACAAGTGCAGCGTTGGAGCTTACTGATTAGTCATGGGGGATCTCTTTGTCTATTGCCTAAACTGTTCAGAAACTGTGTGGCAGATTTTTGCTACAGAGGGTGTTATTCTGAAAGAGAAAGAATGCTAATTCAATTGTTACCCATGAGGCTCTCTGCAAGGCCTAAAATTGATCATTCCTTACCATGGTGCCTGTGTTGTTACATCGTAATATGGCAGAGATAAGGGGGAAATTGCCAATTCTCAACTCTTTGGACAAAAAGGTTGGAGATTTGTAGTCGTCATGGTTTATTTATTTTTAAATTTTGGTTTAATCGTGTTTCTGAGTGGAACAGCCATATGTTTTTTCGCTGGGATTTGTTATTTGCTTTTATTTCTGTGGCCTATATTTCCTTTCAGTATGATTCCAGCATTTTGCATCAATTGTTGATTTTACAACATATGTGATGTTTATAGGAAACTACTTCTGAGCCTTGGGGCAGTAATTTTTGTAAACGCAGTCTAATGAAACATTGATTTTTAGTACAGTAATATAGTGTTGCAATTAGCCTGAAATTGTCTGAAATTCATTTGGTTTGGTTATGAAATTTTTAAGGGATATTTTGATACATTTAGCAGACTTGTAAATAGAAATATAAGTATTCAATAACAAAATACTGAAAATAGGTAAAGGCATTGGCTTCCTTTTTTTTTTTTTTTTATTGGAATGAGAATCGGATAATTCATTTGGTCTAGACTTTGACATCTGTCATCAGACTTGTTAAACACCAAAACCCAAACTGTCACAGAGCGATTAAAACAGAATTTGGACTGACAGTGGGACATAAAACAATGTGAGGGGTTTAACTTGCACCCAGACTCAATTTCCTGTCGCAAATTGACATCATAATTTTCTGAGTCGGTCTAAATCTGGTGTGGTAGCTGAATTAAGGCTCCACACACACATACACACACAAATATACATCTACATCACTGTTATAAGTGCAGGACTGGTTGTTAAAGCTTGGAAAAGGATCAAATCAAGTAGGAAGGAAGTGAGTACTTGTGACTTCGTTGAGGAAGGCATGAGCTTTTGTTTGGTGTGGTGTACAGTATTTTGTCATTAATGGCGGACCCTGACATGGTATTTCAGTTCTGTGTTTATTGCTTGCGTTAATATGTCGGTGAGTGTTTTTACCCATTACAAAAATGGTTATGTTATTTATTCTTTTTCTCTTACAGCACATGGTGCAGAATCAAATGACATCTGCATACCCGTATGCGGCACAGACAGGGATAGATGAATACGGCCACCCCCAGCAAGTGGTGGTCACTAGTCAGCCCGTCTCAGTGGCGGCCTCTGCTGAACAGGCAGCCACATTCAAAGCAGACTCTGCCACCTACCCCACCACCACAGTCGCCGCCAATGGTGGTGTGGAACAGCAGACGGTAAGACCGGGAAGCCACAGTGTACGTTTCAACTCTTTTATTTTCTAGGCATGAGCTGGAATGAGTTTGCCTGGCCACCAGTCTAGTCGAATCATGTGTATTTGGATTCTGTGTGGGTTCATTATGAAATTCATTAACAGAATTTCCATGGGATGTTTTAGGTTTCAGGCATTCACGCTGCTCAAAATAGTCTTTTAGCATGTGATGTGCTGTACATCTGTGATAGTTTCTTCACTCCTGTTATAAAAAGTCTGGTATTGATTTTCTGTTTGGTTATTAATTTTGTTCACATTCTTTGAAATTAATTAAGTTATAAAGTGTATACTCTTCTCATATTCTCATTGGTCATATTTTTTTGTGTGTAGTAGAATGCTCAATTTGTAACTGAATGTTGAAAATCAAAGGCTAGGAAGCAGAGTATTGATTGCTTTTTTGTAATACAGTGTGGATTTACTTGGGCAATGTCTGACACTATCACAGATCTAAAGTCTAATTATATTGATGTAATAGCCTAAGAATCATCCAGCATTGTGCCATCATCCCCCTATATATTTCATCTTCATGATATCTCTGTAGCGGTTGACTGCATTCTCGCTATACTCAGTCTGTTAATGCTTGTGAATGAAAGAGTTGAAACAATCACTGAAAAACATCAAAAGATGTCCAGTAATTTATTTAACTGTTGTGTGATAAAAGTATCTTTAGTTTAGTAACTGTAATTAATTGGAAGCTATTGCATTCCTAAAATGTTGGCTTTGGATACAAAAAGGAATGATCCCTGAAAAGTAATGTATAAACTATGCAGTGTTTGTTTCTCACTGGGAGAGAGGGAGAGGAAGAGAGATTCCTGATAGGAAGAATCTATGCCAAGAAGATAGCAGGCGTTTGGTGTGTGGCAGTGTGTGATGTTTGTAGTGAGTCACTTCACATGAAACGGAGCCCAAACACAGCCACATAGAGAGGCCTGATGAGGAGAGACAGATTCAGACACAGAGAGCCATTTAAAAACTCTCTCCCTAGATGAAAAGTCTCTAGTGTGTCACTCTAATTTTATTTTTACGTAATTCTCAAAATTCCCATTATGCATTCTCCCCCATAATAAAAAGCCCTTCTCTCTCTAGCATCTTTGAAGTTTCTCAAGAACTTCATTGTTTGGTAAGTGGTAAGGGTGTTATTTTTTTCTCTCTCCCCCCTCTGTTTTACATATACATTTATGTGACTTTTATTTTAGGGACTTCCACGTGCATACCCTTATGAAGAGATGCTGGCGGGGATCAACAAGGTTCATCACTTACTGCATGTTAATAAAACACACTCCTTCCATCCCAAATCATCTCAAAACAAATTAGCTAATACCAATATTAATTATTCAGATACATTGGACCTCCGAGTCCTATTGAGACCATACACTTCTCCCAGAGCTTGTTAGGAGGTTTGACCTATAGGAAACAGGGGCTCATGTTTTCTTAGAAAGGGGGGGGGGGAGGTATATCTGAGAAGTATATGGTTTCAGTGTCTCACAATATTTATACATTTATATCAGTGTGTGGTGTTTGGGAAATGTTTTTTTAGTTGTTTTATATTAACAAGAGATTTTTTTAGTTTTTAATCAAATGAAAAAGACGAGAGAATGAAGAATCTAGATTAAGATATGAAATCTGTCCAACAGAGGAAGTCCTTAGAAAAAAATTATACATGTTGACACTTGTAATATTTGCTAAGACACTTCAGAGTTTTCTAAATAAAGATGAGAACTTGCTTTCAGGAAGTTTTTATCTCAAGATGTAACATTAAAGATGTCCTCATTCTCTCTTATGTTATTTTTTATGTGCATCATGTATTCCTGATTTCAAGGCTTATTTCCTGATTTCCTATATAAACTATGGGTTGTTTTTTTTCGAAATAAAGATGTATTAACTACTAGTATTGTGATCGAAACAGTAGAGATAAAAGAAGAAAAAAATCATTAATGTGAGGTAGAAAAAAACCAAGAGCCTTGAGATAGGGAATATGTGATTTTCAAGTTTTGGTTTTTGTTTTCCAGTTTGAGCTTGGGTATTTGGCAAATCCAATTCATATATTTACACTCATAAAACAAGATTTCTTTCAATATTGCTTTTTGATGTATACTGTAGTACTGTTCCTTTAAATATTCATATAGTCAATTAGTCATCTCTTCAATATATGTAAAGATCACAATGGTAAATTGTGTATGACTAAAAGCAATATTGAATCAAAGAAATAGGTAATTCGATTAACACTGGTAAAGACGCTTCGCATTGGAGTATCGACTATCCAATTACCTATTTTTCTTTGGGGTTTTATAGCTTATCTGACAAATGCCTTGACTAATTTAGAGTATTTATATCATATATGAAACATTAAACCTAGGGCTAGCTGCTTCTTAGAATCAGTTGCACTTATCTATCATATCAATTAACATGGATACTGTAGCCACTTAACAATGCAGTAGTAATGGATGTTTTGCAATCAGTTCATTAATCTCCAAATTTTATCAAGTCCATCAGTGCAGAGTTTGAACAGAGACTGAAATTCTAGCCATGTTAATTCTTTTGTCTCTACTTCAACAAATTGTTTACACAGTAAAAAATGGCACAATAGATGAGATCTGTCAGTCCCCAAGTCGCGGATTTAAGGCTCAGGGCATCAGATGGTCATTATAGGGAGTTTCTAGTATTGATTTTATGTACAAAACCACGATTTTGTCTAAGACATTTTTCTTGTAATTTCCCCTTTATGAAGTCACTGTAAATGACAGAAGAACTATTGATTTCTGG
>WFKH01007768.1:42757447-42762898 GCA_016163765.1 Magallana hongkongensis
TTTTTAATAATTATCTTTGTTACATTTAAAGGCCTCCAAGTTTTTATTTTTCCCTTAAAAATTTTTTCAAGATGGATTCATTTATTGGAATCAAATTTTTCCTCTTTTTTTTTTTGGAATTTGAAAAATGCAGTAATATTTCAGTTATCTTTTAAAAAAGTGAAAATTTCAGTTTTGCAAAATAATATTGCAGTTTTTTCTAAAATAAAGCGAAAATTTCAGTTTTTGCAAAAAATGTTTTGGAGTTGAGTAGTAATGTAAGCAGTTTCTGTAGGCAGTTACATATTTATATAAATCTCAGAAGGTCTGTGACACCATTAGATTGGCTGCTGTCCATTGGGCCAGCAAGGTGCTTCTTTTACTAATTGTTTGTGCAATGTTATGTATCTTTTATTATTAATATATATTATGATGATATTGAACAGTGTATACTGTTGACATTTTTTTTTCAAACACATGAAACATAGCATTTGAATTGAGGGTCTGGTAAGGGAATGTATTTTTTCTGTTGTAATATTTTTTTTACGAGAGGTGATTGTGTCAACAGAGGGAAAGATGATGCGACTCATTTTTTTTTTTGTTTTTCATTTTTCAAATTCAGTTTACACTATTTAATGAACTTCCAGTATGCTTCTACATAGAGCATGGTTGATTGGTGCTAAGGTGGCAAGAATGAAGTGTGTAAGTGTTGGATGTGAGTGTGCACATTGACTTGGATGTGGGGCAAGTGTGATATAAACGAATGGGAGTGATTTACCACTGCAAGCTAGTCTCTTAACATTTATTCATATGTTACATTCATGATATACTGTTCAGAATGTTTTATTGCAATGTTACATTTAAAGAAAAACTTGCCAAAATTATCTTGCCCACAATGTCTGTTGCAGGTGGAATCGTAGAATTTTTTTTAAAAAATATTTTAATGTAGTAGGAATCTCTTTTTGAGGCTGAAATTCCCCCATGTATCTACCATGAATTTTAGATTTTTTTTTTAGTATTTTTGGCTCCTGTCTACTTTCATTTCTAATGTTTTGCATATAAAACCAGATCTGATTCCTTTTTCAAATTGGTTTTTAATGGATTTGAATTTTGCCACATGATATTTATTGTTATTTTCTGCAAAAACACAAGTTGTGAATTATGGTATTTAAGTTTAAAAAATTTGATCTGAAAACCCCAGATAAGGACGGTTTCTGATGTTTATCAGCAGATCCAGTAAATACCTCTTTTAGAAAATGAATCTCAGTAATTCCATTCTAAATCACATGAATGTCATTCATCTTGTTTTATTTCTTTCCTGAGAAGTAATCTCTTGTATCTCAGTTTGGGCATAATGAAAAAAAATTTTAATATTTTGTTTTTTGTTCAGTCGAAAAATGAATTTTGTTATTTGTTTACACATGTTGTAGTAATTTCTTGATTCTACGCATTCGTTTGTACTTGCAGGAATATTTATGCTCTGTGGTACAAAACTGATAATCAAAATAAGTTAAAATCAACATTTGTCAAAAAGTGATGAGGGGAAAAACAAAAACAAAACATTGTTATGATGTGGACTGTTGATAATTTTTTTTTTAATAACAGCAACCCAAGGTGCAATAAATCTTTATAAATATAAGAAATAAAACAGCTGTTTTTTGTCTTAAATTGTATGCATCTTGAGGTGCCTGGTTTGATCATTTCCTTAGGCTAGTAGAGAAGTTGACTTGATTGTATTTATTTCCTTCTATTTAATCATTGTCACTGGTGTACTCTTGTATTGTTATGTTGTATTGATTATTAATCTTCTAATATGTGTAGAATGATAGCTTGATATGTATCTTATGCTGTTTGGTGGTCATCTTGATATTTAATGACCTAAATGCTAGTGCTTCCCCATGGCATGTCTGGGGCATGATGGGAAAAAAAATCAACAAACTCTTTCAACTTTTGAGCATGATTGATTATTATGAAATAATCTAAGCATGTATTTATTGACAGAATGTTCTATGTGTGCTTACTTCCCTTGTTTGATTCCCATTTCTGGCATGCATTGTATTTTTAACATCTCTTGCCTATAGACAGCGGTGTGTTGACTTCCTGTGAACCGATACAGACGGTGAATCATTAAAACGGACGCAGACAGGACTGTTCATAACATATTTATTATATATATATTATTTGCACCTGGATATTTGCACCTGTAATCAATACATACATAAACACTTCATAGTGATTTCCCCCTTTTTCTTGTATTTATCAAAGATTTTTTTCTGTAGCATAGAGATTGTTCATTATGTTTCATGTATATTGGGAATTAGGTGATTTATTGCTAATGAGTTAGTAGAAGACTTTACATTTGATATTCTTATATATCATGTGTGGCTTATAATGTCCACAGCAATGGACAGGAGAAGGCAGATGACCTTGAGGGTCATGTCTCGACCTTCAGGGTCGCGACCCGACCCGACCCGAAGCCCCGGCGGATTTCCCCTTGGACTACGATTTTCCAACACTTGCTTAACATATTCTGTATCTACACTGTGTTGTATTTGTATTAATGATTTAGAATAATTGCTTCTTTTGTGCACAGTCCAATTTTGTCTTGTATGTAAAATAACCTCTTTGCACTTTGAACAGTTTATGTGTCAAGATTAACATAGGTGTGAGAATGAGTTTGATTTTTTTTTTCTCTTTCTTTGATGCAATAAACTGTTTGTAAGTGTTCCTAGTCATTTCACGGCAGTCTTTAATGCTATTGCATGGAATTCTGGCATATTCATTCAGTAGTAACAATACTATTTATAGTCCAGTGTATTTCCTATAAATATTGAAGCATGCATTATCATAGAGTTTTCCTGAACCATCATCCTTTGTCATTGCTGTCCAAATATTATACCTGCTCTCCAGTGTCAGCTCTCTTTCTCTCATATTGCTTAAACCACTTTTGATTGGCTAATCCAAGATGAATATCCTCTGCAAAGGAATGTGGGGCTGCATGGCTAAAAGCAAAAAAATAATAATAAGGCATATTATATAGTTTATCAACGACTAAAACAAACTTTTGAATTAATAGTATGAAGGTAAACTTTTAAGACTGTAGTCCAGGCCAACTTATTGGGGGGGGGGGGGGGGGGTTAAATGAAGAGTTTAAAGAGAGCTGACTGGCATTTTCCCTGTCCTGAGCGCGGGGGAAGTGTGAAGGATTTGGACAAGGACAAGATGTTGCATGGTATCATGATGCATTTTGAGAATTTCTGGTGATGGATGTGTTAAAATAGCTAACCGATATCACACATATAAAACCTTTGTTCTAGGCTTTAGGTCAGCGACTCTAAAACGACAATATCCAGGCACTGCAGGATATAGCATCATACCGTACGTAGTTTGTTAAATAAAAACTGATTCGGGGGGGGGGGGGGGAGAGATGATCAATCATTGTTTAATTTTATTTGTTATAGCCTTTTCCGCCCACTTTTCAGATTTTTTTTAAAGATTACTTGTTGCTTTCACAAGTTTCTATATTTGAAATGGGTCTTTGAAAGGATTACGAATCAATTTTATATGATGCTTTATCTTGTCGTGTCTGATAGTGTAAAAATTAGAAAAACTGGAAAAAAATAGTAACCCTGGAATACGTTACCATAACGACGAGAGAAGAGGCATCGTCAGCCATTATTGACCGGTATCAGGTGGCGATCGAGGCTACTGCATGAATAAATCTACAAACCATGAGTTCAATATGATGCAAAATAATGGGGACTGTAAGGGTGGCGGGAAATTGGATTCTATTTCTAGATGTTAACTTATTTACGGAAAATCGATCATAGTGGTTTTTGCAAAATATAAAAAGGCATGCTATTGCAAGAAAAGATTAAGAAAGGGGCATTTTCTTATAATAAGGAGAGGATTTGTAGCAATTTTATGGGAGGAACGATCGGTGTAGATTATTCGCGCAGTGCGCCGTACAGACCACTTGCAAAAATAAATTGGAACCTGATGCTGGTATTGTTTATCAATATTTATAGAAATATCTAAGAAAGAAGCAGCAGGTCTTAAGGTGCACACCATTAATGAAACCAAATAAAATCAGTGCTGAAAAAGATTTAATTTTCATAATAAAATACAATCTTTTTTTTTTTTTACCTAAATACAGACGAAACATATATCTAGCTTGTTCTTCCCTTTGAAACACAGTGTATTTAAAAATAAACGTAGTAGTTATTTGGTGTAATAGTGATAGTTGATGAGGTTGTGTAGGGGATAGACTAGTTATACACCATACACAGTAAATAGAATTAACCCCAAGTTAGTGACCCTATTGATCAAACGGGCATATTTCTAAAACATTTCTTTTTGTAATGCAAGACTACTGCTTTTTTTTGAAAGAAAAAATATACAGCCATGCTTTTCGATTTCTAAAAGATATGAACATGTTTCAATGAAAATTTAAAACCAAACAACTTTTGACTTTAAACATTTACACGACGATATCAACACAAATGCGATGAAAATGTCAAAAATTAGGGTGGCTTCACTCCTGCCATTACGCCAAGATCAAAGAGTGATTAACATAGAAACGATTTCGTATATTCGTACAATTTAATTGATTTTCATCAATACTCTAAAATACAATCTTAGTTTATACATGTGTAAACTCGGATTACCCAATAATAGTTTTATTTAAGATATCTGCGGAGAGTTCCGATATTTGATAACACTTAAATCACTGTTTTTATGGAGTATATGTATATACAATGACAAACTGTTGCAAAAGATCACCCATAACCAGGGGAAAATGAAATGCATTTTTTGATTTGATGATTATTTTAAGACGACCTTCATAATGAACATTGAGCATACAATGACTATATTCTCCATACAATCTCAAAGACTCTCTTGCTTATCAAATAAAGCAACTAATTATTGCATAATTTGAGTTAACACATGCATAAACGAATATTGTAGAACAGAATATTTGTTAAAAAAAAAAAATGTATTTAAGAAATCTCAACTGATGTCAGCGAATAGCCTTTGAAATGCGTTACCGGTCATAACCTCCAAAGTGTCTTATTTGCGACCAAATCAACTTTCCCATATTTTTTTTCTTAAGTAGGGTTCAAAAACATTTATGAACTAATTCAAAAGGTATATATACAGTATAAATCCATCAGATGTTTCAACATTTACCGTCAAAACCATATATGCATGGCATGATTGCCTTAATATTCTATCTGAATAAACAGCGTCCAAATACTTAATCTAGTATTGCTCGCCGACTGAAAAAGTCGTTTCACGCTGAAAAGGCTTGAAGGACAATGTTACCTGGCTATATTGTAAAGTAAAACTAGCAGGTAATGCACGAAGCGGTAAAACCTCAACTAAACTTTTTATCGATACTATACAATTAATAGTATTTATCATATCACAACCATATGAAAAGAAAGAATATGTATGTAATGGATATATGCC
>WFKH01007768.1:42763298-42780138 GCA_016163765.1 Magallana hongkongensis
TGGATTTTTATTTATACAGGATCACATGTATTATACTACATTGTCCAGATAGTTTGTATTATGACTCCATTAAGCTGATTTTATCATACCTATTGTTCCTCAGGTGAGCGGTGTGGCCCATGTGCCTCTTGTTTAGGTTCACTCTTTGTTAATTTTGTCTTTTTTGGTCATGATCTAATTAGATGTGCCTAGCAAGGAATAAATGAAAGACGCCACACTTGTCTTCGATCCAGATGTATGTTAGTTACGATAACTTCATTTATGAAAGAAGTGTTAAATGTAAATCGTTTCTTGTTTCTTTCATCTTTGTAATGGACTGATCAATAATGAGATATTTTATCTAAGAAGATGGGGGAATAATGCCCATTAGTTTAAATCGTAAAATACAATTTCAAGTTTTGTATATTTCCATCAAAATTTATTTTTAAATAATAAAATAAAATTTTGCACATGCACAATTTCTAACTTTATTCAGTCTCAATATTTTAGCAAACACAAAAAGAAAAAGTAAATTGCCTCTAGTTTTGGTGGCATCGCCTCAACCTAAAAGCTTTGTTCCACAAGGTTACCTAAGGTCTGGTGCTCTATCCACTGAGCCATTTTAGTCACAACAAAGTGCCTTATTTAATTAAATGCGACTTTGGCCACGAATTGACAGACTTGTATTATTGTCCTAAACCGCTCAATTATTGGATACAAAATGATATTCCTAATGTATAGTTGTCATCACTCCAAGTTTTTGTTGTTTGAAATTGGTTCCTTTTTCCATTAAACCATAATTAGACAACGACAAATATATGGAGCACAGACACACTATATAAAATTAAAGGAACAAATCGGACACTATTTGAAGATGTTTGTAGGTATACACCAGTTTCAATTAATATGTTCCAAGTATTGAACCTATTTAAAAGTTATACAAAATACACCGTTTGGGGCGATTTTTTGAAAGAATTAACAGATTTGATGATTTATATTTTTTCAGTTTCTTATTCACCCTTATAGAGGCATTTTACCCGCCTTATCCCCCCCCCCCCCCACTAAATCTTCTTTATACTTATTTTATTTCATGAGTAATTTAAATTCGATGAAAGATACAGATATATTAAGGAAGAGGGAATCATTCTTTGAGTATTATGAGGTGCAGAGGCGGATCCAGCAATATGAAAAGGGGGGGGGGGGTTCCAGATAGATGATCTAGAAACTGAACTAGATCATATCCAATCCATCGATTAAACCCAATACGTGTAAAATTCACTGCTAGTTAATCGTTAATAAACAAAGACCTTTTTGAACATTTTTTTATTTGGTAAAAATCTACGAACATTTTTGATATCTCGTCAATATCTATATCACCATCTCTGAGTAAAGTAAACATGCATTAAGGCAAGTCTTGCCAAACTGTTTTTTATCCATTGTTGAACGAAAGTATGTTTTGATAAGGAAGGTTTGCATAATGTCTAGCCTTAAAGGTGCATATGGTCTAATTTTTAATTTTGATAATGAACATTTTAAGCTGATGTCGATATAAAGGTATATATAGCTTTGTGCGGTGTTTGTAACTTGCGAGCGGGATAAATTTTTTTGGTATTATTACTTTGAAATTTTAATTCTGAAACTTTTTTGGTTATTTTTGATATTCTATGGACTGTCCTGTAAAATAAAGGTGTAATGATAATTGGATATGACAAAGAGTGGGATAGTTTACCTGCTAAATACATGTAGATGAAAATACAGCGCGGATATTCAAGATTATCTTCAGGAAATGTTTGAAACGTTGTGTTTTGCATGCAAATCCTTTAAAGGGATTTCTTGTAACAGAATTTTTGATTCATGGAAATATAAATCTGTGTTTTAGCTAATACTTCTTCACGTAATTTTTCAATTTTCCATATGTTTTAAAGAATAAGGAATCATTCTTTGAGTATTATGAGGTGATCATTACGGTCGGAACGTGTTCAAATCCAATAAAGCCAGAAGGGCTTTATGATAGATTTGTTCACGCCCCGATCGTAATGATCACCTCAAAATATTCAAAGAATGATTCCTTTTACTTATATTTATATAATTTTCAATTGTACGATTTTTAAATTATTAACATTTATATGTTATTTTCATTTTGTATAATTATGCAAACCCCGCTTGCGCCCCAACTACGTCATTTGCGTCATTGATGAAATTATTGAACTATAGTTACAAATGTAATTCGTAGTGTTATCACAAAGAAGGACACTGGAAAATGTAAATATAGTCAAATAACAACGGATGCTGAAGGAGAGTACTTTATTCTAATAAAATACTGTCTTCGCTTCGCTAGCCAAGGGTTTTCGGTCCAAAATATTATTGTTTTGTTATTCCAAAATGCATTATACTTTGTTCGAAATTCTTACCAATGAGCTATTTTTCAATGCATTTATTTTACTTACTTGTTATATATAGATAGAAAATAATCGCCTATAAAGCATTATAATTTTAGAGGGCCGATTTGGGGTTTTTTGCGTAAAAACTACAATAGCAAAACTTTTTATTTTTTTAAAAACATATGTAATATACACCAACTCTAGTATACATGTATTTGCGAAGTTTCAAGAAAATCTACAATCTGGTTCCTTTAGGGGCCATCTCAAAATACATTTACATTTACTATAGGAATATATATAGGAATTTGTCATTTTCCGCCCTTCGAAGCAGATTTAAAAAATACAGTACTACAATAGCGATTTTCCTCAAATTGTTATATGTGATTAGTAATATCATTTTCTACCGTATATGTAAAATATACTAAATTTTACCATCTTGTTTAAAAGGGACATGGTCACGATTTGGGTTAAAATTTATTTTTCCGTTTTTAATGTTTACAGTGCTTCAGTAAGACAATTCTAATAGTCAGCCAAAATTTGAGTGTCAGTCGTCGAGTTCTAAGCGAGATACAGAGCTCACAATTCTTCGTTACGTAAACTCGCAAAGCTCAGGTCATGATTTTGAATGTTGAATAGAAAGTTCTAGGTTTAGACTAAAATGAATATGTGACAAACGCTAGCTAAGAACTGTTTATTAATGTTCAAAACGAATAAGCAGATAGACAAATCAGCTTGAAAAAGAACTTTCATCGGCATATTGTACAAATATTACAAAAACATGGCACGAGCCTTGTTTACATAACAAAGAATTGTAAGCTCTATATCTTGCTTATAACTCTACGACTGACACTCAAATTTTGGTTGATCATTAGAAATGCATTACTAAAGCACTGTAAACAATTAAAATAGAAAAATAAAATTTGACCCAAATCGTGACCATGCCCCTTTAAATGGGGGTCATCTCAAAATATCAAAATGCACCAAATTTTGCTATATATTTGGAGTATTACAAATGCAGATTGGTGCAATGGATTCTTAAAAAAAAATAAGAAAGATAACTTTGAGAATAGCATAATTCTGTGTGCAAAATTTCCAAGATGGACACTTTTTACTATTTCTTTATGTTATTTCTTAAAACGTACTCCTACAATTACAAAGCTTCATTTTATCATAACGTCATAAAAGCACAATGGCAACGCTCACCTACCGAACAATGGAAAAATTGTTAAAAATAAAATTTTCCTTCAAAAATCTAATTATTTTTATCTGTATTTTGTTTATTGTGTTCTATTTCATAAATGATATGACCGTATCGGAAAAAAAAATCTAAAAAGTATAAATACCTTGAATTTTAGTAGATTGCGCAAAAACATGCTCAGTGAAAACTAAAGTCGACCACCTTAAAAAAAAAAAATCATATGTCCCAGAGAAAGGGGGGGGGGGGTCCAACTCCCGGGACACCCCCCTCTCTGAATCCGCCAATGACTAGTGGTCAAATACAACCGACCATATTTGATCACCTCATAATATTCAAAGAATGATTCCTTATTACTTATATTTATATCATTTTTAGCAGTTCTACGATTAAATATTTTAATATAGTCATCGATGAAATGTGGACTATACATTACAATTTGAGTCGTAGTGTTATCACAGACAAAACACTGGAAAAATGAAAATATAATTATTTTTTCCCTGTTTTCGGTTATGTCTTGGTACAAGCTAATATTATTTTTACGCATGCGCAGAGTGAAACCGGCAAAGTGCACGAGGATTTCAAGATGGCGGCTGACAGGGGCTCGGAAAGCGAGTCAAGAAGGCATAGAAAGTCTGAATCGCAGTCACAAGGAAGTGTCAATGGTGACGAGATAGAGGAACCAGATTTCAGCGATCCAGAGGGTTACGTCGATGACATTTCTGACGAAGGTTGAAAAAGTTTACAATGTTTATTTTGTTCAATATGGGTAGGAAGTCTGAACTTGCAAACACGTGTAACAATAAAATGAGCAATTTTTGGCCACATAATGCCAGGATAGGCACGATCAAAATGAAATACGAAGTTGTTGCTTTTATTCCATACATTAACGTTAATCAAATTGATAGTTTGACAGAGTAAAGTCATTAACAACTTTTCAAAGTAAGACCAATCGCCCAAATTTGATATAACGACCCGTTTGTGATATGATGTCCTAAATGGGATATAGATAAAAACTTTATAGTGCAAAAAATATTTTTTTTAAGTTAAAATGCTGTGAATCCACATAATATATAGAATAAATCCATATAATACATAGAATAAACAATCTTTGCTGCAAACAAGTTCTTCTTTAACATGTTGATCCACATGTAAATTAAAACTTTTCACAAACTTTATGTTTACTGAAAAACTTATCTCTATTACACTTCGCTTTCACATATCACAAACCCATCAACAGTAACTGTAGCACAGCTCTTTGCAGTGTAACTTGACGTAGTTTGGTGAAGTATGATGATACAACAATATGTTTAACTAGACACGATCTCGTTGCGAGCAACGAGTGGGTCTTCCGTTTGATTATGAATTAATGATAGGGTTGAATTAAAATGTTGACATTTGGTACAAGTTACTATATTAACTTCCTTTTAAACTAATTTTTGGACCTACACTGCAAAATTAAGATTTCCGGAAAAGGCCATTTTTAAACTTCAATATCTCTGCAATGCGTTGTCCGATTTTAAAATGGTTTTTAGTTTTGTATTCAGTACAAAAATGTCTACAAAACGTACATGCTTTAAAATTCCGAAAATCGAAATTTTGGAATCACTTCCGGTGATTAAAACACAATTTTCTAAAAATGCTGTTTGAGCGGACAGGAAGTGACGGACGATCGTGGTTTTACCTGATCGGCCGTAGGAATTCAAAAATCTATCATTCCTGAAACTTTCAAATTTCTATCTTTAATCGTTTTTGAGAAAAAGGGAGGACAAGACCACTTTTTACAAAAAGAAAAACGAATATAACGGCCGACCGGAAGTGACGTCATCAACAAAAATGTACATGATTAAAGACCTTGATATTTTGTATTATTCGTGAAAATTTCATAAAAATCCATTGTAGCATATTTGAGATATTTGAGTTTTAAGAAAAATGTTAAGAAAAAAAAGAATAATAATAATAGTGAAAAATAGAGAAAAAGAAACCTAACAAAAACAATAGGGTCTTCTGTTGGAAACGGAAGACCCTAATAATAATAGTGAAAAATAGAGAAAAAGAAACCTAACAAAAACAATAGGGTCTTCCGTTGGAAACGGAAGACCCTAATTATTATTATACCTTATCTATCAACTAAAACATCAGTAAACTTATATCAATTTTCCCTGCAAACCAAAAATTGCAGTAGTTACCATTAAAGAGTTAATATGACCCAGAAATATGTTGCAGAATATTACAAAACAATTGTCAAAGTCAATTATCTTGTGCGGAAAATTGTTTGAAGAATTGATGCTTTGTGATTTTGTGAAAGAATAAAAGTAACAGTCAGATTAACAATATTTAAAATAAAACTTATTTTTATTAGGCCATATAAAATTTACTTTTAGATTCTCATCCCCGCCCGCCCCTCTGAAAATGGCCTGCCCCGATGCATTTTATTTTATTTTGAAAAAAAATTGTGTGAAAAAAAAAAATTCGGGAAAAAAATCGGGCTCGGTATACAAAAAATTCAAAACATTTTAATGGCTGCTTAAACATGTGGATTACTGTTTGGATTCCAGTCATGTTTGTTATCATAAGGATACAAATGTCTTCGTGCATTAAAAGCTAAGTTGAAATAAAATGTAATTAAAAGATTAAAAGTGGGTTTGTGTACTCATATTAGCATTAACAATTTAGAAGAGTAGAGCAGTTGTTATTTCTAGAACATGAACGGTGGAAAAGGTGTTTTAAAAAAAATAATAATAATAAATAAAACCCGCCCACCCGCCCTATAATTTTTGCAAATCAGGATGAGAATCTAAATATTAATTTTATGTGGCCTTAGTTAACTTATGGTCAAGCAGATAACTTGTTAATGATTTAAAATTTAACTGAAGTTCACTATGTGCTCTACACTTTAGAAGTAAGATTTAACTAAGGACTTGGTTTCTGTTTTCAGAATTGCTAGGAGATTTACTGAGGAGCAAACCTAAAGAATCGGATGGCATTGATAACATTGTTGTGGTAGATAATGTACCCCAAGTAGGACCCGACAGGCAGGAAAAACTGAAAAATGTCATCAGAAAAATCTTTGAGAAGTTTGGCAAAATCAACAGGGAATTTTTTCCAGTTGCTAATGAAAAGACAAAAGGGTTAGTCTTCTTTAAAAAAAAGAATCAGTAATATAGATTTAGATGCACTCAATGTACATGGAAATCTTTGCAACATTAATGTTGAAATGTAAGTCCTTACTTTTCAACCATACAATCTTCTGAAAACTTTTTGAAAAGAGAGCATTGCTGTTTAAATATTTTAAAATGTGTGATCTCTCTTTCTGTCAGGTACGTTTTCATTGAATACACTTCACCCCTCCATGCCAGTGAGGCTGTCAAGATGGCGAATGGATACAAGCTTGACAAGCAGCATACTCTTCAAGTGAACATCTTTTCTGACTTTGACAAGTAAGTGCCCTTTATCATCCAGAACCTTGTACTATAAATAAGACAAATTTTGTCTTTGCAGACACCAGTGACAATCTTGATAAAAATATGTAATGTTTTCCCTCTTTTCTCTCCATGTTAATGTGTGATCATTTTATTTAGGTATGAGAAAATCCCTGAGGAGTGGGAAGCACCTAAACCCAAACCTTACCATGATGTCGTAAGTATATTGAAATTATATTACTATCCGAGTCAATAAAGCTTGGAGTATTCAGTCTTGGAGCATTACAGCAGATTCATAATATTTCATTTTTCAAATTGAGATGCAGTAAACATTTTACTGAATTCTTTTTATTTCAAAATAAGTTTTCAGTATAAACTTGGGTTCCAAAGACTTTTTAGTTTTTTTTCTATTTTTTAGGGAAATCTACGCTACTTCTTGCAAGAACCAGACTGTTATGATCAGTTTAGTGTCATTTATGATGGAGGAGAGAGAACAGCCATCTTCAAGAACACTGCCAGGGAACCTGTGCTTATTGAAGAAAGAGCAGTAAGTTATTGCTGTTAAAAGGCAATTTTTCAAAAAACTTACGATATTGATAGGAATTTTTGCCAAGACTGTTGCAGTGTGTATGTATTCTCTGATCTCTTTGTAGAGGTGGACTGAGACCTACATTCGCTGGTCACCCCAGGGAACCTACCTAGCGACCTTCCACGCCAAGGGAATAGCTCTGTGGGGAGGGGAAAAGTTTGAACAGATCATGAGGTTCAGTCACCCTGGGGTTCAGCTAATTGACTTCTCTCCCTGTGAGCGATATATGGTGACCTTCAGTCCCATCCTGTCCACCCAGGAAGACCAGCAGCAGATCATTATCTGGGACATCAGGACTGGCATGAAGAAGCGAGGCTTCCACTGCGAGACACAATCCACCTGGCCCATACTCAAGTCAGTATTAATGATGTATTTTGTTCTCTGAAAATGAATTTGATCAAATTTGCTTGGCATAGCTGGACATTAAAGAGATATTAAAAATGAATAACTTTTGTTTGCAGGTGGAGCAATGATGGAAGCTACTTTGGAAGGATTACCCCAGATACTCTCAGTGTTTATGAAACACCAGTAAGCACATTACAAATAAGGAAGATCGTGTGAATGTCTTATATAAAATTCAGTTATATGTTTGTGAAAATCAAATGTCACATTAATTTTATATTTTTGATATTTTAGTCAATGGGGTTGCTTGAGAAGAAAAGTTTGAAAATTACTGGACTAAGGTAAGCTAAAAATACTTTTAAAAAACTTAATCCACTCTTAATATATATGTATATATTTTTTAAATTTATGAAGTATATAATAATGTATTTGATTGGTTGTTTTGTAAAAATTGCTAATTTCTACTGACAGAGACTTTTCCTGGTCTCCCTCTGACAACATCATAGCGTACTGGGTGCCTGAGCAGCAGAACGTGCCAGCTAGAGTCACTCTCATTCAGATGCCAGGTCGTCAGGAACTGTGTATCAAAAATCTCTTCAACGTCGCTGACTGCAAGATGCACTGGCAAAAGAATGGGGACTACTTGTGTGTCAAGGTCGATCGCTACTCCAAAGCCAAGAAGATTGAGGAGAAAGACCAGTTTAAGTACAGTGTAAGTATGACCAGTTCAATGCAGTTTATGTAATGACCAGTTCAAGTACAGTCTAAGTAAAGACCAATGCATTGACAAGTGAAGTGTAAGTAAAGACCAATTCAATTGCAGTGCAATAATGGCAAATTTTAGTGCAGGAACTTAGCAATTTTTATTACAGAAAATTCAAGAAAAGTCAAAATTTTGAAATATAGAGAGTTTTCTTCCTACATTTCACCTTTTTTTTGCAGGGCCTTTATTACAATTTTGAGCTGTTTAGAATTCGAGAAAAGCAGATCCCAGTGGATAAGGTAGAAGTCAAAGGTAAATTTTTTGAAAATGAGTTTTGTTTATCCAAGAAGTTTCATTTTACTTGTTGAAAATGTTTTTATGTGAATCATTTCAATTATATCTTTGCAGAAAATGTAATTGCATTTGCCTGGGAACCCGTTGGCAGTCGTTTTGCTTTTATACACGGAGAATCCCCCAGGATTTCAGTTTCATTTTACCAGATCAGACCAGGGAAAGTGGAAACTATCAGTAAGAAGGCAGCATTTTAAACATTATAAAAAATTGTTTTCTATCATTTGCATGATTTGAATTTTGATTCTATATTCTTTTCTGTTTGCAGAAACTCTGGAAAGAAGACAAGCAAACCACCTGTTCTGGAGTCCTACTGGACAGTTTATTGTTCTAGCAGGATTACGCAAGTAAGAATAGTAAATAGTTGATTTCAGAAAAAAGCAAGAAACAAGCATTTCCTGATGATCCATTGATCAATCTAATTAAAACTAGACTTGTTAACCACTCCTCTACAACCCGGTATACATGTACAAGATCTAACAACATCCCATACAAGGTCACCTTGGAGTGACCTTTCAAGTCTAATTTTGATTAAATTGATTATTGCTATAAAGTTTTGTGTGTGGTGTTTTCTTTATTGATAATGCTGTATTCATTTGTTATAAAGTTTTGTGTGTGGTGTTTTCTTTGTTGAAAATGCTGTATAAATATAAATTTGTGCGTGGGGATTTGTTATTGATAATGCTGTATACATTTGTGTGTGGTGTTTTGTTTACAGCATGAATGGAGTGCTGGAGTTTGTGGACGCCTCTGATGTGACTGTGATGGCTCAGACCGAGCACTTCATGGCTACAGACGTTGAGTGGGACTCCACTGGGAGATATGTGGTGTCGGCCGTCAGCTGGTGGGGACACAAGGTAAGCCTGCACACTCCATGTAAATGTGTATGGGGGTAGATCTTAAACTGAACCCAAAATGACATTTCATTTTCTCATGTTTTGGAGAATCTTTTGAATTTAAAAAAAAAAAATTTGTGCTTGTTTTTAGGTTGACAATGCCTACTGGATCTGGTCTTTCCAAGGACGTCTGTTGCAGAAAATTCAACTGGAGAGATTCTGTCAGTTACTATGGCGACCACGCCCTCCCACCTTGTTGTCTCCAGAACAGATGCGCGTAAGTGTTTATATTAAGTTCATTATTAGAATTTGTGTACTGCAGTTTTCACAATTTAAAACATAATTTAAGACATATATATATGTGATTCAAAGAAATATTTTTCTTTTTCATATTTTTCATTCCTATTACAGGCCATTAAGAAGAACATGAAGAAATACACTGAGCAGTTTGAGGTCATGGACAGACTTAGACAATCCAACGTTTCTACTGTAAGTCAGCAGATTAGTAGGTTCTACTCATAACATAGAAAACTACAGAAAATAACACTATATTATTATAACCATAGCAATGCTCACAACCCAGGATGGCAATGTTTTCAGTGCGTTTTGGTTTTTGCAGGAAATTCTTGAGAAGAGAAGTGAAATGATGAACGAGTACAAGCGCTTCAGAGAACGAGCCACAGAAGAGTGGGAGAGTATGAAATACAGGAGATTAGAACTCAGAGACGGTAAGTGGGGGAGTATAAAATACATGCTTCGCTTGGTGGTTAATGGGAGAATACTAGAAATCTTAGAATGTATAAAGTGGGAAAGTATGAAGTATTGGATATTAAAACTGAAAGAAGTTTAGAAACAGACTCTCTGAAAGGTCTGGTTATTGATTCATGCTGGTTACCCAGGTTATCACAGTAAAATGATTGAATGTCCTACAAATTTCATCAGAAGTTTCAGTATTGGATAATGATAAAAAAAAAAAAATTTAAATTGTCCAAATTTATGTAAAATGTAAGGTGGAATGCTACACCAAAATCTTATTTGATGGATTTTTAAAGTATCACTTCTGAAACATGATTTCGTTGTAGAAAAAAAATATCGCATAAAATAATTAAGAGCATATATCCCTCTTTGAACAACAAAATCATGTTTCAGGAATGATACTTTAACAATCCGTAAAATAAAATTCTGGGTTAGCATTCCACCTTAAAGAGTGAACAGAGAAATAGTGTTATTGTTAGATGAAAATCGGTTTTCTTCTAAAAGAATGCACTTGATAATGGCAAAGAGAGGTATTGTGTGCTGAGCTGTCTCTTGCTCTATTACAGGGGTGGATACTGACACGTTGGAGTATGAGGAGAACGACGAGGAGATTGTAGAGTTTTTGCTTAAAGTCGAAGAAGTTGTTGTGGAAGAGTAAACCCCAGAAAGATTGTCGTTATTTTTACCGCTGTCAGCCGATTAACAGCCATCTTGAAAGTTGGGAAAAGTGCCGTAATATCAACTATCTGATTTGTATTATAATTATTGTACAGATATAATAAAATTGACATTAAGGATAACGACCTGCTGTCGAAAAGATGGCAGGTTTTACTTGTAGATATTTTTATTGTTGCCAAGTGCTGCCTGTTTATGTGCTATATACATTGTATTTAGTGGTCTGTATGCAATTTTTTGTCCCGCTTTCTATTTTATTTGGACATTTTTCTGGGTATTTTCCTTTCCCTTTTCGGTTACATTTGGAAAACTATAGTATTTATTTCAAATTATGCTGGTTTTGTGTCTCACACTACGATCTGTCAAGTATTTATCTTAATAAAGCATGGTTTACATTGATATGTTTGTTCAGTAATATTTATTACATGTTAAAGTTGAAAATTATATACCGGTACAATATACATGTATTTTGATATTATAAACATGGGTGTATGCTTGAGAAAATTTCCTTTTACAGTGGAATGCATGGGGTGAATTGAAAAGTTGCAGACTTAAACAATATAACTTGTACCAGTAATTGATTGTGCATTCCTAGGTTCAAAATCCGTTAGAGAATGGAGTATCAATAGTGAGTTTAGAAAAAAGGGCATGCTTTTCTTGGTAACTTTGGCGTGAATTAATGTAAGGATTCTTTCTTGCTGCGATCTCATTTGCTATAAATGATAATTATGAAGTGGTGAAAATAGGGTGTGGGTCTTATAAAAATCTTCTCAAGAACATCTACATAAAAAATGCTACTATGTATTTATAGTGAAGATTCTAAATTGTAAAAACTGTGACCACCGGACCAATAATGGGCAAAAAAGGGGTTTGAAGTTGAACATGGAAACATATACGGAAAATGTTTTAAAAATCTTCCCAAGAACTGCAATGCTACAATTTGTGTGGTAACTATTCAAGCATCCTCAGCTAGTGTAAATTTTAAATTGTTCAAACCGTGACCCATACTGGGGCCCCAAGAGGGGTTCAAAGTTCAAACATTCAAATATAATGTAAAACTGATCAAAAAATCTTTTTAAAGAGCTACAATACTGCAATTTGTAATATTAATATGCAAACATCCTCAGATAGTGTAGATTTTAAATTGTTCAAACCGTGACCCCCACCAATACTGAACCCCAAAAGAGGTTCGTAGTTTAACATAGAAACATGGGGAAATGTTTAAAAATCTTTTTGTCAAGAACTACAATGCCACAGTCAGAGAGAATACTATGCAAACATCCTCATATCTTCATTACTCATATCAATTTACTTTCACTTTTTAAAATTATTTGTAGTTCATTTTCCAATTTTGTTATCTTTGATACGGTTTGGCTTCTAGAGTAATAAGATGGGTCAGTTGATGCATTAAATCTTAGGAGATGTCAAAAAACTGGGCTTCTTTTTATATAATGTTTTATGTGTATTTATGTCTAATCTCTGAATTTATGTGAGTTTTACAATATTTTAGAAGAGTTTCATATTCAAAATGTTCGAAAGAGGTACAAGAACTGTTGTTCGGGTGAGCTATGTGGCCCATTGGCCTCTTGTTCGATAAATCAGCCATCTTGCCACAACCCCTATACCTAAGTCCGTTCAATAGAGCTATTGTATCCATCTTATCTAAATTGTAGCGGCTAGGCTATCTGCTACGATCTTGAACGCAGCCAGATCGATGGCAAAATCTTGTGTGACGTGCCGGGAGTGGATTGGAGATAGTTTTCCCGACTAATAATAAAATATACTTTAAGAGGGCCGTATGGCCATGGCCATTTTTATACTATATAAATCTCCTTAAGAAGAAGAGCTCTGTATTAAGATATATGAAAACATTCGAATTTTCTTTACTAAGTTATAGTTTATAGCTATTAAACCATTTAATACAAGAGAAAAGCTGTCAATGTGACAGCAAACCGGGTTTTTTTTTGTGTGAACAGTATCCATAATCCATTTGTCAACCGTGAATTAATAACCACTACCTATCCAGAGAAATCGGGTACTCTATATGCAATATTGTGCCAAAAAATAACTAAGTTCAACATGTGATATTTTTTCATAAATTATCAAAAATCAAAATCCAAGTAACATGCACATCTCTGATATATGTACAATTGATCTGCAAAACAACAACCTCCTAACTTAAAAACTGTAGGAGGAGTTATCAGTACAATAGGGGTACCCTTTACGCAATGTGAAAAAATGACCCAAGTTCAACAGCTGGTACTTTTTTCATAAATTTACTATCAAAAATCAAAATCCAAGTAATATGCACATCTCTGATATATGTACAATTGATATGCAAAAATTTCCTATCTTGAAAACTGTAGGAGGAGTTATTCGTACAATATGGGTACCCTTTTGGCAGCCGGCCGCCCGCCATTTTCTCCATTTTAATAACGGGATTTTTCCTTTGAAGAACCCGGTTAAAAATTAAGGTAGATGATGGTTAATTTGTTGATCCTCCTTAGGCAAAAGAATTTTTTTTTTCATTAACTTGGTGAATTCCGGGGGGTGTCAAGGAATTCTCTCATGTGCGCGAGCATAGAGGAAACGTTTGCTATCCAGTTAACAGTTGACGGAATACTTCTGCAAATTATTATTATTGCCAAAAACATTTTGATGAAAAAACAATCATCCAAGAATTCAAACAGAGAAAACAATGAACAAATTTAATTTCCTTTAATATCTTTCGTTTGATGCATGCACTGATAAATTTACAACGCAATCACAATGATGTAATACAATGGTTTTAAAGAACACCTAATCACAATGAAACAAGCTACCAATGAATTACAATCTGGCTCAGACATAGTCACTTAGAAACACTTCCTGTGAACGACGCTGGGTCCACTCTCGTCATACTCCTGTTTGCTGATCCACATCTGCTGGAAGGTGGAGAGAGAGGAGAGTATGGATCCGCCGATCCAGACGGAGTACTTCCTCTCTGGGGGAGCGATGATTTTGATCTTCATGGTGCTAGGGGCTAGCGCGGTCATCTCCTTCTGCATGCGGTCGGCCATTCCCGGGAACATGGTGGACCCGCCAGAAAGCACCGTGTTGGCGTACAGGTCTCGTCTGATGTCGACGTCACACTTCATGATGGAGTTATAAGCCGTCTCGTGGATCCCTGATGCTTCCATTCCCAAGAATGCTGGCTGGTAGAAAGCCTCCGGACAGCGGAATCTTTCGTTGCCAATGGTGATGACTTGTCCGTCGGGCAGCTCGTAGCTTTTCTCCAAGGACGAAGTCGAGGCAGCGGTCACCATTTCTTGCTCAAAGTCCAGAGCCACGTAACACAGTTTTTCCTTGATGTCGCGGACGATTTCCCTCTCGGCTGTCGTTGTGAAGGAGTACCCGCGCTCCGTCAGAATTTTCACCAGGTATCCAGTCAAATCTCGTCCAGCCAAGTCCAAACGTAGGATGGCGTGGGGCAGGGCGTATCCCTCGTAGATGGGTACGGTGTGGGAGACCCCGTCCCCAGAGTCCATGACGATCCCCGTGGTCCTTCCCGAGGCGTACAGAGACAGAACGGCCTGGATGCCCACGTACATTGCCGGGGAGTTGAAGGTCTCGAACATGATCTGCGTCATCTTCTCTCGATTGGCTTTGGGGTTCAGCGGTGCTTCGGTCAGTAGCGCTGGGTGCTCTTCTGGTGCTACCCGCAACTCGTTATAGAAGGTGTGGTGCCATATTTTTTCCATGTCGTCCCAGTTTGTGACGATTCCGTGTTCAATGGGGTACCGCAGGGTAAGGATACCTCTCTTGCTCTGGGCTTCGTCCCCCACGTAGCTGTCCTTCTGGCCCATACCGACCATCACACCCTGAAACCAGATGGAATATTTCATTGATTTTAATACAAGCCGCTGAAGCGGTGTCAGGTTACATGTACATATCAAAAATTGAATTAAAAATGAAATAAAAAATTTTCATTTATTTTAACAGTTATCCACAAGCAGTTGCATTTATATGAACATCGATGTTGCAGACTGAGAGAAATTCTCTTTGATGTGCTGCCTTAAAATATTTTCTATTACAAAAAGATCACTGTTATTAATAACAATAATAATTGACAAAATTAAAAATCTTAAGATTAATAATGTTTATCAGCGATACAAAAAGATATTTCCTGTTATTCCTTCGAACGTGTTTAGAATTATAGTACATGTATAGTTTTTTAATGGTGACTTGGGCTCTCGTCCAAAATATAGAATTTTTACCTGTCAATTTCACTGCCCGGCTGGAATACAGCATTTATCGAAAACTTGCACATAATTAAGGAAGGGCTTTATGATAGATTTGATCACGCCCGGCCGCCCGACCGTATTTGATCACCTCATATTATTCAAAGAATGATTCTTTTTACTTATATTTATATAATTTTCAGCAATTGTACGATTAAATATTAAAATAGTCATTGATGAAATGTATTGGACTATACATTACAAAATTGATTTGTATAGCGTTATCACGGACAAAGACATTGGAAAATATCAAGTTAACTGGTCCCATACCATCGGTCCATCATATTATTTCGAGCCTTGGTACAGTCATCACACGATTCGTGATAGTTAATATTCCAGGCACGTACGTAGCATTGTTTTTGAAAGGGGGAGGGGGGGGGGGTTGACATTACTATAATGCTTTGTAATTTTCAATTTTTTAAATATAAATTAACAAGAGGGTCAATCAATAAACAAGTTTGTCAACTTTAAGAAGGGAAAACCGTCCGTTCAACCAGAAATTTTTAGAAAATGAAAAATAGGGTAAGCCCTAATTAAATGTTAGCGTTACTGCAGTATGTCGATACATTTCAGCCATGTGACACCAACAGCGGGGACACGTGCAACAATGTACAAACACGGATTTAGAGCCTGACGGTGGGGGTCTTTTAGAAAATTCAGAGATCTGATGTAGAATACTGAACATTAGGCCAAAGTAATTAATGAATTTTGAAGCATACCATTCATAGGCATGTGTATATTCTTTTTCTCATGGTCAAAGTCAAGGTCGGTAAAATTTTAAAAAGTCCAATGATTCCCCCCATCCCACAAATAAAACAAATATTCAACTACATAGTATAAAGCTATAATACAATTGATAGTGATAACTTTGAACTCAAGATATTGTTTTTTCAATCGCTCATAGGGCCTATAAAGTTAGGCCTATACCTGATGTCTTGGACGCCCAACGATGGATGGAAAAACGGCTCGAGGAGCATCATCACCGGCAAATCCAGCTTTGCACATTCCTGATCCATTATCAATAACAATCGCAGCAACTTCGTCACTCATGTTTCAGATGAAAATGAAACTGCAGCCTAAAATCAGACTTGTGCGTTCGAATACTGTAGCAAAATGGAAGAGACCACGTGTTCATCCGGGGACTTTTTAATTCCAAGGCCTCCTTATAAGGAAATATTGATGGCAGGGATGCACTCCCAAATATGGTCATTTCAAATAGCACCGCGCTTGAACTTTAAAAAGTCAAAGGTGCATAACTCAGTTTCGTTGAGTAAACGAGGCACATATTACTAAGATACAACATAAACGTGTAAAAAAAAAAAAAAAAAAAA
>WFKH01007768.1:42794615-42881946 GCA_016163765.1 Magallana hongkongensis
CATATATCATCAACACTATGTTTATTCATAAATTCAAACAGTGCATTATAACCTTTGTCATACATATGGACTGTTTTCCCACAACGATCTATTTCAATAAGCGTGTTATTAAAATCTCCTAATAACATAAGACTGTTAGACATTGGGATTATTTCTGAAATATTCTTAAGAAATGATGATCTATCTGCAACTTTGTTTGGTGCATAACCATTTATTATATCAAATGTTTCCTCATTATCTTTATATTTTATGTGCAAAAATCTACCATCAAATGCATTGACAAATTCAACATTTTCTTTTAAATCATTTCTCATTAAAAATGCTACACCTCTTGCCGAACTGTCATAATTATTGTAAATAATTTCACCATTCCATAAATGTTTATACCTATTAATAAATTCATCTTTCCAATGTGTCTCTTGTAGACCAATAATATCATATTTCTTTTCAACAAATAAACTAAATATCATTTTCATTTTGTCAACATTACATAATCCATTACAGTTCCATGAAGTAACTAACATTACAGATATGAGTAATAAAGTTACAATAATTTTATTCATTTTATCGATTCTTTTTGGCCTTTCCTTTCTTCACCTTCTTCTTTCTCTTTGTTTTTCCTTTAATAACGATTTCGTCGACTCGATCGGAACTTTCTGAATTTTCTCATATGACCTCGTTTTCTTCCGCGTTCTTTTGATCACGATGGCTATCGGCACTATCGACGGGTTCACTGATTTTTTCACTATTTTCTTTCACTTGCGAATCAACTTCGGATTCAACTTTCTTTTGTTCATTGTGCGTTTTCCCGATATCATCTTCGATTTGATTTTCCTGTGTTTCGTTTACTTCCATTTCTGGTTCTGATTCCCTCTCTTGTGCCTCTTTATGCTAGCTGTGCTCCGTTCTCCTTATTCACCTCTTCCGCAGGACCGTCATCTCCTGAATCGTGTTCACTAGACCCGCACGAACACTCGTCTCCCCATTCAAGACAATCGTAACACTTTTTCACCGTGCATGTTCTAGCGTAGTGTCCTTGTTGTTTACATTTAAAGCAGACGAATTTAGGGCAAGCCCTAAACAGATGATCTTGCGAATAACATAGCGAACACACTTTAATTTGCCCACTGTGAATAACTCTGTAGTATTCTTTTCTGAATTTGATTGTGTACGGTAAGGACTGCATATTTAGTGGTAATTTTACTCGTACATATCTTGTTCCATCGGCAATGTTTGTTCCAGGGTAATATCGCCGTTTGATTGGAGATAATATTTCAATGTTCATTGACTGAAGCGCATCTTCAATATCATGATCTTCAATGTCTTCTTCTTCCCGTTGTGGAGCAAACTCAGTTTTGAGTGTCATGACTCCAGTGCTCGAGATTCCATGGTGAGCAGATAAAAACAAGTTATATACACAGATAAAAGGTAAAAGTTAAAAGCGAGCTGTCTAATGGTGCAGGATAGTAGACACGCTAATGGTGTTGATGGCGTGTCTAAAGGTGTCCACAGATGGAGAATTCCTGATTGTGGCTGGGATGTTGTTCCATGCCACAATCGTTGCTGGAAGAAAGGAATACTTGTAGACATCTATCCTGGTGCTGATCTGCCGGATGTTGTTGGCGGTGGAACCACGTGTTCTGATGGTGTTGGTATGCAGTAGATGGAGAACCGGGACCTCTACAATGTGGTGTAGTATTTTGTAGAGCATGATGGTGCGGTTCCTGGCTCTCCGGTGCTCCAGTGGTTCCCATCCTAGCTGGTGTAACATGCTAGACATACTGCCTGGGTCCCTGGACGTGTACAGTCCCCGGTGGCAAATCTGGCTGCTTGGCGCTGAACGTTCCCTAGCCGACTGATCAGTTGTTGTTGGTAGGGATCCCACACAACCGATGCATATTCCAGTACTGGACGCACAAGAGTTGTAAATGCCTGGCTTCGGATGCTCTTCGGGCAATTTCTGAGATTCCTCCTGAGAAATCCAACTGATCGTGTGGTTTTGGCCGAGGTTGCGTTGATGTGTTCACGCCAAGATAGGTCCTCGCTGATGGTGACTCCGAGGTATTAACCACTTGGGACCTCTTCCAGGGTGTGGCCATGTAGATGGTATGAAGCCATGATGGGATGGCGTTTCCTTGAAATGTGGATGGTGGTACGTACATTTCTGGGGGTGGAAAGCCATCTGCCAATCCCTCTCCCACTTCTTGAGTGCTGATAAGTCCTGCTGGAGTTGGACTGTATCGCTGGTTGAACAAATCGTTCTGTAGACGAGGCAGTCATCAACAAAAAGCTTTACGTTGGACTGGACAACTTCAGGGAGATCGTTGATGTAGGCCAGGAATAATAGGGGTCCCATTACTGTGCCTTGGGGAACTCCTGAGTTGACGTCTACTGTGTTTGAGGACAATCCTTCAACCAACACTCTCTGTTTTCTGTCAGTGAGGAAGCTCTCAATCCATTGTAGAGTGCAGCCTCGGATTCCATAGAAGTTCAGCTTGTGAAGCAGGCGCCGATGTGGTACCTTGTCGAAGGCTTTGGCAAAGTCAAGCAGTATGACGTCAATCTGGTTGCCGTTCGACAGGTTACTGGCCAGGTCTTGAACTGTGGCTATAAGCTGGGTTTCAGATGATCGCTTACTACGGAATCCGTGCTGGGCTGTATGCTGGGAGATGAAGAAAACTGACCATTATTGAGTTTTGAACAATTTCTCTGCATTCATATGTTTTGTCACCTAATTTTATTCCCTCTTAAAGATACTGAAAAGGAGCCCTACCGTCTAAAGTGATTTCAAACAAATTTCCTGATCTTGGGACACATGCGAACATAGATCCAACTCCACAATGTTCATGTACAAACTTGATGATATTATCGGGTTTAATCTGCCCATTATCTAATACATCAACAGTTACTGTATTTTCACGGCGGTAGTTTCTTTTTTACCTTGTTTGGGTTGTTTTGTGATCCACCCTCATGGCCACCACTCGACGTGGCAGGCGTCCTGCCTTTTGTTGACACAAAGTCAACACTACTTGCAAATACAGCTCACCAATTCACTTATGTACAATACAATATATACAATTATACAACTAAGCTCCTTTTTAGAAGCTTTACTACTTACATAAGTACACAAACCAACTAACTATCGCCTCCACGAAAACTATCCGTGCACTCTCGGCTGACAGTAAACCGGAAGTCACCTATATAACTTGATTGAAAAAATATTTAACTCTTGGTGGAATCGATCCAGCGACCACAAAATCAAAAAGACCTCCGCGTTACCACTAGGCCACGCATCTAATACTTTCATGAGATGTCTTTTCAATATATATGACTATATACATGATTGTATAAGAAAAGTCACTAATTGAAATATTTGTCTAATTTTCAGTATGAAGACCACGTTTAACCAAAGCTAATTCAATGTAAACGTGAACTACAATACCCGTAGAACATAATTTTAATAGGATTTCTTTGGTTTAAAGTGGTTCAAATAGTCAAATATCCAATATTTTATCGCATACTAACTATTTTCCTATATATCCCTAACAAAACCTGAATATTTTAATGATGTCAAGTAAGATAATTAAGACTCTTTCAGCATGAAAAATTGTGTAATTTGCGTTTCTTTGAATATATCTTAACTAAATATTGTATTATATTGAAAATGTCTGATGTTTGAAAAAGCGCTATATTTTAGGCGAAATCGTATATTTAGTGCGCTATACCTCTTTGAACAGGTATCCGACTCCTCAATGTTTTTGTATCAAGAATTTCTTGAAGTATATCATTGAAATCTGTAGACAAAACATACTTAAAAACTACAAAGATAATGGGGGTCAGTATTCATTCCTCTGAGTTATGGTCCATTTAATTTGACCTTTTTGCACCTAAAATGCAATTTCAGCCTGATTAGGATTTGTTGTCAGTAGTTTTGATTAAGCAAACTTATTTCTTCAAATATTGTTTTTAATTATGCGAAATGGTCACACTGAATAGAGGGATTACGAAAAAAATTTTGTACGAAGCTGAATAAATTTTTTGTGACCTTTTTGCACTTAAAATAGACAATTTCTATAATAGTTACAATTTGATATGAAATAAAAACTTTTTGAATATCAAGAATTTTATAAGATTAATCCAGTTTGCCTAGATATGTATTCAGTATCATTTTGACATAATAAAACATGGGGGTCAGTGATGTCAAATTTTAGATATAGGGCTTCAAAGGTAAAATTCTCGCAAAATTTAACTTTAAAAAATTCAGACATTTTCTATATATTTGCATGATTTTATGCTAAACGTCTATCACTCTCTCAAGATTTAATTTTGTACATGTCACACAGAACCTATAGAATATGTTACAAACCTATCAAATGTTAAAAATGTGAATAATGAATAAAGTATAATAAAAAGAAATGTATATTGAAAATTTAAAATTGCTTGTTTCTGTCATTTTTGTCTAAAAAAAAACTTCCGCGCGAAAAAATAGTTCCCCCAAAAACTTGTTTGTTTCTTGAGCTCAAATGGATTTTCTTTATGAATGTTGTGTAATTATGAAATAATAATCTTTCTGTGATGATTGAGTAAATAAAATCATATTAATTTTAAATATAATTATCATCTGCGCAATGAAATCAAAACGTGAGGAGTGAGATACCTTAAAAATTTTCTTTAAAATTTCATATAATTTTGTACATCTTAAATCAAAATCGTTAAAACTTAACCAACTTATGTACTTTAAATTAGAAATTTTATAGAATACAAGTTCTGATCAGAATATGTCAGCCTTTAGTTGTTTTTTTTGTTGTATTTTATTTTTGGGGGGGGGGGGGGCACAAATCAAAATCAGGGTCCTGTCTCCCCTTAATTTTGTTTTCACTGACCAATATTTGCCCAAACATTACAATAAGAACGTCTAAGCTCGTATTGATTTAGGGTCTTCACTTCATACCAAGTAAAAGATTTCATATTTCTTAGATCGTTTTGCCAGTTCAGTTTTGTTTGTGGGTTACAAAGTATTTACCATTATTTTTAGCGGATAAAATGTTTGTGGAGACCTAAATCTGTTCATGTGGATTGCATTATTATATGAATTGCACATATGAATTAACGACATAAGCAGAGAGAGAGGGAGAGAGTCTACAACATAAAGATTTATCGAAATACTATATAAGGTAAAAATAATGTTTCACTAACAACACACAGAAGCGGGTATATGTGCAAAAAAAAAAAAAAAAAAAAAAAAATCAATGCCGTCGGTGGAGATCTCTACAAGGCGTGGACTCGTCATTTTCACGTCTGCTGCCGTCTTCATCAGAAGGGTGTGGTTAAAATGGCTGATTCCGACGAAATAGCGGCTCTGGTCATTGACAATGGATCTGGGATGTGTAAAGCTGGGTTTGGAGGAGATGATGCCCCACGGAGCGTGTTCCCCTCTATCATTGGGAGGCCCCGACACCAGGTAAGAACCCTGAACTTCAGTGTTTCTAACTTTTCTCGACCGATTTGATTTATATTTCTTTATGTAAAATACATACCTGTTTTAATTTCATGGATTTTGAAGACTGTTTGAAATAACTGTATTATTTTTAAAAAACCCACCCCAAATCATTAGCTAATAAAATTAAGTGATTGCTCTGCATGTTGCATGCATATGCAAAAACGTTCATGCATGCATAACATCATTTCGAGGAATAAAAAATCATCAACTAGTATGTATGGTATGTATGATGATATCGCTAATATATGTACACTGATATATGTACATGTGTACATACCTGTTATTTAAATATTTATACAATTTATTCAGGGTGTAATGATCGGAATGGGACAAAAAGACAGCTATGTCGGGGAGGAGGCGCAATCCAAACGAGGCATCCTCACCCTCAAGTACCCCATAGAACACGGCATCGTCACCAACTGGGACGACATGGAGAAAGTCTGGCACCACACCTTCTACAACGAGCTGAGGGTGGCGCCCGAGGAACACTCCGTCCTTCTTACCGAGGCCCCAATGAATCCGAAAGCGAACCGGGAGAAGATGTTACAAATCATGTTCGAAACCTTCAATACCCCTGCATTTTATGTAGCCATTCAGGCTGTCCTTTCGTTGTATGCATCAGGAAGGACGACCGGAATTGTCTTAGATTCGGGAGATGGCGTAACCCATACGGTGCCTATCTATGAAGGCTACGCCCTGCCACACGCGATTATCAGAATCGATCTCGCTGGCCGAGATTTGACCGACTACTTGATGAAGATTATGACCGAGAGGGGTTACTCCTTCACGACTACCGCCGAACGGGAAATTGTCCGGGATATCAAGGAGAAGCTATGCTATGTTGCGCTGGACTTCGATGACGACATGACAAAGGCCGCAACCAGCTCTGTCCTTGAGAAGAACTATGAACTCCCAGATGGTCAGGTCATCACTATTGGCAACGATCGCTTTCGGTGCCCTGAGGCGCTGTTTCAACCATCCTTCGTCGGCATGGAAACGACGGGTATTCACGAGGCCACATACGATTCGATCATGAAATGCGATGTTGATATCAGGAAAGATTTGTACTCCAACATTGTCCTGTCAGGAGGAACCACCATGTTTGCTGGGATAGGAGATCGAATGAGTCACGAGATAGCAAGTCTTGCCCCTCAAAATATTAAGGTCAAGGTTGTAGCTCCACCGGAACGCAAGTACTCTGTGTGGATAGGCGGATCAATCCTAGCCTCGCTATCAACCTTTCAACAGATGTGGATCAGCAAACAGGAATACGACGAAAGCGGTCCAGGAATAGTGCACAGAAAATGTTTCTAGAGAAATATCTTTCATTAAAATTATCGCAAAGATCGTGCAATGCATAAAATGCAAATGTGTGTAATTTTTTTTATGTAAACCAATGCGATGGTCAACACACAGCACTTATAAATCAATTTAAATTTGTCGTAACGTAAATGTTTTACAATTATTGTGATCTTTTTAATCAAATAAAGAATTTAACATTTTCTTTCATGTGTTTATACCCCTCGATCCTAACATTTGTGCGACATATTTCATTTAGAATTGGAGCAAAAATCTTTCATGAATTACACGTTGGGACTATCGGTATTCGCTCTATCGTGAATGTACATACGGCAACATGCGATGATACATAAACTTTTTCCAGCAGGAGGGCGGGGGGTCCGAGGCCTAATTTCGGTAATTTTACTGTATAAATTTAACAAGTTTGAATTGGGTCCGGACCCCCCCCCCCCCCTAGGTCCGCGCATGCGGCAGATAAAAATACAAAGTAAAATTATACTGGGACTGATCAACTGGACTGAAGAGTCAACGGAAAATGGCCAATGATGTCTCCTTCTCATTGCGTTCGATATTTTTTGTTCACAAACGCCGATTTAAAAGTGGTTTCAACCAAGATGGTTGCATCAGCAATATTCAAAACGTTCAATAATGTATATAAAAATGCTATCTTGGGACTATATATAGCTTTATAAAACACAAAATATTAATCTATATAAATCTATTAAAACCTACAAGGATATACATCTACAGCCTGGGCATAAAAACCATGTAATGGATCAACCATCATGAAATTGTGGAAGAATTTTTTTTAACAAAGTGCACTGAAAGATGTGAAGTTGACAAAATAGTGCAGCTGCTCCTGTGGCCTTGCATTTTTGCTCTGCATGTCCATAGCTTAAACGGTCAAGATCAGTACTTTGTACTCATTAATGTAATTACAAGATTTCAATTTAGAGATATTACGATTTCTAACACTGTTCTCTTCAATCTAATATACTCAGATTTTTATTCATCTTTTTCACCATTGTGTCAGTGAGTTGATTTAAAATTTTCACAAACAATGGTAACAGTGTTTATAATAAGCTTTTATTTTAATGGTTAAGCTTATTACACAGTATTTCTAAGCCTTTCTGTAATTGGTTGAGCTTAGTACACCTTCTGTTCCTGTCTCTGTCCGGGCTGGCGGGTGTGGTTCTTGGCCAAGTAATCAGTGAACTCCTGGTATGGAGACTTGGTGAAGGCAGTCTCCTTCCACAGGTCAGGGGTCAAGTAAGAATAAGTGTTGGCAATGGCAGCATAGGTTGCTTTTGCTATAAAAAAACGATATCATTCAAAAACATTTTCATTTTGCACCAAATTAACACTTAATAATTGTCTTTATAAATATTAAACAAAATTTCAAATAAAGATATTCCTACATACCAAAGTTGCCAAGCGTAGCAGTACATCCCCTGGCACAGGTGTAGCAATCATCAATTCCAGCCATTTGAAGCAGTTTCTTGGGTACAGGAGCACTGACAATACCAGTACCTCTGGGTGCAGGGATCAACCTCACCACGACACTGCCACATTTTCCTGTCACCTAGACCAAAGCATCAAACAACAGGACTACAGATAAAAAAGCTGCATTTCCTTGTAGATCACAAAACTGTTAAATCTAAAACCATCCCGTAAGAAAAATGAAAACTTGCTTTTACATCTTTTCAATACTTTTTAAAATAAGGATTCAGCAGATAAGTTTTTAACCTTGCAAGGCACAGTGTGGGGTTTTCCGATCTTGTTACCCCAATACCCTCTGCGTACAGGGATGACTGTTAGCTTGGCCAGAATGATGGCACCACGGATAGCTGTGGCTACTTCCTTGGAGCATTTAACTCCCAAACCTACGTGTCCATCATGGTCTCCGATGGCAACAAAAGCCTGAAAAAAGGGAAAGTTAATTACAAGCTGAATAATGTAATATATCTTATGCAATTAATCATAGAAACTTGAACAAAAGCTTTATTTACCTTGAATCTGGTTCTTTGACCAGCCCGTGTCTGTTTCTGCACAGGCATGATTTTAAGAACTTCATCCTTCAGAGACGGTCCAAGGAAATAGTCAATGATCTCAAACTCCTATGAATTACATTAAATAAAAAAAAATATAACAAAAATTTCTATGGACAAGAATTCATGTTTATTTAATAAAATTACTTCAGATTAGTAAAATAAACTGAAATTGCAAAATGATTCAAGTACATATATATAGATATTTGCCTAACAAGTACCAAGTCATTTAGGCAAGAATTCATGTTTATTTAGTAAAATTACTTCAGATTAGTCTGAATTGCAAAATGATTGAAGTATATATAGATATTTGCCTAACAAGTATCAAGTCACTATTTTTTTTTTACATAGATCTACTGGACATACGGCAATTCTTTGCACGTCAAAACTTAAAACATTTTTTAAAAATTTGATACTTTTAGTTGCAAAGCTCTGAAAAATTAAAACCTTAATTGGCAAGGAGAAAAGGTAGATTTCTTGTAAAGATTTGATTTTCTGGTCTTTCACAAGCCTGCCAAGTTTAGTCACTGGCATCCATTCCTTCTCTCCCTCCTTGGAACCACGCCCCCTTCCACGGCCTCGTCCACGACCGCGTCCCCTGCCTCGGCCTCTACCACCAGAGCCGAATCCACCCCGGAAACCTCCTCTACCACCGGCTGGTGCTGCGTCCGCCATTGCTGTTAAGAATTTTCAACGATGAATTTCATAGAAAAATTTACACATTTCTGACTTTATCATGCTAAATATACATTTAAATATGTTAAAAATGATATCATTAATCGACATTTTTCATTCAAAGAAAATATAAATGTTATCATGTCTATGATTATTGTGATATCGGTCGGATTTTAGAAACACACGACTGTTTACTAACGTGATTTTTTTTGGAAAGACCGGAAGTTGGTTTATTCTCGCTGAAGTTTCGCAAATCTCGTGCATCTTGCGAGAATTGCATCTTCTTTCACTTCGGAAGCAGGATAAATATGATAGCAAGTTTTTAAGATGTTTGCAATAGAGCTTCCATTCAAGGATTAAATATGCAGTGAACTTCAAAGTATTTTTTGCCCAGTGAGTTTTAGTTTCGATTTTAAACTTTTCCTTGTAGCTTAGCGGTAGAAAGTGTTTCCAAACTGAATGCAGTCCAAAATGTTACTGCATGGAAGTTTACAGGTGTGGACAAGATTGAATAGCCTTTGTAGACGCTATGGTATAATTGTGAACAAGAGTTAACTTTGAACATGTAAAAGCGACATATAACATGCAGATGTTAAAACTCGTTTCGCTATTTAAACAGAATGTCCAGGGACGTATATACTATCAGGGACGTATATACTAGTATATACGTCCCTGATACTATATACGTCCCTGGAATGTCAGATTTTATTTTTAAAAAAATCATGTTAATATTGAAATATTTTATTTAACGTGTTTGCACCTGTTATTCATAAAACTGCTCAATTCAGAGACTAAACAAAACAGCTCATCATATCTGCAGAACTGAAGCATCTGATGCATACAGGAGATAGGGGTTGACAGTCTCTGGAGCTACACAAAAACCAAAAAATTTGCAATAATCAAAGCACAAAATTATGTGTTGGTTTAGGACTTAATTTATCACAGCGTGACTGTTCAATTGCATTTTCACTGTCAATTTGTGTCTATAAATTCATTTGAAATGTGCAAAGTTGAATCTTCCATCTATTCATTCATTATGCAAAAGGATTTGCTCAATCTACATTTTGACATCATTTTCCATGCTGACAATATCCGCCAAATTTAGAATGCTTCTAATAATTTAAAGAAGATAGAAATAACAAGTTGCAGAAATGATGTTTTTTTTTATCCTGTGAACAATATTTTTCAAGAACATTTTCCATCTTTATTCACAATTTTCAACTTTATTAGGTATAATTAGGTATAGTTTGTTATATCTAAAATTTTATCACGTATAATTAGGTATGGTTCGTTATATCTAAAATTTTCTTTTAAACACATATACATGTTATCTAAGGGGAGAGCTTTGATGGCCATATCTACTGTACAGGGCTACAGTTCGGAACTTCCATTTACCTGTATCCACAAAATGTGTTGGTTTTGGACTTTTTAACCTCATTTTATAACACATTCTGTGGAAAACACTATTTTTTTATCAATTTTTGTTTTTTATTTGCCTCAGACTATCTCTTAAATACCCTCAACAACTGTGGAAAGTGAAGTGTGTTGAATTTACCATAAATGCAGATTGAGAATTGAGAATCTACATTTTTACCTGTAAACAAACTACACTAATTGATTTTACATGGTAGGTGACTGAGGGTTAAAAGAATTTCATAGACAGGAAAAGTGACATCATCTGAAGAGTATTTTGGTATCAATTGTTTCTACAGAAGATGTAACATGTAAGGAAATAAGGTTATTAAGTCCAAAATAAGCCTAGGTTTTGTGCACAAGTTGTCAGATTTTTGTGTGAACAAACTTTAGCTCTATGGTGTGTTGACCCAAACTTTCTTATAGAGCTATAGTCCTGCAGCTAATGATTGACAAGCAATGGTTTTCTTGATAAGGACTCATCAAAAGACAACATGTCGGAACATTTCATTGACAGACCATTCAATGGATAAGTCCAAAGATATAGAGATAACTCATTAGATACGATAATATAAGGACATTTATTGAACTTTGTTAAAAGTTATCAAGAATTTAAAAAAAAAAAAAAAATTGCCATTGTGTTAGGGCGTCAATCACTAATTCTACCCTTGTATGTTCATCTTTCATTGAAGAAGATCAGGATGGGATCTTGCTAGCTATGTATATGATCTTTGTAAACATGATAATTCATTAAAAAAAAATATTGGAGCTATAAATGTGAAGTATAAGACTTCTGATGTTTTTCAGTTTTAATTTATTTATACATGTAATAAGTTTGTTATGATTACATGGATATATAATTCAGAAACAACCACAGAAGACTGAAATCATGGCCTCGCCAGATGACAGAGCAGTTACTGGGAAAACGGCTAAGGTGACATCAAGTTCTTTTTGCATTTCAAAGCTGTAACTCCTTTTCTCTCTCACAAAGATTGATTTGTTTAATGGAAGATTTGGCAACTGAATTGTTTTCTTCTGATTGTTTCCTTCTTAGATGAAGCCCCTGAATTTCCCATTGGATCTGAGTAGTGTGCCAGCAGACATGGCAGATGTCATGAAAGAAATCAAACAGGTGAAACGTGGTTTGTGAATCAACAATGTCACCTCACTTTTAGAGAATTGTTTGCATTACAAAATGTATATGTATTATAAGTAATACTAAACATTCCTTTTTTAAAGCAATTACTTAATGGATTTCATGATTTCGCCGTTTGTATTGAAAAAATTTAAGTTAGCGAGCGCCAAACTATTGTTTTGATAGCATACAGTCAGAAAAATAAAATTGTGAGGAATACTTCTTTTGATTTTACGTGGATATTAATGCCTCGAGTTAAGTTATAAATTTACAGTAATTGGAATGTAAAGAACACGTTCTAAATAGATATGCACCTTTTTTAATAGCTGGCTGAATCGATGCTGTTTCATTGGAGTGAGTTTCCAATAGTACTGCCTCCATCAGTTACAGACATCATGAATGAAGAAGTATGTTTTATTCAGCCACTTGCATGTGCCTCATGTGAATTACATGTGAAAAGAGCATTCACATAAAATTTCATGGAAATTCACTTCACATTTAAATTTTATGAAACTTCTGAAATATAACCAGACAATATCATTAATAGTTACAAACAGACAAATTTCAGCACATGGAAAATTTCTGCTCATTGTTGCGCTTACTGTCCGACAATGATTTCTGCTTTACATTACCATAAACTGAGAAAAGACTTAAACTTTTAAATAATTTAAAAAATCAAACAAAGTTGATGGAATTGTATTTTATTTAAAAAAAAATTACATTTTCACTCAGTCTAATCTCAGTTTATGGACTGTTTGGACCAGAATTGTAAATACATGTACATAATTATGAAATGTTGATGAAATATTTCTTTTTCGTTTATCAATTTGCAGGAAATAAAGTCCCAGATATTTAAGGACCTGTTTAAGGCCCCAGTTTTTGACGAGCTAGAGGAAGTGGGGATGACTCCTGAGGGTGGCCTGAAAAAGCTGTCCAAGAAACAACTGGATAATATCTGGGATAGGGGGTAATTACAGTCAAAGCTATAACAGATGGAATAAAAAGTCAATATCAGAAAGAGAGTGAGAGAGAGAGAGAGAGGAGGAAGGAGAGAGACAGAGAAATTAGTAAGGTATAGACCAATTGTTCAATACCCAACATCATTACTTAAAAACCAATCAGAGAATATCACAGATTAGTTTTACTTTAAATACTTTTCCTCTGTCTTGTGTTGTTTGTTTAGTGATGTACCATACACATTTCTTTCCCATTGCAGAGAGTTTGATGTGGATAGCTTGAACTTTCCAGGACAAGTTCACATATGGAGGCTTACTCAACTGCTACAGAAAGGCTCTCTCAGAGCTCATAGCACCATGCTGGATGTAAGGGCAACTATGGAATCGCTCTATTTTTATTGAATTAGAATATTATTAGTACTTGATTTTGTAAATTTCTTGTTAGTGGTGATTGCTGATAACACTCATAGAATTTCTTAAAGAAGTATGTTGTGAATATTTACTTGTATACCAGGATGCAGCCATATCTCTACGACTGATGATCATCACCGCTCGGAACAGATTCAGCTCCCATTTCTTCAGTCTGACGAAATCAGCCAGGGAGATGGGTCGAGGCCTGTGGCTGATTTTTGGTAGGCTTTGTCAGAATAACTTGGGTTTTGAATAAAATGAGAAGTCCTTTGTATAAAATACCAAAGAACAGTGTTATTCACATTTACACAAATGCTGTAGATTTTTTTCTTGTTCAGTATGCATTTGAATTATTCATTGTAGAAATAAATGAGGAAGTAATTTTCAATATTACAATTTTGCTTTTGGAAATAAAGAAGAAAATACATGAGTTTTAAATATTACAATATTACAATATTACAATTTTTTGCAGATATACTGATTGGAATGCCTTCTACAAGTCCAGGAGATTTACAGTCAAAAATACAAGATGAACACATGAAGCACCTTGTAGCAGAACTGGATATCAAGGTACTGTAAACATTTAAAATTTGGCTGTGTATTCTATTCAGCAATTTTTTGCTGAAAGCGGCTTCGCTAAATCAAGTACTTTGCTAAATGCTTTGCAAATATGTATGTAAATAAGTTCATTCAGAAATATTCAAATCCATGCTAACTTGTTGAAGAAGAATTTAGGCCAAATATCAGACACGCTAAATGTAATATGTTTACAAAATGTGATTAATTAGGTTTTGGGAGAGGAATTCTGTGTGTTAATGGAAAGACTGTCAGCATTAATAGAAGCGTAAATGTTATTCAGATGCTGCTTAGTATTTGGATAAGCTGGATGTTTCACAAGATAGATGTAACTACACATTTTTCTCTTAAAAAAAAACCCAACTTGTTTATTTGTAGCCCAAGTACAAAAGCACCTTGGACAAATTCTGTACCTATGTAAAAACCATGTGTGAAAAGCTACAGTCAAAGAATTATCAGGTGAGTTTATTTTATCATTTGAAAATAAGGTTTCAATTCCCTTGCTTTGTACAGCAAAAAATAATGAAATAATCCTGAAAGGTGTTTCAAGTCAATAGCTACAAATTGTTAAATTTGACTTGGTCATGGTTTCACAATTTTGGAAAATTGCTGCTGATACAGTACATTTTCTCTCTTTGTTTTGCAGACAGCTGCTTTGAGGCCTCCTCCTGTCCCATATATTTATCAGACCCCTGGTGGACAAGAAATTGATCTGAGATTATTTAATAAAGGTAGGTTTAACGTTATGGAGCAGATTAGAAGGTTCTTTTATTATTATCGATTTGAAAGATGAAATTACCGTAAAGTCGCGTGTATAACACGCACTTTTTTTCAGCCAAAATTTGATCAAAAGTGGGGGGTGCGTGTTGTACATAGGACCAAAATTTTACCCCATTTTTTCAAGCCGTGATTCTTGATACCACGGGGAGTAGTGACTGCCGATATAGCGTGTTATGCAAGTTGTATGAGTGTATACTGCCGATATAGCGTGGTATGCAAGTTGTATGAGTGTATACTATATTTACTGCGTCAGTAATACCTTACTCTTAGTTTTATTTCCATGTATTGAAATATTTATCCTTTCTCAACACTATTCCTTGCATCAAACAAGTTTTAAAATCGCCAGTGTATTCGCCATTACGTAAGCAGCCACCTGTTGACTCGGCGCGTGGTCAATGTTTGTTTAAGAATTTCCGGTGTCAGAAGCATGCACCTGTCTCGTGTCGGACTTCACAGGGTGTTTTCAAGTCCATGAAGATTAGCAATAATTATGATTTTATTTAATTTGATTACTTTATTTCCAGTTATGAAGTTAAACGTTATTGCTTTACATAGACACTGCTAAAAAATACATCGATCATTTGTACGACTTGATAATGACGTTATACGACATACATACGTTTCTTCAAAATGTTTATTTAACAACAATCAAACAGTTTAACTATAATTAATCAATCAAATCATTTCTCTTGATGTTGTTTTGGTTTATATCTGCAAACATTATTACTTTTAACAGAGAAATATATAACATTATTGTTATTTATGTCTCTGCTTTTAAGCACAAAGCTCTGTTGCCGTTCTTCTCTACATATGATGATTGATTTTCAACTTCTCCGCTGTTGTGTAACTGTAAGAAACTCTTACTGTACGAAGTGTCAAATGATAGGCCCCATTTGATACCACTTTTGTAAATCATACCGTTTTTTATAGTAAAATTGTAAGAACTTTGACTCTAATATCGCTTGGGCCATGTTCCGACCACGAAATTACAGTAATTGCACTTGGTTATAAAATTATCATTAAACATCGATAGTTATTTGGAAAAATGGCGGCCGTCGATTTTCATCGTCTGAGCTGTGTTCCGATCACAAAATTACAGAAATTGGGTATGGATTTTAATATTATCATGAAACATCGATAGTTTGGGGGGAAATGGCGGCCGTTGCTTTCGCCATTTTTTGGGTGCGTGTTATACATAGGACCTGCTGTTTTTTCGCCATTTTTTGGTCAACTTTGGGGGGTGCGTATTATACACGAGTGCGTATTATACACGATACTTTACGGTATATTTAAAAAAAAACCATAATAACAATGCTGCTACATTGTATTGTCACTTGTTTAATTGCTCTGATAACTTTAATAAAAGAGAGAAAATGTAAGCAAAAAATGGCTTTGAAAAATTTGAATTCTGGTGGATCACAAATGATTTAATTTAGACTCCTTACAATATTATCATTGCTGTTGATGTTTTTTTTTCAGATCTGATCAACAACTGTCTTCCCATACTGGGCAGTATTCTAGAGAGAGGAGCCAGAGGCTGGCATGTGCAATATCGACAAAAGATGATGAGAGACCTGCAGGGTCCGTGAAGCTATTGTATACATATATATTATCAAAACAAGAACTTGATCCCAAGAGCTGGAATATGTTTTGTTTCCAGGCACCGATTATCAGATCAAAGAAGATGCGAAACGTAAAATTTGATCAGATGATGCACGCCTGGCAACAGGACATGATCCAGCTCATGGTATTCAGTTCTTCAAAACCATTTTATAGGAACACTTTTAAAATGCATGTAAAACCATTGTTGTTTATTGTGTGCTACATGTATGTCGTCAATTTTAGAGAGCTGTGTTATGAATTAAGAAAACCACAGTGTAGTGATCCTGAGTATTGGATCACAGTCTATTAAATTTACAGTATCAAAAGAGGGAATTTGATTTGTATATAATAGTCATATACTTACACAGGGTTATTTTCACCTCAGACACACTCTTTAAATATATTTAGCCTCACTTAAGTTCCACATAGACAGTGTTCTAGCTGTTTTAACATGGATAATTTTGTCTTTGAATGAGACACATTTTTAGTTAGCTCATTTATCAATGAGGAACAATTTTTGGAACAAGGTAAAACAGTGTGAAAATAACTCTATATGAATACAGTATCTAAGTACCAGTTGTTTATGATTTCATGCAATTGATGATCTTTTTTTTCATCACAGGTCAAGGGCTTTCGAATGAAGAAATTTCTGAGGTGTGTACTAATTAATAATTCAACTTTTTTAGGGATATTCATTCAAATTACACTTTTCAAGGTCAAACGTTGATTTTTTCCATTCACATTATTGTATGAAATGTTGTTCAGAAGGTATTTGTAATTTTGTTTGTGTACAGAAAATCAATGATGCAATAATGAAGGAATACTTAGACAGAGTGTTCGGTGCAATCTCGACCAATACAGAGCTGGAGAACTTACAGCCCGGAATTGGTGAGTATGAGAATCTCATGGTCGTCATGTTGGGATGATCTCCACTACCACTATCGTTGTTACAAAATGTCACAACATATAACTGGTTTATAAAAAAATTTTCTGTGGGTGCCAATTTTGGCATTTTGATTTCAAGATAGGGAAATTAATTTGGAGGATTTTGTTTTTTTTCAGGTAACTTTTAAATTAATGAATATAAAAACAATATTGTAATAGATTTTTTGGCAGTTGATATGAAACCAAATTTTCCCAATAAAATGCACCTCACATCTAAACTGTATTTACCACCATACATGTTGTAATCATCATCCACAAACATTTTTTAGTCTATTTACACCACTTTATTATTGTCCAGTGATAAATTTAAACAAGAGCAAAATAGGAGTTTATAAAGAGGAGATAGTGGAAAATTTTGGAATTTTTTGCAGGTCTTCTCCTAGTGTCCCAAGCCAAATCAGTGATAGCTATGAAGAAGGCAGTCAGCAATGTGAAAGACAAGCTGACAACTCATAAACAGCGGGTATAATAATGGACTACTGCATCAAAAAAAGTTCTATCAGTTTAAGATGGGGGAAAAATATATGAAAATTAATGAAAATTTCAGTGGAAAAATTAAAAAGAAAACCCCAGACGTATAATTCCTTGATCTGAATATTTCAGTTGAAAGATCATCTGAAGCAAACTTACCCAGTGAAGTCAAGGATTGTGGCATGGGTCAATGAACAAATTGCTAGATTTGAAGTAAGTAAGATTGCAGACTTTGGTGTATGATGATTTTTTTGGGTGATAATTTTATTGTGGAATCTCCTGTCAAACATAAAAATTATTTGCAAAAATTCATTTTTATGATGAGCGTCATTTTAAGTACAATGACATTGAATGATATAGATAAAGATATAAAGATATAGGACTGATTATTTGTGAATGAGAGGTATTTCTTAACCATGCAAGCAAATATTTTAAATTATTACCTTTGAATAAAAAGCTGGTTTAAATTACAGTACATGGTGTATTACAAATGTCTAGCTTTAAACTGTTCATTGCAAAGATTTTACCAATTTTATTAAAGTGCTGAACATTAAGATTATTTTCATTTCCTTTATATTATGCAATTAAAAACTCAAAAATAGGCATGGTTGTTTATAAGGCATTAATTCAATTTGCTTTCCAAGTAAATTAAGATTACATTGATTAATAAATTTATATAAGATGTATTCATCCTAATTTGTGTGTATATATAATCTAGGTTTGATTCTAGACGATTTTGTCCCTTATTAACACATTAACATGATATTTCATCCATATATTCATTGCTTATTTTAAATAGTTTGTTCTGTAATTATGCCCCCCTTCGAAGAAGGGAGGGCATATTGCTTTGCTGCTGTCTGTCTGTCTCTGTGTCGGTCAGTTGGTCCACCAATAGTTTCCATTCATTTTCTTTGTAGAGGTTACACATATTGAAATGAAATTTGGTATACAGATTTATCATAATAATATTTAGGTCAAGTTTGATTTTTAGTACGATCGAGCAATTTTCGACAGAGTTATGCCCCTTGCACTTAAAAAATTCCAATTATTTGCAGTTTCTGTTCATTTTCTTTGCAGAGGTTGCACGTATTGAAATGAAATTTAGTGTACAGATTTATCATAGTGATAGCTACAGGGGCTGACAAATACATTTTTTAAGCACTTGCCCCTGGGCAAGTGGCTAGGCAAAATTTACTTGCCCTACCTCAATATCTACTAGCCCGACCAAATTCTTTATTGTGATTAAAAATAAACAATACACATACCGTACGATGTTTTTTTTTTTTGCCCTTTACTTTAAATTTTTCCACATATAATACTCTTCATAATATGTAGTTTTGATTCAACATCGCTTCCTCTTGGTTTTCTCGAGAATGTGTTAAAAAATCAACACATTACCTATTGATATTTAGTTGGATTTGTTGTAAAGGTAAAAAACAAACTTTTTTTTTAACAGTGTTGGGTGTCTTCATAATTTCTTTTACCTTAGGTAAATGTCCGAGATAATAGGTGACAAGCGCGAACACCTTTTCACGGCCATGGTTTCATTAAGGCCGCAGAGGTTGAAATGAATCTTCAGTGAGTTGTTTAATTTAAACTAATTATATATAATCATTTTAGGCCTATCCTGGTAATATTTTAATTTTTAAAAAGTTCTAGGCTATGATTACGATTAGCGAGTGATAACAGGCACACATCTATTTTTAACATCAGTTATGGCGGCGTACATGGAGATGGTGAACACAGCTCAAAGAAGTTGATCATACAATAAACAGCTCAAATTGATGTTAATTGCAATTTTATAAGTATTTATCTATTAACAGATTATAATCAAAACAGTTTTTGCAATTAAATGCTCTAACAAAGATTAAATTAGTTTTAAACATTACGATAAACAAACACAAGAACAGTAGTAATGAATAACAGTAGAGAGAATTTATTTCATTATGATAGACCGTGCTGCACCTGGAAAAAAAAATGTCAAAATCCTATGGTGGTGTATAATTTAAGCACCCTTAGATCGTAAAGAGTTTTCTAGAAAAAAAAAGTGTGTATTATATTCGGCGAAATACGGTATTTTCATTTCCAGTACATATGCGAAAGTTTAAAAAGTCACTTGCCCACGGGCAAGTCTCTACCGGTTTTTTACTTGCCCGATCGGAAAAATCACTTGCCCCGGGCGTCGGGCAATCGGATTTGTCAGCCCCTGAGCTAGGTCAAGTTTGATTTTTGGTATGATCGTGCAATTTTCGACAGAGTTATGCCCCTTGGACTTACAAAAAATATTTGCAGTTTCTGTTCATTTATTTTGCGGATGGTTCCAAGGGAGGGGGCATAAGTGTTTCACAAACATCTCTTGTTTTACTTTTGGTTTCTCTCAATGAACATGGAATCTGATTGAAGTACGCATTGTTTGTGTAGGAGGATTTCATTGCCCAGAACCTGTGGTCAGCTCATGAGGAGGCCATTACTCTGTGTGAACAGCAGGGTCTGAACCAAACAGCCTACTTCCTCAAGAGGGACCTCAACTTCATCAAGGAGGTAAAACCATAATGCTATTAATTGTTTAAATTATTTCTTAGTATGCTCTGTACAATACAAACTATTCATATTTACAGGTACGTGTATTTAAATACTGTAACAACACCCCCTCCCCTTCCCTATCAACTGATAAAAGGGCAACACACATATTGTTATAAGGGCTTAACTACATGTAGCTTGAATTTGTTATTAACTCATTTAATTTATTTGAGTCAGACACAATCATCTATATGATGAAAAAAATATTTTTTGCCAAACCTTTAGAAAAATGGAGACAGATTTTTGAATTGAAGATTAAATGCAGAAGATTTACATGTTCCAGTCAGCATGTTCCAACATTATCACCTAAATTAACAATGTTGAAGAAAATTACATGCAATATATATCTTTCAATCATCTTTCAACGCTTGCTTATAGAGGGAAGCAGTTTTGGTAAAAGAACTCAGTAAGGTGAGAATTCCAAACAAACGATACACATTCTCCACAAGAATCTGGCTGCCAAAGAACTATATTGTGACGAAAATTGAAGGAACGAGGCGAACTGCGATTCCGACAAAAGTTATACGAACTGAGCCACCACCCGGGAGAACTCCCGTGGTAAGATAGTGTTTACCTGTAATTCTACAATTTTCAAAGCTATTCTCCTGTTTAAATACTGTTTCAGTTGATTTTTTCTGTAGGTTCAGTTTTGCTGTTTTAGTTTTTAAAACATGACTATTTGAATAAAATGAAGGCATAATTTTTTTTTTGATACCACAAAATTTAGCAAAAATTTAGCAACAAATAGTCACCCTGCAGTAAAAATTTAGTAACACAGTATTAATTTACATGAAAGTTTGATATAACATTGACACTTCACATATAAAATATTCAAATTGTTTGCAACATTTCTTTCAGAGATTAAGAGATTCATTGATATGATTTTTACAGAATGTGTCGTACAGCTTAGAGCGTTACCATGGGAGGATGACCTCATCCAGGTACCCATTCTGGAGATGGTGGAACTACTTACAGAGAACGTGGGCGTGGTCCTGGAACTCACTCTTCTTCCTCGGGGTAGGTCTTAGTGTTACCTCCCCCTGACATTGCTTGTCTTTGTGAATGTGTAATTTGACTAAATTGAAATAAATACATGTACACCTGTATAGGGTTCTGTTTAATAATCATTTGAATTTTTTTCTGTCTGGTTCTAAAAACAAAAACCAGTAGTTTTGCTTATGAATGGTCAAAGAAAGGAAAAAAAAAACCCAGAAGTTGTGACTTCCAACTTGCTTCAATATATCTATGACATTCAAGATATCAATATTGTACATAATGCAGTACAACTTCATGTTTGTTTCAACTCCTGAATTTACAATGTATGTGAATGCCTTGTCATTTTTTGTCTGTTAGGTTGTGATTCCTTGGTACAGCCCTATCAGTATTAAGGCCTTGTTCTGGATGAAACCGTTCATTCCAGATATAGAGCTCAGTCAGATCGATGTAAGTATAGTACACTTGTTCAATTTACCATGTGAAATGTTCTGTTTCATGTAATAAGCATGCTTTTAATGGATCAGATTTATAGCAAGTTACACTATTCTCATGTTAGAGCCATTTTAACAAGATTTTGGTAGGATGTAACTCTCTATTTCTTGCATCAGATCAAAATGAAAATGACGCTAGTTTCAAGCCAAATATATACACAGATAAGTAGATACAGATTAAGAATTGTATAAATCTTGTCAATTTTATAAATGCCCAACAATGAAATAGACAGGCCTTCATTACAACACTGATTGACACATTTGCCCATTAAAGTCCAAGGTCTTGTTAAAATGTTCTAATCTACCGGTAGTTTCTTTTCAACTTCTTCAAATCTGTCTCATACTTTGTCTTTTACTGGCAGCACATCCTTACTTACTTAGATTTATTTTACAGAATGGATTGATGCTTCCAATACTGTTACTCTATAGTTGTGTGATGTATTGTTTTATTTTACAGGGAAATCTGTATCTGAAAACCAGCTCAAAGACGGAGACTTTTGTGTCCAGGTTCCGGGCACTGTGGCTCCATGTATTTAACTCTCGCAGGAAGTTCGAAGAAGCCCCTGATAGAGGTAAACGTAGCTACAGTGGCCGAGATAAGGTTGAGTATACATGTCCAGGGTGAATTCATTGACATATTTGTTTTGTCATTCTTCTTGCATGACATCTCAAAGTTTAACTGCTTTAAAACATCATTTTTTAAGGCGTCGAGCTAATGCTCGGCAGTCTTCTAGTGTCTGGATTGGCAATTGTCCAGATTTTTCTTCTGCACCACCTTCTAAATGCACATAAGAAATGAGTTCCTTAAAGTATTAAAAGTATTACAAGATTTTTATTCCATTTATTCAACTAAATTGTGTACAAAAAAACCAACTTTGCCTCCCTGGTTATTGACAACTCATTGCATAAGTATAAATTTGCTTAATCAAGAAATGGCGGATGAATACAATAAGGTGTAAAAATTCACTAAATATTATTTTAGTTTATCGCTTACATTTTATTTGGAGACCATGCCCGATGGAAATAAAATTTGATATGTAAATTTATTTGTTATCGGGCACGGTCTCTAAAATGAATGTCAGCGATAAACGTCTCTAGTGATTTTGTTGCAAACATGATAATACAGCTGGTTTGGTCGAGCATTAGATTAACGCACGTGGTATGGAAATGTTTGTAAACAACCATACCATAGGTAATCTTGTTTCAAACTGGAATTGAAAAATAAATAAAAGTATGTTTTATTATTATAATTAGGGACACACTGTGAATGTGTTGTATCCTCGCATTCAAAATATGAACTTGTTCAAAGACTTCAAAGCAGAAAGAAAATAATTTATTTTTGAACATTGAAATTTCTTCGATTTTTGTAACCATGATGAGTTATTGTATCACAAATTACCTATTTTATAAGAAAGTATACTGAGTTTTTTTTTTAAGCAGCACAAAACAATTCATTTACTTTTGTATTCCAATATTATCACGACTATTAGTACAGAAATTCAAATTAATGATATTTATAGAAAAGAAAATGTTAGCTCGACGCCTTTGTGGCTGTTCCGGCCTTTGATTAGTAAATTTATTCCATTTTATTTCAAGATGTATTTATAGATTTACTTTATCTATGTTATGTATTTGGCTTAACTAGTATACACCCCATTATTTTATGTTTTAGTATTTGTGAATACCGTTGTATTGCTAAAGTTATTTTCACATAATTTGCACTCTAGTTCATAAGTTTATATGACATGGAACACTCTATCTACCAACAAAAAAATTCTGCCATAATAATAGACATACCAGTAATATTAACAAAGCAAGACATCAAATTTTACACCTGCTGAAAATCCCTTCTATATGGTGCATATATTTGTATGTCTGTTTTCTAGGATTCCTTGGCAAAAGCTTTACTCGACACTTAAACAGAATCTGGAACTATTTCTTCAAGGGCACACTGGGTTCCATTTTGTTGACCTTGACCTATCCTCTAATGTGTCTTGGAGGGTCAGCACTCTCTATCATAGCAGCCCTGCTGGTCCCTGTGTGGTTAGTTGACCATATTTTAAAAAAGCTTACAGTGGAATCATTACAATTTATTGGGGCTCATTTTTTGTGGATTAGGGCTTCAACTAGTTCCATACTGCATAAGAAATAATTAAGTATATCAAGGTAATCTTTTTAGGGTGCCAATAGCCACTCTGCTGTTTCATTTAGTTGGAGTACTCATCTTTGACTTTGATAGTCCAGGTTAGTATACACACAAAATGGAAATCTCAAATGATATTTCTTTATTCAGCAATTTCTTATTGTTACCAAGTAAATAATAACTGCAAGGTTCTTTGTTGATGGATTTTATATGTACAAACAGGTGATTCTGTAAATAATATAAACACATGTAAATATATGTACAATTTATACACAGTAATAATGATTTAAATATACATTTGTACTATTAAACTTTATCATTATCTTAGTTTACTTTATGCCGACACTTAGATGCGTTATAAAAGTTAATACAATAAATACCTTGTGCGAGTGGTTGTTGTACAAAATCGCTGGACCCACAGTGAAGCACTATCAAAATTTTCTGGTTTTATAACAATAGAAATGAGTTGATTCGATAATATTAACCAATAAGAATAACGACCAATGGAAGAGTAAGGAAAGTGTTCACCAACTCAATCCCCCTGCACACAAGAACTAGCGTAACTTAATTTATAAATAGATATTGTAAACTTGAAACTATATGCATTTGAAATGTTTAATAAAATAACAGATTGCTGTATAATAAATAATTGATTTTAAATTTTAAATCTGCCCACATTATGTTTGACAGAGATTGTATATTTACACATTTTACCATCAAAGTCTCCAGTATCATCACCAGATATTGTACAATGCATACCCCTATAGATTAATTTACTACAATTTAATTGGATGCTCTCTCTGCAGCTGACAATAACAAGTTCTCCATCGTGTTCGAGGCGACGATCTACAGGATGTTGATTATGGGCCTCCTACAGCCAATCGCTGCCTTAATAACCGGCTCAATGCTGTGTCCAATGGCTGCTCTCGGAGTATCTGTGTGTAAGTCACTTGAATAATGTGTTAGCTAGATTACCAGTGTGAGTGTTCAATAATGTAAGTGATAGATCTACATGTATAAATGAATGGAATCTTGAAATGATAGTATTATTTTTTTGGCTACCAGGGAAATATGATGCCTACAATAGAGTCATACATCATTAGAGTATAATAATACATGTAAACAGTTTTGTCCTGTTGTTCTGGTGACATTGTATTATCACTGTAGATACTTATACACTGTCACAGTGTTGGTGTTATCGTGTCCAACAAAAAGATTGTTCTCATCATCCACACACACACTAAAGGGACAGATTATCCCTTGTTGTTCTGTGAGTAGTAGACATAAGAACTGACTGTTCTGATCCAGAAGATGAACTGTGTGACTGTTATAATCACAGACCATGATGTGACCCAGGAGATCAGTGCATACTCCGCAGGGATTAAACTTTGACCCCTGACCTGTGTAGGAGAACCTGTGTTGCCCTGATTTATTCACCACCACTACAGCTTGTTTGTTATAGTCTGATGTACAGATATCACCATTGATGTTTTCTGTGATGTAGTGTGGATAAATATACAGTACCTGTCCTTTGTTGTCCCAATGTATGTTCTGTATTTCTTTCCCTTTCTTGTTGTACCGGGTGACTTTACAAATCATCCCCACCAGTAGGTCCCTGTTGATGTGGGAGGAGTGTATGCTGATTGGTGTGTTGACTCCTGTTTTAATGAATTCAGTGATTGTATTATCTGGTGTTATCCTATTGATGACTTTGTTGTCTCGGTCTGTATAGATCAGATCCCCGTCCTGTGTGACTGTGTGGTAGCCTTCATATTGACCACTGGTTTGTATCTTCTGTAGCTGATTCCCCTGTAGATCTGTTTGGACAAGGTTACCTATATTATCACTGACCCAGAGTCTGCCTGATTTACCTAGTGATACATGACATACACCATCAACATCTGGTACTGTGTACTTCCTTACCTTGGTGACAGAGGAAGACAGAGACAGTGTTTGTTTCACGTCAGATTTCTCTCTGTCTTGTTTCCTCTGTTTCTCTGTAGGTTTCAACTGTGTAGAGGCAGTCTCCATGGGTTTTATTTTTCTGTTCTCTGGTTTAGTGCCAGGAACAGTTACTCTACCCAGTAATTTGGCGACATCCTCCTTGCTGTATTGACCAGCAGTAAATACTGGAGGGACTGGTTTGGTGGTCTCTGGTATGGGTCGAATTGTTAAGTGTTCAGAAAGTGAGAAAAGGATGGGATTGTTTTGAAGTTGAGTAGAGGACAGGTAGCCATGGAACTTTTTGACAAGGTCCTCAAGATAAGAGATGTAATCTTGGTATGTTTTGTCTTGATTCTGAAGCATCTCCTTTAGTGACTCTTCCATTTTGTTGACTTGTTCTATGTTATCTGATGTCACATCATTCACCAGTTTTTTGAGAGACTTGGCTTCATCCCTCATGGATGATCTTATGCTATCCATGATTGTCTTTATTTCTGTGGCATCAATTTTTATTTCCTTTTGCAAATCTTTTGCTGTTGGCATGAAGTATGTTTGAATTTTTTGGATTTCCTCTTTACACACTGCAGATTTTTCTGTATAAATGGTCTCCAAGTCAGTAAAGGAATGCCCCTTGTGGACTGGCATTGTGGAACATTTGGAGCATAAAGGCACATTGCATTCATCACAGAGAATGTCTATATCCTTAGTGGGGTGATCGCTGCATTTCTCCACAGGAAGTTGTCGTTTTCGTTGTTGGTATGGGACCACTTCATGGTTCTTGGTTTTTGGACTCTTCTGATGTTCATCCTTGCATTGTTCACACATTGGTTGGTGACAAGGATTGCAGTAAAACTGGCAGTTCCTCTCACAGTCTTCTCTGCCACACACCAAATGATGCTGGGCGTCGGCCGGTATTTGGGATTCAGATAATGCCATCTACAAGTAATTAATATTTATTTGTTAAGTTTGGATGAATTATTTAACTCTTTTGTCAAGAAAATATTATTAAACAGCTCAGTTCATCATAATGTAAATAAGATTCTCTTGTAAAAGTTCTTGTACATATTTAATAAAACTTCCATGTTTTTGTATTGGAACCACTTTTGATTAAACCAATAAAACGTTCTGTTTAAGCAGTACAGTATTTTTCAATGAATTAAAGGAGAGGATGGTTTTTCTACATTTTCATGCTTTCTTCATCATGGTTTCTAAGCACCATGCATTATCTTTGGTAATTTACCATTATTGGTATAATATTGGTGAAAATCACAAACTTAACCATCATTAATGGATTAGATATTTAAAAAAAAATTATAAAGATAAAATAAATGATTATTATTAGCTGATTGATTGACAATCATCACACTCCACTGCCTATCAATGGCTTGGTTACCATACCCAGTGTTTACAAGCACTCTCAATGTAGGTGCAAGTCACAAACAAATGCATATAATAGTCATTAAAAAGTGTATGTTATTGCTAAAATACAATAAAGGGTTTACTAAATTATGAGATGTTTCTTACTTTGACTATGAAGCTTGAATTTTGTAACAATGGTGAACACAAAATTAATCATGGCAAGTTGCCACAGTTCTCATGAAGAACCCTGACATTGGCTGTAGCAATACATCTTTTAATAGGACAGTTTTGATGCCGATTTTCAAATCCTACAAGTGTTTTGTTATACTTATTGATAAAACTTACTGTGTAACTTGACTGAAACAATGCACAAGGTGATATAACTAGGGTGGATTAATGGAGTGTCAATAGAGATTTAAACGAGATTTGAACGAGATCTGTTATTTACCTTCCTGGTTGTAGATAAAGATGGATTTAAATCTCAACTTGATATACTAACAGATTTCACATATCAGAATGTTAAATAATTTTATTTAATCAATTGCGGTTAATTTCATTCTGTGAAGGAACATTAATTAATTGTTTATAAATATGTATTGTTATTAAGACAAAAAGATGTCTGGTCATTAAATTGTTCTAAAAGCATGATTGTCATGCGAAATAGACAAAATTATTATACTAGTCATTAAATTGTTCAGAAGGTATTACTTCTACTTACTATTTCTTGGTTTTGATCGAACAATAATCATACCAAAAAAAGCATTTAGCAATATAATTATGTTAATGTTATCTTTATACATGTAGTTGCTCTGGCCAAGAGATTGGGGCGTGGCCTGTGGGACACGATGATGTATTTCCTGGTCATCCGGAGTAGGGGGCGGGTCCCGATCAGCGATGGTTTCGTAGCGCGGAGAATCGCAGGTCCAGGCCTCGCTGCTAACTACTTTTTCCAGGTAATTAGACAGTTCTTCGTTAATTGAAGGTGTTGATATGTCATCATGTGTATTCTGTAAACCAACTAACATAGCTATAACTATGTTTCCTAAATTTCAAAGTGGTAATTGAAAGTGATATATCATCATGCGTATTCTGTAAACCAACTAACATAGCTATAACTTTATTTTTAAAAATTCCTAAGTGGTACTGTGTTTTCATGAATATTCTTGGCATCAATTTTTGTGAATTTAGTGAAAAGGGCAATTCCAAGTGTAACAGGTGGTGAAATGTTAAGTCTCAACCAAGATTAAAACCCAGGGCCTTTAGTGTACTATGCCAGTGCTCTTACCACTGAGCTACTGAGACCTGATATATTGACTGACAGTCACACACCTGTTAACCAGGTGACATAAGGATAGATAAAAATCATGGCAAATGCTGCTGTTAATTGTTCATTATTTATTAGATTTTGTACTTCAATGAACATGCAATATCGTTGATCAACTTAACAAAGAAGCCAACAAAAATTTCGTATTTTTAAATAAATGAACAATGATGAAACCAAATATGTGGCATTTGAATTACATCTATTTTTATCAGTCACAATGTTGCTTTACCAGGTATTTATTTATACATGTACTGTGAAATTTTAAATTTATTGGTAACCAGTCAGTATATGCGATCCTCAGAAATATCCTTTATGCATACATAAAGTTTCATATCTTTTGTAGCATAAACCTGTAAGAAAATTTTTGCCAGTGAATCATTCGTATCTTTCCAAAAAAAGGATGAAACCATAGTGCCAGACTAGGAAGACCTTATTTTAATGACTAGTATATATCTCAATGGAAAGTGGACATTTTCATTGCCAAATAGAAAATTAAAATAGAACCATAGTCTGTGCAATTATATGATGTTCATTAAAAATTCATGGTTCAAGGTTATGTTTCTGCATAATAAATAACTAGTTTAAAACAGCTGACCAGGTTTGATATTGATATACTTGTACAACAATTAGAATTTAATACAAAAAGAAAAAAAAATTGGATACCAAAAAATGAAGGAACATTTATTGTGTCTTCACTAAGCATATAGACCCTAGTTAAGTGTCTGTTCCAAGAAATACCTTACTACTGTGTTACTCATGGTTTAAACATTGGAGCATTCTTAGACTTAGTGTAATTGCTTATAGAAACATTTTTTTCTTCAAGTTCAAATAAGGCATATAATTTGAGGTTATGATGTTTATCTTGTGTTGATTACTTGAAGATAAAACCGGAGCAGGCCCTAGCAGCCCTTGAATCCAAGCTGGAGCTGGATGAGCTGGAAGTCTGGAGAAAGAACCTGGAGAAAAAAATAGAGATCCCAACGGAGAAATACAAGTAGGTCCCGCCAACCCAATACTAACACAGAAACTCTGTAACATTAACATCATCCAAATGCTGAAAGGGTTTATTTAAGGAATAAGGAATCATTCTTTGAGTATTATGAGGTAATCAAATATGGTCGGGAGTGAACAAATCCATTAAGCCTTTTGGGCTTTATGATAGATTTGATCACGCCCGACCGAATTTAATCACCTCATAATATTGAAAGAGTGATTCCTTGTAACTTATATGCATAAAGTTTTCAGCAATTGTAGGATTAAATATTAAAATAGTGATAATGAAATGTACTGGGTATTGGACTACAAAATTGAGTCATAGTGTTTTCTTAGACAAAGACACTTGAAAATGTAAATATTGTACTTCATACAGTTATGGACTTTTCTGTCCAGTATGTCTGTATGATATGCAGCAATATAGAGAGGGTAAAAATGTTGATTAAGGCAAAGCAGAATCTAGTTGTAACATGCCCAGGTGTATTTGTTGAAAAATTGAGATTTATAAGGTGAATTAGTAAATTCATTCACCATCTGGCATTTGTAAAGTTATATAATGATCCTTTAAAAGTCTATACATTAATATTGCCTAGATATATAGTCAAACTTTGTTATCTCAATCTAGATGGGACTGTTTAAAAACTTCGAAAATACTTAAAAAATAAGTGGTTGGAACTTACAATTCACTTCGACATACCGTAAAGTATCGTGTATAATACGCACTCGTGTATAATACGCACCCCCTAAAGTTGACCAAAAAATGGTGAAAAAACAGCAGGTCTTATGTATAATACGCGCCCAGAAAATGGTGAAATCAACAGCCGCCATTTCCCCCAAAACTATCGATGTTTCATGATAATTTTATAATCCAAGTGCAATTTTTTTAATTTTGTGTTCGGAACATAGCTCAGACAATGAAAATCGACGGCCACTATTTTCCCAAATAACTATCGATGTTTAATGATAATTTTATAACCCAAGCGCAATTACTGTAATTTCGTGATCGGAACTTGGCCCAAGCGATATTAAAGTCAAAGTTCTTCAAATTTTACTTAAAAACGACTGTATGATTTACATTGGCGGTATCAAATATAAAGAAAGAGTTTCTTATACAACAGCAGAGAAGTTAAAGATCATCATATGTAGAGAAGAACTGCAACCGAGCTTAGTGCTTAAAAGTAATAATGTTTGCAGACAAAACCAAGACAACATGAAGAGAAATGATTTAATTGATTAATTATAGCCAAACTCTTTGATCGTTGTTAAAAAAAACATTGTGAAGAAACGTATGTCGTATATCATCATTATCAAGTCGTACAAATGATCGATGTATTTTTAGCAGTGTCTATGTAAAGCAATATCGTTTAACTGCATAACTGGACACAAAGTAATCAAGTTAAATAAAATCATAATAATTGCTAATCTTCATGCACCCTGTGAAGTCCGACACAAGACAGGTGCATGCTTCTGACACCGGAAATTGTTAAACAAACATTGACCACGCCCCGAGTCAACAGGTGGCTGCTTACGTAATGGCGAATACACTGGCGATATTTAAACTTGTTTGATGCAAGGAGAAGAGGACAAATATTTCAATACATGGAAATAAAACTAAGAATAAGGTATTTCTGATGCAGTAAATTTAGTATACACTCATAGAACTTGCATAACACGCTATATCGGCAGTCACTACTCCCGTGGTATCAAGAATCACGGCTTGAAAAATGGGGTAAAATTTTGGTCCTATGTACAATGCGCACCCCCCACCGTTGATCAAATTTTTGGCTGAAAAAAAGTGTGTGTTATTCACGCGACTTTATGGTATCCATTGTATTCGAGATATCAGTGTTCGAGATGTCAAAGTTCAACTGTATAAGAAATTTGAGAATTGATAGCTTAATTTTATATCAAATTAATTTACTTTTATATATATTGTTAAAAGTGATGTACATTGGCTCTAAGGGATAATAGAACACTGTTGCCATGGATATTATTGTATTTTGTAAATCATGTGAATGCAAGCTGAAAGTAGTACACATAGATGCTAAAGTTCATACTAAAACACAAAACATATTGTAAGTAAAATTATCTTTCATGAAAGTCAGCTCACAGGTGAATATATTCACCCAAATACCTTCTAATCATCTCTAAAGTTTAAATTAGCCCTGCACAGTTATATCTATATTTATCGCAAAGCTCACTTGGGTGTATTCGCTGCGAGCGATGGACTGATGCATTGAGTGACGACACTATTGGGATCGCGAGTTGCAGTTATAAAACAAGCATTTTCATCGGCCGTTTTAGTACCCGCCCACTCTTACCTTCTAACGTGGTATTGTTAATTTATGCACCAACTGCCAGATGTGTCGTTTAAACTCTGTATCTGAACTGCAAAAACTAAATCAATGCAATAATTGACAGTTCTCACAGTAATCACTTATAAACAATTGTCAAAAACACGCTGTTTAAACAGGTTCAATCCCCAATTCATTTTTCAGTATAATACATACTTCATCGATAAATTCAAATCATTTTAACGCATTAATTTAAGATGAGGCAGTATTTATTTTGTTGTAGCTTATTCCAAAGAATTCACAACAGATACTGACAATAAATAATACATATATTGCATTTTATTGAACTTTGACCGATTAATATAACACACTTAGAACTACAGGTGTGCATGTGTTTTCAAACATACACAAAATTTGAAATTTACGGCATATACACGTGTTCAATAACTGATCAGGGATTAACGTTATTTTGTAACTCACTTAGTCTGTAGAAACATTCATTTTATTAAATGTTTCTCGATATTCATCAGACAATATTTACTACTGATGTTGACACTTTACTTGCCGCTGATTTTCTCTCAAACACGCTAATCGATCTCGGATTGTAAAATTCACGTGCAGATCGAGTCACCATTTTACCGTCAGTTTTCCATGTATATAAACAAACCACACTTCTTCATTTTGCGGAGCTGGTGACGATGTTTCAAAGATTTTCAGTACAGATTTTTTGTAAACAAAAAAGTGAAGACGTATGCTGTAAAACCTCTAATGGATTTCACGGCGTGTCAACCCGGTTTTCCTGTGGATCTACATTTTGCAACAAGTTTTTTGTGAGGAAAAACTGTTCAACTCATGCGATTTTCCATATATATATATGGTACATTATGAACGGTAACGTAAAATTTATTTGTTCACTAAACAGTTTCTGACGAATTTTTCACAGTGAACTGAATAACATTATTCGATAAGCGAAGTACAATCTGTGACTGATAATCCATATGCGCCGATCCCTGCTTTTAGGGAACTTTTCTTTTTCTTTCTTTTTTTCATTAACATTATTTACACTTGTACGTAAACATCGCCCCGTTTGTTATCAAATAAATATCAAATAATGAGAAGTTTTCTTTCTCCGACATATCTTTCCACGTGTTAGCATCATGTTCTCAACATGCATTTGATAAATGGGCGGGTCTATATAAATGCGCCAATCAGAATCTTTATTGCGAATCGCAATTGAAATACACACCGTCAAGAAAGTGTCATCACTCAACGCAATGCTACATCGCTCGCAGCGAATACACCCAAGTGAGCTTTGCGATAAAGTAACTTTACAAGTTCACTGGTAGTATTAAGGTTGGTAACTCTATCCATTGCTGAATTTGGAGAGAACAGTATGATTTATCTCCCATGGGATGACCTGTCAATAAATGTTCTGTTGACAAAGTTAAGTGAAATATAAATTAACAGATACTTGTAGAAAAGTAACCTTAATAGCTTATGATCCTCTAGATAAGCAACATAATTCAAAGAAAATTGATTATATATACTGGATCATGCTTTCTATCAGATGTACCATAATTAACTCTTACAATGAATGCCTCCAAATATTTTAGTTTTGTATTTCTGATTAAATATTGACCTTTAGAATGTTTTTATAGTTTGGTTCCCTGATATCCTTTTAAAAATAATCAGTTGCATTAGATATACCGGTAAATATTTTTTTTATTGTGTGTTTAAGAGGAAGTGCAATACATCACACATTTACTTGCAGATCAAAACGTATTATTTTCTTTAGTGCATGTCATGTTGAGAGCTGCAAGTAAGATGTAAACTTGAAATCGTAATATGAGATCATAAAAATGAAATCTGAGTTTGAAATTTAAAAAAAAAAAATATGGGTTGATAATATGTAATTTGATAATTACTTGGCTTAGCAGACATTTCACATAAAACCTGGAGTTACAGTTGACATTTATTACCCAGGTAATTAGAAATTGTGTTAATTGTTTGTTTCATGTGTTAATAAAACTCTATTCATGTAAGATTTATATCTGTACCATTACGCCATTCTGGTGGTCACACACAGCCGAAGACTTCAATGGGCGTGTGACCCACGGGGTTGCAGACAGTATCTTGGGATGTCAAGTTCACAGGGAAAATGTGACAATCAACTGTTTGTCAAAAATCATCCCCGATGACTTTTACTGCTGTTTTCTAGGTGGTTTTATGACTTAAATTGTACCTTTATTTTTATTTCACTGTTGTACCTCGCATTTTTAAATTAATGAATTAATTTAAAAGATGAAAAGATATTGGAGCTGTAAGTTATGAGGTGTATGTTTTTTTAATTGTTTTGAATATAATTTCAAAATTATTTCTTTAAAAAAAAATAAATTTAATATTTATTTTTTTTATATATATATTTTAAGGTTTTCTTAAATTCACTTAAAAAGAATAATTGGTATAATTGATGTACCTAGTATTAATAAAGACAAAATGATTGGATTGACATAAAATTAGGTTATAATTTCAAAAAACTCATTCAAAGTTTTCTTAAAATGGTTTTAAATTAAAAAAAAATAACCAAAAAAAGGTTAAAAAATATCAGAATTTACATTGTAACTAGGAAATGAAACCTACAAAATTTAAATGAACTTTGAACAAAATTGATCACAGAAATATAAAACCCCAGCTGTCAAAGGCTTGACATTAAACAAGATTTAAGACCATTTGTTTATAGCGAAAATGGGGGAATAAAGAAACGATCCAATCAACCTGTATAGGTGATTCACTCTCCTATTGTTCTACACATCTGATAAGTACGTGACATCATTAATACATGAAAACAGGAAATGAACGTTAAGTTGGCCATTCGGCAGTGATTTTTAATTCATGACTATGATCGAGTTACCACTGTCTTCCGTATTTAGCTGACCCTTTTGATTTTTAAAAATAACAGTGGCCTTAGTTGCAATAATAAATTATGAATTTTAGTCATTGAATGGGAGCGCATTTTCATCTTTGAATAGATTTTCGAGATGAAAGTCACAGGGGTATGGAAAAAACAGGAGATCATTAGGTTATTCACAGTCAATAGTAATGCAGGGAAATGAAAATAAAAAGCAGTTTTGAAACTGAACTGCACAAAAGACGGATAAAAATCACAGGAATGAAGATGGCTTTTAACCTGTATCTTTCCCAATGGGAAAAGTTGAGATTAGCCAATTTATCAGAGTGTTACAGATCACAAAAATGTTTAACTTGAGAAGATGTTTTCAACCTGTGTGGTTGGGAAAGTGATGTAGATTACATAGTAAATTTGATTAGAGAAAATTCTGTCTAAAGTACTCTACACCCTTGCACGAAAAACAGTCTAATTGTACTCATGTGAATTTAGATGAAGAGTTAAGGTCAGAAAAGTTGCTAAAACTTGTGTTCATCATTTTTGCATCTGATTGGGTTTTTATGTTTCCTACAGCCTCAGTGTCAGCCTGAGAACTATTTATTATTGTTTATCATTTTTGTTGATGTATAGGTAAAGATAGGTATCGCTGGTCAGGGCCTCTGGTTTTCTGATGTGGCTGAAAGGTTCTGGCATTTGTTTTCTGGTCAGGTGATGTTAACGAAGAACAGATTTCTGTTTTATTTACGATTTACTGAATATGAAAGACCTAGCAGAAGTGAGAGTCATTCAAATAGAGACTTAGGTTACCATGGTTTTGGATCTGACCAGAAAAAAATAATAAATACTAGTAATTGGAACCAGTGTTGTTAGAATTCTGTTTTCAACATGGAAAAAATACAGTAAGTTGACAGTTACTGGACTTTTTCACGATTGTATTCATACAAGGTTGCTAGTGATTGCCCATTCCTGAAGAAATTGACTTCTTACAAAAAATCAAGGACAAATTTGATCATTTCATATTCCAAAGACTTTTATTCAAGGCAACAATCCAACTTTTTATAGAGTTTTAATCAATTACCAGCCTATTTTTTCTAAATACCATATTAATTTTCATGTACACTTCAAGATAAAGTCTTAACAGATTATCTCCCTTAGACTCTATTATCTCCCCTTGGCCCACAACTGGCAGGCTCTCACACTCCAGGAAATCCTTGTTATCTCTCTATCCCTCTATTTATCTTTCTATCTCTTCCATTATCTTTCTATCTGGCTACTTTCTCGTCATTCTATCTATGTATCACACATTTATTTCTCAATCAAGCTATTTCACCTATCTCTTTATTTCATCAGGAGACTTCTAGCTCTTGTGAAATTTTGAAAAAACACTCTTTTAAGTTTTTATACAGATTTTTTTTTTCTAGAATCAAGGGGGCAAATGCACTGATTTACAAGCAGACTTAAGAAAGGAAATGATGTTGATTAGGTTAAAAAGAGCCTCAGAATATGCTGATTAAGATTTAGGATAAGACTTTTTTACCATGTTGAATTCAACAGCTGCTGTGTTCTAACATTTTATCTGGCATCAAACACCAAGTTGCATCAAAATAAACATTGTTGCCTGCTTGGTTGCTGTCTCTATGTTTATTATTGATACAAAATCCACTGCACTGTTCTCTTTGCATCAAAGAGAAACATAAGGGTTTTGCAAAGATCACAGGATCATGGTCATTTTTATACATATGAACATCAAACGATAAAAGGGTAAATGACCACAATTATTCATCAAAACAATAGCTTTACAAACACTGAGCTTATTTCATTAAACCTATATTTGCAAAGTTATTTGATAAAGCAAATTTTTTTTTGAAAACAAACAATCAGAACTATGTATAAAGCGGATGTCATGCCACTAATCAGGTAAATTTGAGTATAAAAATCCTATTCTGAAACTGAGCAGGCAGATGCGTGAATTGGTTTACTTTGATATTTGAAAAATTCAATTTGTTGTCTGAATCAGAACTAAGGAAGTCCAGAAGTTCATTTGAGAATTGAATTACAGTATCTTTGTTGATGAAAGGTTCATCAGGGAGTTCATATGGTCTGATTCCAGTTAGATCTTTTGAAGCTGGAAACATCTACACTTTCTCCTAAATTGAACGGTCAGGCACCTGGGTCCAGATTTCCGACCTTGGTTTGGACTTTCCGAGAGAGTTAAATGGTGTGTGAGATATTGATATAGCCGGTCCTTAATTCCCAGATGATGGTCTTGGCATAACAGCCATTTAACACAGCTCAGGTTGTAAAGAGGAAAGCTTTTACATGCATTAGATCTATATCATGCACTATTATTTCAATTATCTCAGGAATAATACCCTATAATTTGATTTGGTCATTAGCTGCATGTGGAGCGCTTTTTATGGAGTGTTCAATCTTCCCTTAAGCCTGGTTTCCCCTCATTCATTTAGCTGATGGAGTCAATATACTGTAGATCTTAATCTACCAGGATTTATTTATATCATCTCAAAATTCATTGGGACATCAGTTTCTTATTCTCTTGATTGATGCTTTTTACAGACACAATATTATTTTAAGATTCTCTCTTTCTCTCTCTCTCTCTCTCTCTCTCTCTCTCTCTCTCTCTCTCAGAGGACAACTTCATTATTTTAAAAATCCATGGAAAATATATTTCTGCCCCCAAGGCCATTTTTTTTATTTTTTTAGGATTATCAAAGTTTTTATTATTCAACATGGTGCTCAGTAGCTAGATTGTAAGATGAAAGCAGAATTAATGAACTGTGCAGAGACCCACTACATAAATAAATCATAAGGAAAATGTCTTCATATATTGTAATTTTTGGCCTATATACATTTGATAAGATTATGTAGAAAACATTAACATAGTCATCTTTTTTGCAATTCCGGATGATGTATTTCTTGGAAGTGTTTGGAATGTTTTTGGCACAGCCAAACAAGAGGAGAGCGATTTATTGCCCTATGCTGATCATAAATATACCAAATTCAATTATTTTTTTAATGAAGGTTGGTATCTGGTTTTGAATTTTGTGCTTTGTCTCAGGTTTAAATATAAATGAAGACAAAGAGAAGATTTAAGGTTTAAATAGATTCAAATGAAAGGCACTAATGTTGCTAAAATTTAACGTAAAAAAAATTCTAGGAAGGTAACACAAGAAATTATGAATAAAATGTCAAATTAATTTTGATTTTTTGATTTATTTTACAAAATTAAGGACCAGATAAAGAGAAAATGGTTATAAATAATTATAATGTACATTTTTGGAAAGCCCAAAAAAAGACAACAAAATATAGTGGATAAGAATTGAGAGATAAATCAGGTCTAGATGGTGAGGTATTTTTCCTGCTGATGATAATAATGTGCTATTTTTATAAAGCTTTCTTGTTCTGGAAGTTTTCATCAAAACGTTTCCTTGAACACCTTTCTGCCTGATGTCAGTTCAGATGAACTGGAACATATAGAAACCTTTCCCGTCGGAATGAGAGAAAAATCTGCTTCAGCCAAAAATAAAAAGACAGACACTTCCTTTTTTTTTTTATATTCTTGCACAAATAAAAGAAAGAGAGAGATTGACTTGTTAAATGGTAGCTTCTTGCATAATATTTGTCATCTGAAGGATTTGTTATTTCATTGTTTTTGTGTTGGTGAAAATGTAGTCAGCTTTGATCACCTACTGAATAGAAACAACAAGAGATAAAGATAGCTCTGTTATTATGAATGCTAGATTTACAGAAAAATAATAATGCAGCCCAAATTTCTGGTTTTTTTAAAAGAAAGGAAATACTCCAGTAATGTATGAAGAAAAATATTTACGTTATTTCATTTGTTTGATAAAAGATAAGGAGCAAGCACTTGTTTAGCTGGTTTGAGCTACAAGTAGAAAAAAAAATGTCTCAACTTTCACATGATAACCCCAATATCTCATTTTCATTTGAAATATGAAAGCTTTCACACTGGTTTTTCAAAGTCATTTATTTCATTTAGAAATGCTTATTTTGACTGGCAGACACTTGTAACATCAACAAAATTTGAGGTGGGGGGGGGGGGGGGGAAAAAAAAAAAAAAAAAAAGAGTTACTTTCATGTTATCGTATTTGTTAGGGTCCTTGTGTTTTGCAGACTGCAATATTTGTGTGATTCATTAGATAATATACCAATATTTCAGTAACATTACTCCTCTGTAGGTCTGAAGTCTAGAAATAAGTGATGGACATAGTAATTACTCACAAGAAGGCGAAAGAAAATTCGTCTTTTCTTCTCGTTTCATGTATTGGCAGGCTACGGGAAATAAAAGAGTACAGCTCACTGCTTTCTGAGTACTAGACGTCAAAATAAATCAGACTTTTTCGACTCTCAGTTTATGAAATAAAGGTGTATTTGGCCAGTTCTCAGAATCGAAACACAGAAGGCTATTAAAGTAGCTAGAGCAAACAATTGGAAGAAGTTGGGAAGTTAATGTAGAACTGAGAATAATTGTCTTTCTCAATTTTTAGCTTTAAAATTTGAAAAATTTCTGAAAAGAAAAATTGACAACTAAGGAATGCGTTGAGCTCTAATATTTTGAGAGCTTGTCTCAAGTGATCATACAAATTTGATTTCGAAATGTTAAATGCATTTCATATTGACGTTAAAGTTCTCAATGATAGATTTGTTGATTTTTTAATGCAAAAAAGGGGAGGAAATGCAAATTTAATAAATTTTGAATAATGGCCACTTGGGGTCTGCTTGACCTTGAAATATAAAGGTCATTTCATTTATCAGACTAAAAGGTTTCATATATGAAAAGATTTTCCATTATTTGAATGTGTTCAGTGTAATTCTCTTGTCTTTAGGCAGTAACAGATTGTAAATCAACTAATTTTTTTTTCTCTCTTGATTCCATTGTCGATAGGAAGAGCAAATTGGAGATCATGAACTTTTCACCCCCACCAGAAAAAAAAATTGCTGATCTTACACCTAGAATTTACATATTTATTGATCGTGTTTACCTTAGTTTCATGTACAAATCTTGTAAGATGGCGACAGCAAGGTTTCTAGTAGTAGCTTAGGGCTACGGATAGAGTTGTTGCAGGAAATGAAAACCATTGCTCGAAATGACAGTAAGCATGGAAAAAGCTCATTAGATTCTATCAAGGGTCCTAAAAAATTGAAGACAACCAGGCACACTGAATTCGTCTCGAATTCAACCTGTCACATGGCATACAGACATGTAGTAAAATGATGGACTATGGCTGAGAAAAATATTTAAAAACTTTTTATTGAAGAACATTTCATGTTCCTGTGTTATCTTGCTAGCTGTGCGTTTTTTTATTATATCCCTTGAATTTAATGAAATGAGCAGACTATTGACTTGTTCGTGAACTGAAGTGGATTGTAAAATAAATGAAATCAAATTAATGTCATACATTTATCTGTCTATTTTGTACATACAAATGGATGACATTTCTCATTAGAATTCAGAAAAGGAAAAAAATTGCTCTCTCTGAATCTGTAGTCTGAGATTAGCTCTTACAGAAACTGTCAAAGATAACCAAAATTTTCCCAGTGTCATTTGTATTTAATAAGCGTACTGTGTCTTGCAAAGGTTTTTCTATGGCTGTCTATCTGATAACATAATAAGATGATATTGCTGACGCTGAAATATGAATTGCTGGTTTCCGTTTACTGGTTCCCCAAATCTGCTCGCTCGTTCATCGCTATAGTTTACATGCGATTTCTTTAAGTTATCAATCCCCAAGACGGAAATCTATGATGTAGGGCAAGGTATAACCCAAATATTCTCATTTGTCAAATATTGACTCAAAATGAACATCCCCAATGTTCGCTGTCAATACAAGCTCTTTGTCCGAGTCTGCTTGATAACTTTGGCTGAACAGAAAAATGCTATTTGGGTGTGATGTTTACTATGTTAGTCATCTGAAAATGTAAAAAAGAGTTTGAATGGCAAGAAATAGCTGTATTTACAGCTACCCAAGGTTAGATTGAAAAGATATGAAACATTCTTGTGTCAATTTATGTTTTTTTAAAGGAAAAATATTTTACAAGTACGTTTCATTCATGGAAATTCAGAGCCAGTACGTAAAAGGCGCAAGATCATGAAGGCCTACAAGTGGTAATTACTGGAGACAGCAGGATAAGGGAAATAACAAAGTACACTTAATATACCTGCATATAATCTGGTTGAGATAACTATCGGATGCCAACGAAAATTATATGGAAATTTTAAAAGAAGGATGCACAGGGTTGAATTTCTAATTTCTCATGGAGCCATCCGGATCAAGAAATTAGTCTCTGCTCTGCAGATGCTACGTGCCACATGCTCTGTAAGAGACAGAAATAGTCATTCAGTAATCAATTAATTTTATTTTAAAATTCTGGACAAATTTAGCCAATTAGAAAACTTTTGGGGCATAAATGCATGATAACTAGAAAACCTTGAACCTTTCAGTGATTATGAGTTTTTTTATGGTTGAATTTGATTTTGTTTTTGGTTGATACTGGTATGTTATATAAAACAGTCATTTTGTTGAATTAAGATTTAGTCTAAATTAAGAGTGATAGTACGAATGAGAAAGAGAGAGAGAGAGAGAGAGAGAGAGAGAGAGAGAGGAGAGAGAGAGAGAGAGAAATTTTGTTTTGTTTTCCACATAAATTTTTCATGCCTCCTCATTCTAAGCAGACAGATGGAGGATCTTTAAGATTGTATACACATATGATACAACAAATTGGACTCCAGATTGGCCCACTGTGTATGTCTTAACACATTTCATGTGTAAATCATCAATGGAAAGGTATTGAAAATATGCCAGAATTGCTCAGAAGTTTCGTAAATTTTCGGATATCTTTTTTTTTTTTAAACAGAGAACATTTTTCTTCTTTTTTTTTAAAAGATGAAATGCATGATTGATTTGTAAGATGATATCTGTTTAGTTTAAGGTTATTAGAATTTTTGTTTGTTTGAATGATAGAGAACAAAAATGATTGCTGTTGAAATTTTAAGATGTTATCTGCAGATATTTGGAAACTAGTGTTCTTTGCAGAGAAATTAGGAGGGGATTTTATGTTTGCTTAAGGGTGTAGTTGATATTATGGGATGAACAATGATTGTCCATTTCAGTTAAGTATGAATTGATTGTAAAATTTTTGATCCTCAACAATATGGTAATATATTCAATCACAATAGGTATTCAGTGTGGATATTATAGCCCTATAGCTGAGTACCATGCAGACAGTCTGTCTCAGTGTTAAATGATAGTATTGGATATTATTGGCGATATATTGACTTAAATCGCCCCCTTAACCATGTAGATTGGGAGCAATAGAGCTTTTGGGAAGGGTATAGTAGTGAAGCAAGCAAATTTCTCAAACTGAAAAAAAAAAATTATCTAAAAAATCGCTAAGTTTTGTCGTTACATTGTATTAAAAAAAGATTTCAACCTCGCTAGACTGCCAGTCTGTACCCTGTCTCAGTTTGCACAGGGCAATTTTATCAATTACCCCGAATTAATGACCAAAACGGGTCAATCAAAGGGGTCCGGCACATCCATCATTGAGATTAAGTGCAGTATGATGTACTATTAAAAAGCCAGCCTTGGAAGAATTACCTGCAAACCTCTCCTGAATAGAAAAGTAGTTGTGGACATGTTTGTTTATGAAATAGCTGGGTTGTCAGAGAGTTTGTTTAACATATCTGAGTGTGCAGCGATTATGCCATCTTCCTGGGTCCACCACCCAGCACAAGACACAGAGTTTACAACACGATAAAACAAACCTTCTCTTCTGTATTTTTGTCATGAACTGTAGGAGACTAAGACACGAGAGTTCACTTCTTGTCTCGACTCTTTTACGGAGTCTTCTTTTTCTCTCTCTGCAATCTCTCCGCAATCAAGTGCCGTCTTATTGATTTACACAGCTAGCAACACTGCAGAGTAAATAATTTTGGGGATGTAAATTGTCACTGGTATCATCTTTTTTTCATCATTACTAAGATCAATCTCTGATAATTCATTTGACGGCTTGACCTCTCATGAAAGCCTAAGGACCAGGCATGTGAAGAAATTCCCAGATATGAGAGAGAGAGAGAGAGAGAGAATTGATTTTGTTGGTCATTGTCAGATAATTATTTCTGGAAGATGATAAGCTTATTTACACATCGTACAACTTCCCTTTTCACCCTCAGATATAATTAAATTCAGAAATATGACAATAAGTGTAATAATCTTTTAAAAAATGGTTCAAAAACAATAATTCCCTTTGCCTAATGGGAAATACTGCTTTCAATTTGATTTAACACGAAGAGAATTTCTGAAGTATTGATAGTATATGCTACAGGTCTGACTTCTATTCAACGTTTGACAATTATGGAAATTTATCATTGTGCCAAGATAATGATTTCTGTGATTATGCAAATAAAGGAACGAAAGAATAAAAAAAATATTGAAAATTATTTAATGATCTTGATAAAATTCCACTTCGAAATGGTACATAATAGGAAAGAAGACATTTTATCTACGCTTTAGTTCTTTAAGTGGGGATTAATTGTTAGTGTCTGACGCCAGCGCTGGGCCCTCAGTAAATGCCCAGTCTGTTGAAATGAACACAGTCTATTCAGGCCTTGTAGACCGATTTAAAGCTACTAGATCCAGGCGAAACAGAAGAAAATCATAATCTGATAGCTTGGAGTAATTTACTGTCAACAGAGATTTTTGTATATAATTATATGTTTGTGTGTGCAATTTGGCGGTACTTGTATGGTATTATTTAGTCCATCTGACCTGTCATCGCAAGTCTGGTCCCTGGAGAAGACGCATTTATTTGATTGATAAATTAATATTTCATATATAGAGGCAGAGGAATTTTTATCAGTATTACAAATCAAAAGATCTGCCTCTGGTTATAAGTTTGGCACCATTTTTTTTTCTCTCTCGGCAAAGGAATATGAATTATTAAGGATTTTTTTTATAAGAGAATAACCTTAAGATGTTCATGATCTGATGATCTGATCATGCAGAAAAAGAAACATTGGGTAAAGGATCATATCTGTAAGATTGGCATCTTGTTGTCTAATCATGGAGTTTAAAAATTACTAATAAAAATTATCTGTATGACTCTCTTGTCTTCTGGAAAATGCCTTAAAATGAAGTGTTTGTTGGTGTGCATATCTTATATGTGGTTGTTTTAAAAAAAAAAAAAAACCCAAAACAAATGAGGCGTCTTAAGGAATACATTAAAGCAATATTTTGTAAAATCTGAGGCGCTGTTTGGAAAACTTAATTTATCATATGTTCTTGGGTAATATATTTAACAAAGCTGAATCCCAGTGAATTATAAAAAGTGGGGAGCTCTTTACATAACTTGTTGTGCCGACAGATTTATATGCATCCGTCTTCAAGGGTATAATGTTTTGTTTAGAAAAAGCTCTTATTTACAAATAAGTCAATCATTTGGAGTTATTTTGGTTATATCAGCTTCATGGAACATTTTTATCCAAAATATTCTAACGGTGAAGTGTTGGACCTCACTATGTTTATGATAAGTACATAATATGTTGTTAGAAGCTTGAACTTAAAATCAACTTTTCATTTAATATACCATTATTACAGTATGTGACATACTCGACTTCTTTCTCTGTGTAAAACTTTGTAAATTAAATTACCATCTGAAGATTGTTGATGCTAAAAAGAAAAAGAAATTTGTGCCTTGGGCATTTTTTAGCATGGGTCATATGGGTATTACATACTTTTTGCAAGTATCATGAATTTTTTTTTCTTTTTTTGAGGTAAAGGCAAGGCGTTGGGCAGAACTAAACTGTGGTTTGTATCTGACATATTTTGGCAGATAGAAAATTGGCAAAAAAATTTAAAAAGAAGAAAAAGAAAGAATTCCCAAGAGAAACCACCAAATTGACATCCATGCCCTGACTCTTTTTTTCTGGCTTGTTAAGAACAAACCACATTTTAAAAAAAATCAAGTTCCTTTTTTTATTCAAAGGTAGATCACAGCATGATCAAAACAACATAATTTTCACGTACTTGAAAACGTAGAGAGTTATCTGGTAGCACATGCCAGTGCTGAACTAACGATAGCTTGATTATGCTTTTGTCCTTTGAGCAGTTTTGTGGAACAACTTAATAGATCAGTATTTATGTTCCTATCAGGTATAAGAACACAGCTCTATCGAGAGTTTTTGTGGAAAATGCCACATACTCGATGACTTTATCAGTCCACAGGGTAAATGTTTTTTTTCTCTGATAGCAAAGAGAAAAGGAAACAAAAGCTCTAGAACAAAGATTTTTTCTTCTCATACATTTAATGATGAAAACAACAGAAGCAAAAGACATCTATCAATATTGAGCAAAAAACCCATGTTTTTACACATAATTTGATGCAGAATTGAGTGCACATTATATGAATATTGTGTTTCAAATTGTTTGTAATCACCAATACATGATGTAATAATAATTACAACAAAATTCATTGCATGACGTATCGCCAAAGTCAAAACAAAGTGTAATTTTTAAATTTGTCAATTTTCAGTTTTTAAAATGAAAACTGTACAATGCTTCTTTGATTTTTTTGTTAACTTTCACAAAAGTTTCTTGCAATTGGGTTTTTTTCAGACATATCTGATATTCCTTCAAATATGCTAAATTGAATTATTTAAAAATGCTCTGGCAGGATGAAAAAAAAGCTTAATTGCTAGTTAGCAAAGGGGTTCTGCAAACAGCGCAGTGAGGATGAAAGGAGGAGACAAATTGCCTTTAATTTACCCTGGTAGTCAAGTCTGCAGAAAAAGCTCGCCTTACATAAGGTCCCCAGATCCTATCTTCTAAAGAATTATCAAAGCAAAGGTACATAGCTAGATTTTCCAGATTTGTTGGTATGCGAACATTGGGATTTTCTTCCAACTCAAGTTTCACTCAATTTAATTCCAAATTAAGTGCACTAATATGATTAGGTGAACCATGAACACCTAGTTTTTTCAGAATGGCTATTAAATAAAACTTGTATCAGTAGTGAATTTCATGTTTGATCTTTGAAAAGATTGGAAAAACAGTTTAGCAAGATTACCCTGTCCTCAAGTATTCACACAATTTGCAGCCATGACTTTCTTTTTATAGAAGCAATTAAATTAAAGTTTTTTTGATTTTGTATTTAGATTTAATGTTTGGGGTAATTTGAAGTACTGGTTTGAAAAATTTTACAGGAATAAAAACTCAAAATATATGGTATTTGACAAAACTTCACTCATTGTTACAAGCACTTTTTTGACAGAGATATATTATAATGGAGAAGAAATGCAAATAGCACTGTCATCAAGAAGATTGGGAAAAAACTAATGTTTAGTCCAGATTAGAAACACTCTTCTTTCTCTAATCTATCAGGAAGACCGATCCCCTGTTTGAACACTGGCATTTTGAACGTAGTTTGCAGCAGATGACACATTGTACAAATGGGGTATGGGTGAGACAGTTGGTTGCATGGGTGGGGAGGGAGGGGCCGGAACTACCTCCCTCAGTTGCAGATATTCGGGGCTCTCCTGTATAAGGTTGCTGTAGATCTGACTCTCCACTACAGGGGGAGGTTGGGGATTTTGAATAAATACAGCCGGCGAACAGTGAGTCTGACTTTGAACACTGCGACTCAAGTTCTGACTAGAACTGGACAGAGTTTCTGGTGAGTTCATGCGGTTGTTTTCCGCACTGTTCGGCCGGGTGCGGTAGATAGTTCTTTTGGTGAACTGAATCCCCACAAAGTCATCTCTCGCCTCTGGGACGTCCTTGAAACAGTGATAGCGCACAGCATTCTCTACAAGTTCTTGCACTTGGGGAAAGTTTTTGAAGACACCATTTTTCTGCAAGTGATACAGGACTTTCCGGTGTAATAACGGGTAACGAATATTGACTAGAATATCCTCAATGAGATTTTTATCCGCAAGCTGATTCTTTTTCATCCATTCCGTTGCGGATGTCAATATCACATTCTCCTCAGCGTTGCAGTCATCACATTTCAGCAAGTCGCTCACTAAGTGCCAACTACACAGAGGCCATCTTTCAGAAGTACTCAAGTCTCGGAATTTGGCACAAAGCACTTTATAACAGAGATCACAAATTTCATCAGAATACAGGTTTCCTTCATAAATGTCACAAATGATGTCTAAAGAAAATCCCCTACATCCATCACTGATATCGATCATATTAAAGAGAATTTGACTGATATAGCTGTGACAGTGTTGAATTAGGGGTTTGACTTGGTACTTTTCGGCCAAGCTATGCAGTGGAAGGACGTAGTCCCTGTGAAGCCAGACAGCCCCACTGTAAATGAAGTACAGAAATCGGCTGAACACCATGCTGCACTCAGGTGCTTCCTTTAGGTTCAAAACAGGACGAGACTGGGACTCACTTGAATGTAGCTCATTCAACATGGTTGCCAGAATCTCGCTTTTTAATCCCAGAATCATCTTATGTCCCCTGAAAACAAACTGTCCATCGTTCACATTGAGAATCACATCGCAGAGAGATTCACTGTCAAACAGGGACTCAAAGGATTGGTTGGTCTTGACCTTCTTGCTTTCAGTGGTCAGGGGCTGACCCTCTGTGACCTCAGGGGCATTTTCCGGAGGCATGGAGGGGTCAGGGTAGTGTTGACCGCTGGGGCTGAATCGCTTCATCCTTTTGATGCGACATCTTAGCTCATCCTGAGCTGGTCTCGTGTGATGATGGGCCAGGGCTGCTGCTTGTGAATTGAGTTGTCACCTGTAAAGAGAGATTAACAGACCATTAATACTTTGAAGGAAAACCCTGAGTCACATCAGAGCTCAAGAGTGTTTAGAAATACCAGGCCCTGATGAAATCAATGGAGAATAATGAAGATGTAGTGCCACCTTAATTGAGCATGTGTCGGGTGAATGGAACAAATGCGTTTAATCAGACGGACAGCGTTTTGCAGGGAGATCTACCTGGGTTTGTATGGACAGGTTTATAAACTACCGTGTCTTATAAAGCCAGCCTCGCAATATAAATAGCACAGCTGCCAATGGGGCTATCTGATTTAAATATTTAATGAAAATTAACTCCTGCCAGGCACAAATGGAAAAAAAATTGAAACAGTGGGTGTGGAAGCCATGTTCTAATGTAATTGTGAAAAGCAGTTTAAAGGGAACTTGGGGTAGTGTTTGACATTTTGCATGCCCTTGTGTTTTCTGAACAATAATCATCGGGGATCAGCTGATGACAGATGAAATCCCTTGTTATACAGAGCCACTTGAGGAGATTTATCTAGAGCCTTTAACATGCAGTCGTGACATTCTTTTGAAGGAACCCCTTCTCCCAGATTCGGAGGCTTTTTTCTCTCTCTTTCTCTCTATAGAGCTGTCATGACTGATCACTGTTTCAACTCACTCCTAATCAGTATTGCATCAACACTTAGCTGCCTACAAAACAATCACAGGGCTATACACAATAACAGTGAAGGAAAAAGCCCCCATCAACATTTCTGTCCTTACGAAAAAAGAGGGAGATAAAACACCTGAATTGCAGGAACCTGTCCAAGAAAAATAATATCTTTATTTTCGGCACTGCTGACAAGGGGAAAAAATAGGTTCTCTTATTAGTTAGTGGGTGCTGCGCTTTTGAATAGAATGTGATCTTTGCATATTTACACAGACCTGAAATATAACTAGGGCTTGAAAAATTCCGGAAATATGAATCCCAAGACCTAATATTTTCCACTTTTTTGTGATAACTTCTGAAGACCCCAATTTAAAAAAAAAATGTTTGCACTTGCGACATCAAGTGTGTAAAAATTGCAGGAGGATTCAATTTAGAAAGAATATTTCCAATCATTCTTGTGTGACCCGTGCAGCACTTTAGAAAGTAATTGTCATCGACAAAATTGTAAAAATCTGACTATGTCAGAGAAAAATGCATTTTCTTCAGCAAAAATCCTGTCATAGAAATCAAGATTGAGAGAGATATATAATACTGTTAGATGTTCAGTAAATTTCAGAGTGAACATAATCAATGATGCATTGTCTTAATGTTGACTTGACTTCTTCTCGGTTTCCAATTAAGCATTAAATATGCGAGGGATTGTCAACTCGTGTCTCATGGGGAAGACACATTGAGAAAATGGAGGCTTTCATCGATAATGACAAATTAAAAAGAAATCGCAATTTGATGAGTGCATGAGAAATTGAAACAACCTGTTTGTAATAAATTTGTATTCGGAGAAAGATAAAAGAGTTACTATCAATATTCAATAACACTTTTTAATTTAAAAAAAAGATATTTTTTTTTTTAGCTTTTAAAAGGTTTCCTTTTTTATTAATGTTTTTTTAAATTAAGATTTTGATTCAAAACATCTATGATTATTTAAGCCAAAAAAAAAAATCATTACCTTGAACCATCTTGTCAAACCTAAGTACGGTAAATTGAATTTCCAGTCCTATATGGATAAAATATCCCACTGTGTTTGTATCATAGAGCAAAAATATTAAATAAAGCTTGATAAACATAGAAGTGATGTATGATTAAGTCACCATTACCTGTGATTGGCTGAACCCAACAACCCAGGGGTCAACTAGACAGAAATATCTCCTGTGTTAACTTACAGTCTCCTAGTCCCCCACACCTCTCTCCTTTGTAGTGGGGCGGTGGCCCGGGTATGAATTATGTGTGTGTGTTTCCAAATAAATTCAACTAAGTAATAACTAATGTAATTAGATTTCTACACCGTACATTTATCCTGAAGGGAAATGGATATGTGGTAAAACATTGTCTCGAATCAATAAGTGAGATCAGACATGTGGCATATAACGAAATATTATTTATTCCCATTCCTACTTGTCAATGGTGTACTAACTTATCCAGGGGCCCCCAGGCAGTAGAGGAACTGGCATTGTCTTCAAGACGAAACTATGCACATTTAAACTTGTAAGACATGTTAATTAGTTGGATTCATCAACATTTGTAATAGCAGCTTCTCCTTTTGGGATGAGAGGGGACAATAAATATGTCATTTTAATAGGCTCTAGACAGAGTTTGAATGGCTAGGGGAATCTTCAGCACAGACATTGGGGGTGCAGGGTGTAGCAATTATGGCCAAATAGCTCTTGATTTATTGGCCTAAACTGTTGCATCTGCAGTTAAAATACAGTGATTTACAACGGCTGTGTATAAAGGGGGTAAAGAAAACTGAGCAGTTGCATTTAATAAAGTGTAATTTACAAGCATGTGGCTTAACAGACAGTTGTTTTACTCTTGTTGTGTGTGTGTGTGAGAGAGAGAGAGAGAGAGAGAGAGAGAGAGAGAGAGTAAACAGGCAAAGTCCTTAAGAGCCATCCATGTCTCTACTTCACAGAGTCCGGAAGTCTGCAATGGTTGTATATAATAATCCCTCTGATAATATTAACAACCCACATCTGCCAGTGGAGATTCAATAAAAATTGGCTCTGTGAAACAAAAAACCAGAATACCACCCATAAGTATCCTAATGGACGCTGGCTCCGGCTCCTAATCTAAGGATCAGACCTCTAGTTGTACTCAGATGAGTATGTCTCGAGATCCATCTCAAGATATCCAGATTGGAATTCTCAAGAAATTATATCAGGAAAAAAAATGGCACAGAAAATGTCAAGCATGTCCTCGTGTGAATTATGAAATATAAGTTGTGTACTCAGGCGATTTCTTAATTCTAGATTGCTCTGTGCGTGCATGTGTAAAAGGGGCACCTTGCTTCCAGAGAATTATTTTAGAGGTGAATGAGAGACAAAAACATGGTCAATTTATTGTGAAATATTAGCTGAACAGGTGAACAAAAATATTAAACAGATGAATTAGCTGAGAAAATACTACAGATTCTTTTGAAGCTACCAAGTGTTGATTTTTTCATGTTTCTTAGGGGGGTGTTGTAATTTTCTCTTTACTAGCATAATCACTTTGACGGTGATATGAAAACCTTGAAATGGGGCTGTTAAATCCAGAGAAAATAGAGGTTTTGTTCTTCCCAGGCAATTAAGAACAGAATATTTCAGTCCTCATTCATCAAGTGGAAATGCCTCGATCAAATTTTTTCTTAAGACCGAAAAAAAAATAATATGGCATGTGTCACAGTCCTGTATAAAGTTATACGGTAATCATCTATCATAAATGGGTAATCATTTGAATATGATGAATTTATCAAATAGAAAAAAAATTCAGAACAGAGACTCTGACACACAAGAGGAAATATTAATCTGTTCTACTAACCTTGTAAAAGCTGTTATTTGTTCAAAGTCCATTTTCACAATAAATATCTCAAGTGTACCTGCGTAACAGGAGCCAGGGCTTGTTTTTGAACAACACACAAGATAAACCCAGTGAATTAAATGGTTTCTCACTATTTCACCCCTCCTAACCTTACAGTGCCTGTCAATAACCCAATCTCATCAAAGTAATACGAGTTGGCCTGTCATATTTCTTCATAATTTCTCTTGCGGCTTACCCCTAGGAGGTTATTGTGGATCGAGGCAGCCATGCATGCCCGCAGAATTATGTCTCCAGTTTAATGCTTACGGTTAAAAAAATCAGTCTGATTAGGGTCAGCTTTTGCCAAATACTGTTATACTTGTTATACTCAGTGAAAAAAAAAATTGGGCACGTTATCCGCATTATACAATAGAAGAGTGCAGAATGTTTTGTTTTTGTTATTCTTTTTTTATCCTCCCCAACGCATATTTCTGTCTATACATATATTAATTTTTTTTTTTTAACGTGCACAATGGCTCCCAGCGGTATTGTGTGGAATATATTGTATAAATATTTCTTTTAATCAGCGGGCTGTGAGATTGCAGTATTGTTTTTTAGGCATTCAGTGATCGGAATGTCTCCATTGAATAGAATGCTCTGAACATTAACAGATTATAAACGCAGTATCATCAAAGGCTTGGGAAAATCATAAACCCAAGTTAAAAATTCACTAATGGTCGATTTAATTTGTGTTCTAGACTTTGACTTTACTCATCACCACCCTTCTTTGAATAAAAAGTGGTGCCTTAATGCTTATTTATAAACAATGCAATACCCCCCTTTGGTTGTAAGACGATATGGCTCTGTCAAAACTTGACAACCATTTGTCATTAGAATTACGCATTTCATTAGGCTGCATTTAGACTGCGACTTAGGTTACCAAGTCATTAAATAATAAAAGCTTAATATGACTTTGCACAAATCCAACACAATTTTAGAGACCTCTTCAAATTGTACTAATGGAGCCATTTGTCCTTTTAAAGTTTTTTTTTCAAGGAAAAGACAACATGCATGGGGAAAAATTGCCTCAAATTACCTGATTTAGTTGAGATGAAAAGATGGAACAAATTGCTTGTCATGTAATCGGTTTTATCTCTCCAGTTTACACGGTAAAATTGTTTTTCTCCAGGGCTTAAAATTTGAACATAATGATGTTCTCATTTGTATTTCCATACAAAATGTTCTTATTTGTATTTCCATACACACCATTAATTGTTTCAATAGAAACTCACACTTCCCCAAGACAAATGTTGTAAGTCCAATATTTTCCCCCCATCTTCACACTAAAATTCCCTTTCTTCAAAGTATTAGAAAAACAAATATTTTCTCAATTTGGTATCAAAACTTTTAGATCTTGTATGATTGATTTCAAAAATGCCCTCTTAGAGTATCCATCATGTTGATTGCTCTTGGTTTGATTGAGGACAAATTTTAAGACCGACCTGTTATCACTGAGGTGTCATGAGTTCTATGGGTCTCATGTTCCTGCCCCTTTTCAACACAAACTGATAGAAAAATTAGCAAAGTTTGTCAACTAATCACTGGGAAGGCCGGAGCGTTGACCAGACAGCCGAACTCCGTCTTGCACAATTATAATCTGAGCGTTATCACCTGGACAGAGATAAACAGCCGTCAGCCTACTTATGTGAAACAGGTATGTCTGGGTCCTGGAGCCAGGAAGGAGATGAAGGTGTGAGGAGCGCAAACAAGCCGAAGCACGAGGCACCCACAGTGGCGTCGAAGGCGAAATTTACAAACTACATTTAATAGTATAGTTTAATGTAACGGCTAGATATCAAGAACTGCGTAAAATGGGTACATTTCGACCCTTTCTCTTTCATGAGAATGGAGAATAAAAGATATGTTTTTAAATGATAGCTAGCTTCCACCCTGAGTATTTAAGTCTGGTTTTTATCGGAGTTGAGGTGAAAGGGGGAAAATTCCGGCTAATTGTCACTAAATGACCCTAGCGACTAGCTGGCTATCTGTGCATATTATCACTCTGTAGATCAGCTCTATGTTCATTGGGTTTCTTAGTGTGCCACCCAAAAGTCCTCATTTTAAAAAAGAAAAAAGATCAGATTAAATAAGAAGCTATCAAAGAGATCTTGCCTGGCTTTCTATTTTTCTTGTCTACTGAAAGCCGGTCATTTCTGGGGCTTTTGACAATAAGAAGGGGCCTGGAGGTAGGCACAAAAAGTAAAACATACGTCTCCCAGAGGAGGGATATTGACTCTGTGCTGAGTTCATTGTCAAGACATTTGCTCAGACCTTCCAGATGAATTGATTTGTAAATAACGCTTGGTTAGGCATTTTCACTGATGATTTACCCTGTTTAGCATTAGTGGATGATTTTTGCTTAGTGTCCACTAAGGCATAGGGATTGAAGTGACGCCATTTAATGAAAAAAAGTGATAATCGGAGACGCTATGGGTCCCCATGTTCCATTTTTCTTGTTTAATCTTCTAACATAATATTCGATCTTAGGCGATTTATTATATATGGTCGTTAAATGTGGCTCCGTGAATGGTGTGGAAAAATATTTATATTGGGGTTTGGTATGTAGACAAATGATGGCTGACCGTTACTGCATCATGGGAAGCACTTTTATGAGCCCGAGATTGACCAAATTTATTGATCATAGTTTGTTGGTCCTAGCTGTCTGAAAATTGATATCACATTTTAGTATTTATGTTTGCAATAGTAAGAATATTTACCTTGTCAAGTGGGATAACAGTTTAAGCTCTTTATGTTGGTGTTGGGATTAGATTGATATGCTTTCATGGCAGGTGTATTTACCAAACAATGGGAGTTCCAGCTCAGTATTTATTTATTTAATAGAAATAATAAGTCAAAAGTAAAGTGGTTGAGTCTTTTAACAAAAATCAATACCAGAGAGAGAGAGAGAGAGAGAGAGAGAGAGAGAGAGAGAGAGTGAGAGAATGAGAGGAGTTAATATTGATGACTTATAATGGATCTTGATTTTATATTGTTTGTACACAGTATTCTGATTGAATGTGTTATACAATCTTAAGAGAACATGTCTTTGCTTTTAACTTCACAAATAACCATCAAAATTGTTGCCCTATTGTCTGTTGTACTTGGGACACATTTCTAGGCCCACACACCCACAGTGTAAGCCTCCTATGCTCGTCTTTCCATTCCCCACCCCCCCCAAAACTACCATCAGATTGTAATGAACATGCTCAGTAGATTAATTATAAGCATTATCCCAACTTGGAAGTTCGAACTGGAGAGGCATTGAAAGACATCGGGTCCAATTTCAGTTACTCATTTACAGAATCCAAATTCTTGCATTCTTTATTGTTGTGTAATGAGGAATATGCAATTGGCTGCAATAACTGTCATAAGCCATGATGTCCAAACCCTGCAGTCAAGTCTGTGTCAGAGGAATGCCAGACAATTTGCTGCAGTTGCCTGTTCCTACGGTTCCAGAATGGATGAAGTCGGAGCCCTCATAAAGATTCCATGTTGGTAAATGTGACATGAAATTATGCTCACTCTAGTGGGGCTTGGTGCGATTTCATCAGGTTTTCAAGAAACTCTTTCTGACAGGCAAGGCAACATTCCCTCTACTCAACACACAATGCTATCTCTTACGAGGGCAATAACAATTGTTGTGGGTTTTTTTTTTCAGTTCAATGTTCAGGTCTTACAAGATTTCCCTCTTAAATACTTTATGGCTGCAGACGGTGATCTTTGTTCTCTCCTGGGTTTTTCTTACGGCCATGAACAGTAGCAATGTTTTTTTTCATGTTTCCTTTGATAAGAAAGTTTCAATGCATTGAAAGTTACCTAACACTTTATTTATGAGATTAAAACAATTTCTACAGCTCTTTTGTTTCTCTGTAATTGATTGCACCAAATTCCATGTTACCAGGGAATATTGTAAAAGGCCATCGTCAAGGGAAAGATTAGATTTGTTTTTGAATTATATGGAGTAGGGGTTTTTGTAGTTTATCAGCTTCTAATATGTACCCCTCCCATACATAGGTTTTACAGTTTGATAGGGTTAAGTTATTTCTGTTCCATGACAAATGGCAGATAGTCTGACAGAACTTGAACACAAGTGTAGCAAGTGTGTCCCTCCCTTTTGGTGTCAAGATTTTGTAAAATGGAGTGTGCATAGTTTAGAGAGAGAGAGAGAGAGAGAGAGAGAGAGAGAGAGAACTTGAACTTCTATACAATAATAACTTTAGATTAAAAGATGGTATATTGTTTTACCATAAAGAAAGCACATATACATGTGCCATGAAGAGTCCCAGTAAAACGTTTTTCACCAGATCTTTATCTAATCCTCTGCAATCAAGCAGGGTAATCTAGATTTGAGGAGTCAGTTTTGCCTATCTAACTAAGCTCTTTCAGTGGGGGGAATAAAAAATATTTTTCGAGCAATATTCCATGAAATTACACGAGTTGGAAGAGATTGGTTGCCCTAACGATTGTGTGGGATTTGGTGCTCAGTGAGGGGGCTGCAAATACGACCCAAGTCTTTAATATTCTTGGCTCCGCACTGACCAGGATATAGTCTTTATTGTGGAGTTTCCTTTGAAAACAGGATTTGGTCGATTTAAGAACTTAAACAAACAGCAGAGAGAATCGGCAAGATAAATCCGCTAGAAATGAGTTTTCCTAATGCACCCTCTCATAGTATTTTAAAAAAAAAGTATTTTTCTTGGTTTGTAAATTTTTTGTTGTTGTTGAAGTTTTGTGCCCTCAGCAATAAGAAGAGATCAGGCTGAATGTTTATCTGTTGGGAGATATGATTATGGTCTTAAAAGTAATCTCTTTTTACCTATGATCATGTACAAGGAGAAGCTTGTTTTCCAATACTTTGGTGTTGAGATCTGAGGAACAAGGAATTTCCTTCAGATGAATGTTTAAATCCATCATATTTAAACAGCAGTCAAAATGGAAAGAGTTACTATTGAAGTCTTGTAATACAAGCTCAGCAGCGTTATAAAGATGATAAAAACATAACATATATTACCTGTAATGCATTAAAAATGTGTAATCCAAGAATAATGAGTGTAAAAAGGGGGGTCCTTAAAAAAAGTCTTTCACTGATAAAACTCGTGGTTGTCCATGTAAACAAATGGCAGGAAAAGAAACTGGAGAGCGGAATGTGATGTTTGTGTTGATTCGCTGAGCACTAATCTCCCGCTCTAGGTTAAAACAAGTGGGAGTTTCACCGTTTACTTAATTTAAATATTCCACCACTAGTCCGCTATACCACAGAGTTTGCATTACTCCACTGACAAAATAAAAAATATCATGCCTCTTTCCCCTCTTTAAAAAAAAAAAAAATAAAGAATAAAAAAGCCCAGTGGCTTATCAGTTGTAGATTGAATAATAGAGAATTATCAAGCGTAATGTCATTTAAAAATGAAGGAAAACTAATCTTATCAGTAGTATTTGTCTAAATTATGGGGGTTAGATCATGAGGTATTTGAAATATTTTATACAAACTGTTGATGGAGATTGATTATTGGTGTGTCAAAAAAAAAATCATGCTTATCCTTGTTTTTAATCTCCATAGTTTCAGAAGTCAGAGAAATGTCATGTGATTAGTGTGCTAAGGAGGGTCCTTGAATAGGATATGAGAAAGCAGAAGCAAATTAGCAAAATATAAAAAGGGGGGAAATGTATTGAATCGACAATCAACCAACTTGTTTCTTCCCAAGTTGATATTGAGAAGGCAGGACACTGTTGAACTAAGGGCTCTTTTATTTCCTATTTGTCACTTTATTCAAAGAGTTGCAGAAAAAAGTATTTGATTATTTATGGGGCCATGTTATGTAATGAACGCCAAGTTTTGGCAGACAGTTAGGCCTTGTCCATTAGTGTCCCCCCTTTTACTCTCCCTATTCAATGCTCTCTCATCTGCACTTAGCAGCAATCTCATTTGACTGGCAAGTCAGCACCACTAGACTCTGTTTGATGAATGTCATTTAATATCTCATTTTCTGGAAGAAACACGACATGTTATGTAAATCTACCTCTTATGAGATCAATAAATGATATGACTTCATATCTGGAAACCCTCAAGTGTGGAGACAGACTGTTTTGCCTGCCCACCCTAATAAATTATACCACAAGCCTTGTCATTAAGGAAACTAATGGAGTTGATTTGATTTTTTTTGGTGTTTTTCAGGAAGTTTGTGGATCAATGCTTTGGACCCTTCTCTGCTGGACTGGTGTCCGATGGCGTCTACAGTCGTCTGCTCAAAGAAACACAGTCCCTACAGAAAGACCTGATGGTCAAAGTCAGAGAGTAAGTCAGATCAAGGTCATATACAAGTCAAGGCCATATACAGGTCAAAAGGTTACCACTACTTATAGCCAAATTTCTTATAGCCAGATTTGAGTGTTTACCGGTAAATCTATAATACTTTCAGTCTCAAGATTTTATATTGAAAATTAGTATGAATAACTGGGTTGTTAAAAAACCCCAAAGGAATTGAGACGTGTTCATGCAATCACATGTGAAGCAAATTAAATTTCTGACATTTTACACACTGACTTTTGTTAATCCTAACATCATTTCATCTGAAATTTATTGAGAATAACAGTTGATGATATGCAAAATTTCATAACATATGGCTTTATGAAAACTTTAATATTCTTACCGATATCCTGTTGCATTTGATTGATATTAATGATTCAAAATGTACTTAAAAGTCCATATTATCTGTCACAAGAAGAAGTTTGAAATATTGGAAAGCTTGCGGGGAAAAGACATTCCCTGCCTGATTCTGTCCCGCAGAGCATATACCACACACAAATACAGATCAAAATATGATGTAGGAAAATTAATATTGATGGATGAGGTAGCATAAAAATTGTTGCATAACTGAGTTTTCTGGGAATTATGCAAGATATAATGCATGTTTATGACTTTTTATCAGGAGAGAAGCCAAGCTTAATACCGGGTTAATGTCCAACAACAGCGACAAGATTAAACTGCCGGAGAGAGAACTGAAGGTACTGGAGTAGAAATATAATGTCTGCAGTGGGATATAACTTCAAATCAAACAATGAATTCAAACAGAAAGGAGAAATATTTTAATAAGTAGAGATCAATGATAGAATGAAGATTTAAGATTGTGTACAGTTTGTGGGTGAGAGAGAGAGAGAGAGATTTCCAGCAATTTTAACAAACAGAAAACAAAGATTTCACATGTAATGGGAATAAAAAGTATTTTTTGATAAGTTGGAAAGCATTGAACTAGGGTCATTTGTTCTTAATCAGACTGTGTAAACAACTGAAGGGTTTATTGATTATTCAGTGCAAAACAATCTGTAATGGACATACTGCATGTTTTGTTTTCATGGAAGAAAAATAATGACACACATATTAGGCTGTTTAGTCAAAAAAAAAAATGAAGAAATATCATCACTCTTTTTTTTTTTTGTCTGCTGGGTTAGAAAATATAGCTTAAATATTAAAATGTGTTGCTAGAATAAGGAGACTCTGAAAGTAAATATCGTTGAAACTCATGAATGACATAAATGTGATTAATTTGTATGACATAGAAAATCAATTTACTACATTTTCATGCAGATTTTCTTTTCAAAGTGGTTTTGGTTGTGATAAAATATACTTCATTTGCAAGTACCAAATTGCATCGCACTTTAAAGCTAATTACACTAGATGGTAATTTTTGGGGGGTAAGAAACTTGTTTTTGTGATATTTTTAAAAGGGTTTTAATCAGGGGTTAAGGAAATTAGCACCCACACAATCTTCCTAAATATGAAAAGTCTAATCGATCAAAGCAAAGTAAGAAACCTATAAAAATTACAAGGCACTGCAATTTCCTTAAGCTTGATTAGAAATGGGGAGAAAATATCAACTTAAAGAGAACATGCACTTTTGGGTTATCAGATTTAGGAAGTGTAATATTGCAGTGAAATTTATTTCTGTCGGAATAACTGTCAGAAAAATATGACGCATTAGCTGTTAAATCATGTATAAAAATCAATTGCTGAAAAGTGTTTGGGAGTTCCATTTCTGGGTTGTGCATGGAAAACCTTTTATTTGTAATCTTGTTTAAGATTTCATGCACAAAGGATGAAGAGTTTTTCTTCCCCGTGAAAGATATATAATACACAACTTTAGACCTTTGGAATGCTTTGAAGGCTGTTTACAGATATTGAAGAAGACACTGCTATCTCTATGTGACACAAGCCAGTAACAAAGCAAACAAATAATCTTGATGGAGCTGTGAGTTTTAACAGCATGTAATTGAAAGGGTAACAGGTCAAAGTGCCAGGGGTCATAGCATATAACTGATTGAATGAGAGAGGTTTATAAACAAACTCTTCAATGAAAGACAGAATGATGGAAGTTAACAAATGCTTTATAGTCAAATATTTCCACATATCTATGAATTATGTTATCGCTTCTTATTGCTTTAAGAAATACGAACCATTTTCTTCAGCAACTGTATGGTGTAATGATATAGTAGACATGTTGAATAATCCTGTTATTATATTAAAGACTGAGCTACATATTTATTGCCGCTTTATGAAAGGCGATTTCCTACTTTGTTATGTAGACAAACACCTGAGGTGATAAAGCCCGAAGTAAAACTTGTCAGAAGTAACGAGTTACAATACCAATTTATCAGTGGTACATGTAGCCATTAGAGGCCCCCTGTACTGAATAGCTTCATTTTATTTCGATGTTGTTTGTGTTTGCAGATAACCATCTTACAAGGAGCAAAGATGCTGGAAAAGTTCTATGTGGAACGCATCTTCCCACTCCTCAATATGACAGAGGAGGAATTTTGGGAGAGAAAACTGCTCGAGTTGAGAGATTGGAGAGGTAAAAATTAAAAAAAAAAAATGAATAAAAATCCCTGCCTTAACCTATGGTGGAAATAAAGCTAACTCCTATAGAAGGGTCCTTTTAACAATAAAATAAAAGCTAATTATTTTTATTTAAATAATATTTTATTCAATATATTGAATGAGATTAGGCAGCAGGCACAGCCTATTTTAGCTTTCTCTCTATAAAAGCTAATTAAATGGTGTATATACCAAGTATTCTTCCTCAAAATTTACACAGGTTTACCCTCACTTATACTCCCTCACCCGACCTTTAGAATTAACCACACATACCTGCTAAATGAGATAGGTAACCTGTGTAGCAGAATACAAAGGAATTGATGACATTGGTGCAGTTGTTGGCATGGCTGTCCAATTATGTGAATAATGAAGAGGGGAAGGTATTGGGGTTAAAGTCATAAGTGCAATTAGGAAAAGATATAACTTTCCTGTATTACTTTTCTACATTAATTTATGCAGTTACCAGTATGACACATTTTTTTCATATTTCTGATTCTTGAAACCCTTTTCTTGTTCAATTTTTCATAGATTACAATAGAACTTAGTACCATCAAAGTATGCTGTATTTTGCACACCTTAAATACATTTGTTACAATACAATGTACCTATGTCCTAGCCTAGGATGTTCAGATTTTAACCTTCGTACAGTGCCTTAGTTCACTGGATGACAAAATTCATTTACATTTTTGTTCAGATTGAATATATACATTATCATGGTCATATAATTATAATTTATGAAACAAACTTCATGAGGTCAAAGTTCAAAAGTCAAGGTCCCATGAGACACACAAAAATGGGGTCAGGACACAAGTGTCTGGTCCACTTGATCAGTGCACTAGTATATTTGGGAAAGTGTCATGCTCCAGTTAAACTAAAATTCCCAATTCTCCAAAAACTGTCAAAAAATGATTTAAGAGCATTGTCATTGAAATAAAATGCATTCAAATTATACAGGAAATAGACAGAATGTACAGCTCTTGATCTCCCAATCACTTCAGTGTTTTTGTTTCAGTAAGATTTTGATGAATGGTAGAACAAGTGGTATTGATAGCTGTCAATTAATTTTAAAAGATGACAATTTATGCACATTTTTCAAGTTTTGTTTGGAGGGAGAACTTTGTCTTTTGGAGTAAAAGAGATGTGTGCTGCATAAATTATCTTGTATTAAATGAATTTTTGATATCTCACCATAATTTTAAATTCTAAAAACAAATAACAAAGGCAGATGTTTCCTGTAAAAAGTCTGATCACACACAAACACATCAACTCCACCAATTTAATGTCGCCTTCAATGAAATTTACAACAATCAAGAGGAAAAGTACATGCAAACTCTAAAGTAGGGACAGTTTTGATCGTAAAAGCAAAGAATACATTTCACACAAGACATTTATGATTTGATGTTATTCTATCTAGGATTAATGACAGTTGTAAGATTGTTAGGGCATGATTAAAAGAAAAATAAATCTGAGTGTACAGAAAGATTTTATTGTATATGATGTAATATTGAAACAATTTGTGATTATGAAAAGACAACACCATCTTTTGAGGAAGTTACCGTGCATCATAAAAACACAGTGTAAACAAGACATGATCCATTATCACTTCTCATTCTTTCTGATTTGACTGTTAAGTTTAATATTTAGAATCCCCCCTTTTTTAGCTCACCTGAGCTGAAAGCTCAAGTGAGCTTTTCTGATCAAAATTTGTCCGTTGTCTGTCGTCGTTGGCGTTGTCGTTGTTGTAAACTTTTTACATTTTCATCTTCTTCTCCAGAACCACTGGGCAGATTTCAACTAAACTTGGCACAAAGCATCACTGGGTGAAGGGGATACAAGTTTGTTCAAATGAAGGGGAGATAATTTAAAATTATCGAAAATTTGTTGGTGTTTTTCAAAAATCTTCTTCTCAAAAACTATTAGGCCGGAAAAGCTGTAACTTTTATGGAAGCATCCTCAGGTAGTGTAGATTCAGGTTTGTTGAAATTATGGTCCCCAGGGGTAGGATGGGGCCACAATGGGGGGGGGGGGTGAATTTTTACATAGGAACATATAGAGAAAATCTTTAAACATCTTCTCAAAGATTATTTGGCCAGGAAATCTCAAATTTGAATGGAAGAGTCCTCAGATAGTGTAGATTCAAGTTTGTTTTAATCATGGTCCCCGGGGTAAGGTGGGGCCACAATGGGGGGAATGAATTTTTACATAGGAATATATAGAGAAAATCTTTAAAAATCTTCTTCTTAAAAACTATTTGGCCAGAAAAGCTCAAATTTGAGTGGAAGCATCCTCAGATAGTATAGATTCAAGTTTGTTTAAGTTATGGTCCCCAGGGGTAAGGTGGGGCCACATTGGGGGGATGAATTTTTATATAGGAATATACTGTAAACGTATTATATTTGGTGTGTACGATATTTGGCATAAATTAGTTTTTGAACAAGTTGGCATGGATTTGAATTAACGTATTGCTGAATGTGACTATTCTTATACATATATGCATGACATTTAGCGATGTACTTGATTTAGCGGAAGCTGCATTCCACCAAAAGGGATAAATAGAATACACAGCCAAATGTAGTACGTTTACAGTATAGAAAAAATCTTTAAAAATCTTCTTCTTAAAAAACTATTAGGCTAGAAAAGCTCAAACTTGTGTGGAGGCATCCTCAAGTAGTGTAGATTCAAGATTGTTTAAATCATGGACCCCGGGGGTAGGGCAGGGCCACAATGGAGGGACGAATTTTTACATATATGAAGATATAGAGAAAATCTTTAAAGATATTCTGGGAATTAAGTTTTCAGTCCAAAATGCAGTGTGAAAGCACAGGTTGTGCAGATTAAAGTTTGATCAAACCATGATTCCTTAGAGAAAAGTGGGGCCACAATATGGAGGAGGGGGTATATAGGAATAGAGAAAAATTTTCTTACAGGTACAACAACAAAAGGGACTTGGTATTTACCATAAAAATGTGTGGATAATAATCGGCAGATTTTTAAAAAAAATTTAAGCAAGATTTACTGTACTTAGTAGTCAAGATATTTTGATTTTGATACTGTAATGCTAATTTGATCAGAGTTATGGCTATTGTTGCTCAGGTGAGCGATGTGGCCCCTGGGCCTCTTGTTTTTATATCTCATGTTTTGCATGTGGAAATATCAAAATACTCTCTTGTAGCATTCCTTTAGAATCCTGTCTTGAAAAGACGACATTTTTATATGCGTTTCTGACCAAATTACAGACATTTATTCTGTCTTGAGTAGATGTTAGATTCCTGTTTTACTTTCATTTTAATGTGGTGAACATTTACTGGTACATGTAAAATCATTACTGCTTGTTCTTCCTGTCGTAGAGAGAAACGAAACAGAAATTTAATGCTTGTTACATGACAAATTTTATGTGCCTATGTCTCTATTTTTCCATGTTTTATTTCTTACAGGTTTTGCCAGTAAAAAGTTTTCAGAAATATTCTCCAAGGCCTTTCTTATTCCCCTGGATGAATCAGACAACTTTTTCAGATTAGAGGTTGGTCCTCAAATCATGCATTCTCTTCATGAAAAAAAAAAAAAATTGATAGGAGCTAAAAATGTAAATAATATAATGGCTCAAGCCTCTGGTACCTCTGGCAGATTTTATGAAGCAGATATGAAATATTGGAAAGTCCTTTATGTCAAAAGTTTGGTTGTCAACACGAGTGCAAGGACCATGGGCTTGATTGCTTGTGTGAATATTCATGCCAATTTTTGAATCAAGTGTTGAAATGACATTGGTTGTATATGTACAATATGAATACCATCGATATGATTGGGCCGAAAGTGTCCCAAGTTTTACTGTTTTAAAGAGGCTGGATGGTCAACAAATAAAATTACCCTTCAGATCTATCTTAAAATTTTGTAATTTTAATTTTAGTTGCAAATTATAATTTAGTGAAGAAAAATTCCTAATATCTCAGCTTTAAAATTTGAATATTTTGCCATAACTTTATACAAAGTTCTCCTTTTAAAGGAAATATATCGGTATAAGTCTAAAAATGGCCACGACCACCCATCCCTCTTAAATATGTATTTTTTTAATTTAAAAAATGCTTTTAAAACAAGTATTTTACAAGTATTGACATATTAACTATACACACTTGTTCCTTTATCCAGTTTTATATGTTTCCAATACAACATATTTTATTTTTTAAGTACATATATCATGATTTTATCATTGACTATAGGTGAAGCATCTGAATCTAGGTCGGTACACAGCCATGTTGGCAAGTGGAAACATTAGAGATGACCTTGACCTGGTAACAGAGGTCCATTCTCCCAGTGGTATGATAGCTTTATGTCAAAAACTCTTAAGCTATGTAGTTTAGATTGATAAAAAGTTTTTTTTAAACATTAAATGTAATATGTCTATTACAATTCTATAACTTTTTGGATTTTTTTAAAGACAGTGAATTCATCTCTGCATGGAGCTCCAAAGAATTTTTGTTAACAGAGTATTAAGCTTTTAATCTTCAATGTTTTGACTTTCAGCTCTGCCTTTTGGTAAATGTTCGTATCAAAACTTTATGTCTTTTGACATCAGTCTAACTCTCTCGTTCCTCAGACGGAGTATACTTCTTCTCGCCTTTGAAATAACAAGTTTGAATGATAGATGGTGATTTTGCACATCATCCCTTTAAGCCTCTGTATGATGTATTAAAGTACACTGATTATGATATTCACAAATTTCTCAGTTATCCAAGACTTTTCAGTAATTGTCATAATCAAAGGGAGGTAATTCAGTATATAGCATATAACCAGCATAATCAAGATGTATATAATATTATTAAACTTGGACATTTATTTTTGAATAAAAGAACCGAGTACATGTATAACAAAGCAGAATCATATAGGGAGATAAAGATATTTAATATTGTTTAAAAGATTTATAAATATCTTTCCACCATGATGGCAGAATCTTAAAAACTTTTTCCCTTTTTTGCACATTATTTTATAAAGATAGATTGAAACCATGCTATGGTTGGTTTTTAGAGTTTATTTTGTTCCTCCTTGCATGGTTAACACTTTTTTTTTTTTCATAAGTCTTCTTTTCCAACATTGCCATCCAAGGCTATTGCATGAAATCAGATGTCGCACTTCAGCACCTTAGTGTGTATTGTTACATACATAGTTCGACATGCAAATGTCAGGTTATTGTTAGGCATGTATAGTAAAGAAAACGTCAATGATATAGAAAAGGGAATAATGTCAAACCATGTACAATCAAAACTAGTTCTCTGCTGTAGTCTTCTTGTTGAGATTGTTAATTTTTATAAATTTATTCTCTTTAAGACATTTTCTATAAATTTTTTTCATTGCATGTACAGGGCAAGAGGAGTAAAATTAAGAGTTTTGGCACAGTTTTCATTGATAGTGCAATATTAACTCAAAGGTCATAAAGTTTAAAACCTGATTCTGGTCGTAATGGGGAAGCAAAAGTCACAAAGTTAGAACAATTCCCAGATGTATAACGTAATTCAAACTACAATGTAATGCCCTTCTGTTAATTGTTTTGATCGTGGATGGCCGTACGTTGAAACTTTTACTGTTTATTTATTTTAGGGGATGTAGTAGCACGAGCACCGTCTTTGGATCAAAATTTTTTTGACCCAAATAAAGTCATCATCTATACGACCCGCTACCAGATGATGAGGTAACATAAATATGATTGCCAAACTTTTATTTTAATAAATTGATCTTACTGTAAAATTTCTCTTCTTTTGGTTTACATTGAATATGTTCTCTAGAATTAACAATAGGTACATACTTTTCACCTAATACTATACTGCTAGTATAAGTACTGGTACAATGAAGATGTTCTTGTTACATATGTATTTGAAAGTGACCTTAAATGTGTCTATGACTTTTGAGCTCTATCTTTTAGATCAAGGTCCAAGCCTTGGAAACCCCGACGGAGAAACGTGACCTTTGATCAGTTACAGATACCACTCCCATTGCCTCACCCAGGGGTCATAGCTCTGTCTATATACAACAGGTAATATACTGGATCAAAGTGCACAATAGGTAATACTTGTACATATCCACACCTCAATTTTCTTTGTTCACCTTTGCCACAGTACAAAAGGGAATGGGTTGATGTACTTGGCACCTAGATTTATTCTTAATTTGTGTATATGAAGGGAAGGGAATAGGGGTAGTGGTTAATTATCTAGAAAAGGTAGAGGAAATGCTTGACATTTTTGCATGGTGTTATATTTTTATGAACTTTCCTTAATTACAGAGAGCATGAACACAGTCCCAATAATATAGAAGATGCCTATTGTCAAAGAATCCTGAAGGCCTCCAAAGAAGTCCCCTACATTGACCTTGGGGAATCTATGACGGAGGAGGAGATGGAGTTAGAGGCCTCCACTCCTGAGGATGGTGCGGATGGGGAGGGGGACTTTCTCCACATTGCCCAGCAGGAGCGGACCTTCTCAGAGGAGGATATGGCACGGCTACAGGACGTCAAATTGAAAGAGGTGCGAGTCACAATCCACTCCCCCGAGGGGCCCTCTTCCAATGGGAGGGAGGGGCGTCCGATCCCATTTGTTGATGAGGGGGATAATGGGAGGGTGGTGTACACTGAGCCCGAGAGAGACAACACTTGTGTAGATTTGTAGGGCCCACATGCAGATTCTGTGATACAGTTTGGTTTATTTTTTTAGGTCTCAGCAAGGAAGTCTTTTATCTGCAATACTCTCAATACACCTCGTTTTTTATGTTGGAGCTTAAGATTTTAATGCAAGTTGCTTTAAATGCTTTTTCTGTATTTAGCATTCTTATTTTTTAATTCTTTCCATGCTCTGTTTTCCACTATGATGAATTGATTATCGGATGTGTTCTGGAAAAGTTTAACTGGTGCTATATGTTGCTGAGGCAACTTGTCCTCTATCATTTGTTTTTTGTTTTCCTGTACATACAGCTTAAATTTGTAAAGGTCATTTGTAAGTATAATTTTACCTAGAAACATTCAATGTATCCCATAATGGACAACATCATGAGTAGGCAAGGGAAATAACTCTGCACATCATTCTGCTACTGCTACAAGTACATGTATAATCATTGATATCTGACATTCTAGTATTTTATATAAATATGGTATGTAAACACATTATCATTTATATATCTTTGTACTAAAAACATTGTGTTGTGCATCAGATGTCATATATGTAGGTTGTTTTGCAGTTTATCTTATTTAAACTTGATTTGCCCACAGTTGTGCCAAAGTACCTCAAAACGATACCAGACCTTTTTTTTTTGTGTGTGTATAGTGTCATATTTATATATTATTCATGTATATTATGGTAATTAATGCAAGAAATGTATAAGCATATAGCATCAAAGGATTTTATGAGATATGTATTTATTATTTTTAAAATTACTGTCTAGAATGTACTTAATTCATATGATTTGTGCTTTGTACATATCAGTTAGCTTTGTCAAGTCTTCCAGGAACTGTGTATGTGGATACCAGTATTTTTTAAATGTTAATTTCATGAACTGATCCATGAAGGCAACAACCAGTTTTTGGACAAGTAATTTCCATGATATTAATAAGTTTCTCTTTGAAAAAAAACCCCCATATAAAGTCTGTCATTGGAATTTTGTTATTATTGGTTGGATATTTTATTTGAACATTTTCTTCTCATTACATATTAAATTGAATGTTAATATACATCCACTTGTAGATTTCCGCATGAACGGTACATGTACCAAGTGTGAATGATTGCTCTTATGAAATATCAATTTACATTGCTTTTAAAAAAGACATGGTTTTGTAAAGACATAATTGTTAAGGAATTGATTTTGCAGTTTTCTTTAATTTTTCAGGGTCCTTAGATAGTTTTAATTATTGTTAGTCTTTAAGATTTATTGATGAAGAATTTTATTCTTACCCCCATGCCTGATAAAAATTTAAGCTCTGAGAATCTGGTGATATTTTTATGTGCTTGTTTTGTATAAATATTACTCAAAAGACTTTATATTTTAGATTGAAGTATAGTGCTATGAAATTTTAATTTACAGATAGACAATTTACTGGTAATGACGTGTTGTGAATATAAAAGTGTGAATTAGATATATGAATAAAGATATGTAGACTAGTAACTAATTTAAAATTCTATCATCTTCATGCAGTTTAATACTATAGTCTGTCCCAAGTTTTTGTTTCTGTTCATTTGAACAATTTTTAATAAAAATCCACATACCTACTTGTGAAAAAAAAAGTACTATTGAAATCGATGAAAGGGAAAATATCCAAGATTTCTTCATTTAAACATTATAATTTTTCACTCAGAAAAATTCACGGGAACGAAAACAGATTCCTTTCGGAGATTTATAATGGGATATGTTGACATCTTTTCTCCATTCGTAAGTTACTTGGAATGCCTCGCACAATTATTCAACGTTATCATCCAGGGTCTTTCATGTCTGTTGCAATGCAAAATCCCCATAGTTATTTTTGGTTGTGTATTAAAACTTGATGTGGTAGAGGGGCAATTACAAAACTGAAAATCTGGACTTTTTTCATTTTAGTTGATGAACATAGTTTAGGCACAAAGGTATTTATGATTATCATAATATTAAGCAAAAAGTGATAAAACAGAAACTTGGGAAGGAGTATAATGTACATAAGAAATATTTATTTTCAATGAATACAAACAAACATATACTCATTAAAACTGCTTGGTAGTGGAAAATATGATGAATGCAATTAAAATTATATTTATTTCTTCTGCTACAAAAAATACTTTGATGTAATACAGCACAAATTGATTCTTGCATGCTTCTTTTATTTATCTGTTTTTTTTTTTTAAACTGATACCTCATAGTTGTTTTTTCAAATATGTTTGTTTAGCTGTTTTCATATTGAATTACATTTTCCATGTATTTGTATTAAAATGTACTGTTTAAGACCCTTGGTGTATAATTTTATTCAGTGTATATATTGCTGGTACTTTAGGGGCGTTTTGTTTTTTGTTGTTGTTGTTTTTTTTTGGGGGGGGGGATGTTTTTGAGGAATGCAGAAACAAAAAACTATATAAGAGGACACACACACACACACACACACACACACATATAAAAACACACAGAAGCCCGAGTTGATATTTTTGAAAGAACAAGACTGAAGGTGTTTGGCTGTATGAGTTCTTGAGGATAAAAGCTGTGGATATTTTAGTGTGGATATGTGGATTTAGTGGATAATAAAGCTATACATGCACAGGGATCTAAATGACATTATAATGACTGAAATTCTAGTACATGTATTGTAATCATACTCTGAAGCACATAAAATTATCATATTTATGTTTTCATAGTGGTTTATTTTTAGTTATCAAAATTAATATCCACTTAAACACATTTGTGAAGCTTGCTTGTAAAACTTGCATAGCAGTGATGAAAGACAGATAGATCATTTCATATAAACTTCGTGGACTGCATTCAAGATTATAGTAGCTATATTTAGATCCAGAACATTTGTAATCGTACATGTTAAGTTCGAAATTAACATTTTAGGAAAAAGTTAAAGAGGTAAACTTGTGACCATTTTGTGCAACTTTTAGTTTGCTTACATATGTATACAGGGAAATATTTGCCTTCGTTTTATTTTTGCCCTCGTTGTCAGCGGGCGAATTTAAGACTTGGCGAATTCCAAAGTCTCAAATTATCGCTCTTTGAACACAACTTTATCTGGGCAAATTCAAGACAGGGTGAAACCATTTGCAAGTGAAGAAGGGCGAAAATAACCCTGTATACAGTAATAAGTCAATCAAATTATCAGTTATGCAAACAACAGAGAATTTTATTAATGAAAGTATGTATATGATAATAATAAAATATCCTCCCAAAATGGCAGATAGCATTGTTAGGAACCCCTAGCCAGTCTAGCATACACTTGCTGACTGGGCAAGCTTATTGAAATTTTTTTGTTTCCAGAAAATATTTATTATTCTCAATCCACCAATAAGAAAGCAAAACTCTTCAGCTTGTGGACATATGAATATGAAGATCATGCTAGATGCATGCACAAGCATTATGAATTATTCACAAGAATAGGGGGAAATTCAGGAACTTGGCCCATAGACAGTAAGCATAAGTGAATTGGCCATGGGTTTCTATGGTGGGCAGAGTGGTCTATTCTATAGCCCTGCAATCTTGAGAGCAGCCCTGTCTCAGTGTTCTCGTTTTTCTAGTTTATGTGTTTATTTGTTTCAGAAGCATGAATGAGGACCTAAGTGCATGTTGGACTTGGTTTTATCTTGAGGATTTTCCAGTTAGAAGAATTTTTTGTGAACTTTTTTGAGTAGAGAATTTGGAATTTTTGCTGTATGTGATTTCAGCTGCTGTGTACCTGCCTAGTTCTGTTCATTGACAACCTGATCTTTTGCTCTATGTCCATGAAATGTTACTTGTCTTTTTGTTCAATGTTTTTTTTTTTCTTCATTTTCTAATTTGATTTTTGTTGACCACTCTCTTGTTTTGTTTTCATGTAGGTTTCCCCACTAACAATATTAACTAACATTGTTTTGACCCTTCTCAACTGCAAAACAAATGAATTACTTGTTCAATAACTTTATAAGCTAGTCTATTATACATTCAATTATAACTAACAACACTAGGTAAGTATTAATTAACAATTGAGTCTGTCATGTAAATCAGTGATGTGTCAGGAATGGAGAGTCTTTTTAAGGTAAGGTTTGCGGTTACAGGGAGATAACTCACACATTTTCATTGTGACGTAACACCAACTACCCTTTATTTCAGATATGACGTCAAAATTTATATGACGTCATAATTGATTTCAGTTTTTTTTATTTCGCGGGGTTTTGTAGTTTCAATGAAATAATAACAGGACAAAAGCATTTTATTATTTTCCACAAAAACTAAGTCCGCATCATATGGTTTTGAATAGTGTTTTAGAAACATCAGATTAAACATATTCTAAGATACATTTTTCCTGAAATCGGTGGACCTGAAAAGGTTTCAAATAAGATGTTTTCGTTTACATTTAAGTAGTCCAAAATTAAGACTTTTGTTGTATTTTATTCTATTTTTAGAAAGTTCATTAGAAATTAATAAAAATGAATCATGACATAAATAGTGGCATTATTTTCGAACATTTTAAGCATAAATAACCCCCAAAATTGTCACATATAAAATGTACATATTTTCGCCAAATTGTTTACATTTTATCAACATAAAAATTAAAAATCATGAACTTTGACCTTTTGTAGTTTTAAAAGGGGATGGGCAAAATCATTTGAATTTCATGAGAGAAAAGACTTTAGTGTAGTAAACAAAATGGTATGTAACTTTAGTACAATTCCTAAAAAATGCAAGCCGCAAACCTTACCTTAAATTAGTGCTTGCAATTAGAGTAAAAAGAAACTGGTCAAGTGTTAGAAGGGTCACTTTAGTTTCACTATAGTGATAATTTTATGGACTAAATAACAGAGTTATTATCAAATTGTTAGTACTATTTCATGTACATCAAATAACTGTTTATAATGTCAATATAAAATGATTTGTGTATTAAAAGCACACATACAGTTCTTGTTTACAATTATTGATGTAATTTCTTATTAATTAAAGGTTCACATAGATACTGACTGTGGTTTCACACCTGTTTCTGCACAAGAGTGCCTTTTGAGTCGGTGGTTGTGACTTGAAATTATGATCAATCTTGCTCTACATTTTTATAATTAATATGTTAATTAGATTGCATAACCTGGAAGCTTGACTTAATTGCTTATTAAAGTAATGTGATATATTTGTACAACTGTTAAACCACCAATGTAACTCTTATTGCATAATCTGTTTCTGATGCATAATTTTCTGTGCAATTGTTTTCGACGTATTAATTTTTTTTTCTTTTTCACTGTAGTTATTGATAACAATAGGTTTTCTGTTTGTTATAGTTTTAATTTTTCCACATTTATTAAGAATGCTTCATTACAAGCTTTATACTTGAGATATGTCTATTACTGGCAAGCACTGAATGTAGCGACTTGTATGAAATTATATAATAAACCTTTCACAAAATTTGTGTTCATGCACTGAATTAATATGCTGAAGTTTAAAGTTCTGGATATGGGTGAAATTTTTGCTGGTATAAAACATTTTGTAAGGGAAAGATCTAAATAATTTGATTTTGATTTTGTGAACAGCTTGGAAAAGTGACACAATGTTGAAATTAGGCCTTGCCTTTCACTAGATTTTCCAAGGACTACCCAGTAGGGCTTCTTTAGGTTAAGTGCCATATTTATGATGTACAAATGACCTTTACCTTGACCAATGACCTCAGATGGGGTATTGGTGAGACTTCAGGTTACAGGGAGAAAGAGCCTCTAATGTTTCTTCTATTAAAAGTTATGGAACAAACATGAAAGTGGGACAAAATGATGGCATAGTGATTCCAAATTATTAACCCAGACTATATAGAATTTAATTAAAGCACCTAAAAGTTTACATATAAGACTTCTGTAGATCTTCAACTGCAGAAAATATGTGTCGTGTTCATCTCAATTTTGGAGGGCAAAAAAGCTTTGTCATCATAGGGAGAGAATTGGTTCCAAGTCATTGTAAAACATGAAAGCATAGATGATTGGGGTATTTTTTTTTCTTATTTACTTTTTCAACGTTTTCAATACTGTATTCAGCAAAAATTCGCTCTCATTTTATTTTTGCCCCTTTCGCCTTTGTCAGACTGGGCAAATTCAAATGTATCAAATTATCTCTCTTTTAGCACAACTGTGTCTGGGCAATTTCAAAACAGGGTGAAACTGTTTGCAAGTGTAGAAGGGCTAAAGTAACATGGGGCGAAAATAACCCTGTAAACAGTAATTCATTTATTGGTAAATACAGTGCCTTTTCAGTGGATGAGATAATTACAGGTTTTTTCTTGCATCATTGTATAGGGAATTAATTTCTGAACCAAAGTTTTTGGGGTACTATGAAAGGACAAGAAGAAACTTTTCTCAAATATTGGAAACGTATTACATTTGGCTGTGTATTCTAATTAACGTTTTTGGCAGAATGCAGCTTCCGCTAAATCAAGTACTTCGCCAAATGTCAAACATATGTTTATAGATACATTCAGGAATGGGCCATGTGTGGATCAAAAAGGGGGGGGGGGGGGGCGCGGGGAGCCCGACCCCCCCCTCCCCGGAAAATCCAAATTTCTTAAATTTACATTGTAAAATTATAGAAAATAACTCCCCCATGGCAAACTTAAATATCCCTCGAACCCCCCTGGAAAAAATTACTGGATCCGTGCATGTGGTTCAAATCAAATCCCCGCTAACCAGCTACCTGTTGAAAAATCATTTTCCGCCAAATATAGTACACACCATAATACGTTTACAGTATTGGGTTACTGGAAAAAGCCTTCTAGGATTAAACAATAAATTAAATAAGAAATAATAAATTGTTGAAGGATACTTGTATGCTAGAGACAATAATAAATTCAATCAAAACTCTTCAGACATTTATTTAAAAAAAAACGCATTTTGAAAAATTGACGAGTACTTGCAGCAACAAAGTCATAACATTAAAAAACAATTTGTGGATCCATGATGCAGTTGCCAAACAAAAATGAATCTGGCAAAAAGTATCAATAAAATAACCACTGTATTTTGGTACACAGAGAGACATTTTACATATACATTCTAAATCCAAATGTAAATTGTGCCATACAATGCATATATGAAGACAAAAATATTAAATATGATGATTCAAGTATCTTTCACATGAGAAAGTGTTATGCTTTGCATGAAATTCCCAGATTACCCTTATTCTGGCATCATCTAAATACATGAAATTACTGACACAACTGCATGAATGCCGGTAATGTTGTGCACTGTATAGAAAATGATGTTTCTTCTTCTTTTTCAAAAATACATATTTTTTTTAGACTTTAAAGTAGTAAATCTTAACAAACATACTGCTCATTTGTTTGCCCTCTCCCATCTATGGAATAAAAAAATAACCCAATTAGGATATTTTTCTGGAGCACTACCAGAATTTTAAAAAATATTTTAAATTTGCATGTGAAGTTTTTTTGTGTTTGTTTCATCAAAATGCTTCAAAATTAATTTTTCTCAAAAAAAAATTTAAACTTAATTTCCCTACCTATCATAAACAAAAAGTCATGACAGGGCAAACATATTACATTGTGATTGTACTCATTGTAGCCTAATATTACAGAAAATATGGTGGAAAACCACCCCTACTAGCAGATTAAACTTTCGAATAAAAGTTATACCTGTATATTACCTTAACATTATAAAAATCCTTTATTTATAAATGATACATAAATGTACCGGTAACTTGGCCATCCATTTCTCTGTTCATCGATTTATAATGATAAATGTGTCATAGTGCATCAGGACTTTTTTTGAAGATCTACTTGTTACAAAGAACAGGTACATAGATTTTAATGTATGACGCTGTTCTTTTAGACGAGTCGTGACAATGCTTACTGGTGGTATCTTTGATACCTATGATGTAATCACATTATCACACAACTCATTTGAACTTGTGTGTGGGCAGACTACTAGTATTAAATACATCTCCCTAATGTAAAGTTGTCTTGAACAACATATACAACAATGAACTGCTTATAAGAAACACTAATAATTAAGAGTCAGCATGCTTTAACAAGAGAAACAAAACTTGAATTAATGATATCCCATAAATACATGTAGTTTTTTTCTCTTAAAATTACCGACAACCCATCCCACACTACAACTCGCAAATAAAAAAAGATATCTTTTAGAGTATGGTAGATTTTCAAACCTAAATGATCACCACTCACAAAAACTTGTTTCCCTGTATTGTGGTTAAAATATACAGAGCATAAAGTAAAGGTATTGAACGTACAAGGATATGGATAAGAACGTGATTCTTCAATGGTTTAAAGTTTGATAAACATACAAAAAAGAAAAAAATATACTGGTAAATGATCAATTTCAGTCATTTCCACTTTCAATCAACATATCCCAAGAGGTTTTTCATCGCTATCAGTAGTTATTCTTAACAAAAAATATGCCATTTCACCCTTGAATTATTCCTTAGAAATCTCAACAACTTTGTGGAAAACACCCTCCTTACAATGTCTTTAACCTTTTTGCACTAGTACTGGGACCCTCCTCAGAATCTGAATCCTCTTGCTGTCTCTTTACGGGTTTGTCTTTAGGGATAGCACTTTGTGGGGGACAAGGTTGAAGAAGCCATCTGACATTGTTCTCCAGAAAGTCTCTGAGCCCTGGGGGAAGGCCCACCTCCTCCAGAACATCAAGGTGAGGGGGGATGACCTTACGCATGATCTGACAACACATGAACTGAAGGGAGGTGGGAAACGAACTGTTGCTGATCACTTTCATGCCGCTTCTAGCTGCCGTCGACGACACGACAGGGTACAGCGTTCGACCCTGAAGACCTTGATAAGCTATTCCTGTAATAATGTGAGAACAAATCTAGTCAAAACAACGCGCAAGAGAGACACAAAGTCGAATCTGATTTTTTGAGAGTTTAAAAATAAACTTAAACATTTACTAAAACCAAACATTTATAGATAGACCAAAAATATACGCAAAACGAAAAAACATAAAACTCAAAACTTTGATATCAAACAAAATGAAGTAACATAAAACTCAAAACTTTTGATAGCATACCTAATGGTTTTCTGTTTTTATAAAATGATAAAGTTCCATGCCACATGTCTAAATGGACCCCAATGATGGCCCCCTGGCCAAACTTGTTGGAGTAGGATTCCTTCAGTTGTTTGTGCTGGATCTGTCCTGTGTAGGAAATCCCCCAGGAGTTGCTGTCCAATCCAATCATGCTGCAGAAAACATGTCTACAATGATCCAGGTCCAAGTCTCCAGTGCATACACCAATCATCTGGAAACAAAAAAATACTTTTATCAAACTGTTTGCATGGAATAAAACCTAATTTGCTTGTAATCTCGCATGATATATTAAACTACAGTACTCCAGCCTTTCTTTTCTTTTCTTCTAAATTTACAAAAGTCAATGCTGCATTTTATCATTAAATGTCAACCCTTTAATATGGATTTTGCAGCAAAACTTGTCAAGAAAAGTCATGGAAAATATAGAAAACATTTTTTACCAGCAATGAATTCATTAAATTTAATGTACTCCTCCTTTATACTGGTATAATGTACTGCATACTAACCATATCGGTACCATATACTGGTGTGGTCATCTTTATCTCCCAGAAATATTGGTCATTTTTCATGGGCATTGTTCCCCTAACTGCTGCTGTCCCACAACTGTAGTCGATGTGAAACATCACCTCCCGAGAATCATCCTTAATACAGCTGGCTGCTGATTTTGTGTCATCATCCCAAACCCACTCAAACTCTAAGGTAGATAAAAGACATTTTCTACAATTACCTTTATGAACATTGAACAAGGAACAACTTGAGAGTTGAGATGGTAATAATTGGGTTTGTCATCCGACATAACAAAAATTTCACTGCTTTATCATTGACTGTGTTGGCTACTTTATTAATGAGCTTTAATTATAAATCAATATGTGCATGCAAAGCAAATGCATACGTGCACAATGACTTAACAGTATACAATATTTACCATATTTTTGGCTTTTGACAGCTGTTCAACTGAATTACTCCAATATGTCACTTACTTGTATTTTCCTCTCCACATCTGCAGAACTTTTCTCTCCCACGCTTTAAACAGTCACAGAAAGACTTGCTCACTACAGGCATTCCACGGGATGCCCTGGGCCGTGCTGACATCAAATCCTCATCCTCAGGCTCGGGATCAGAGCATTCTGACAAAGCTTCCTCCTCATCGCTGCTTATTTCCCCCGACTTAGACTCAACCGCGAAAAGTTCGCTCATTACTTATCCTTAGCTTCACAAAACCACATAAGACATTTACAAAAAATACCAATTATACTACATTTTGACAGTCAACATTTCTTACTTCGTCATATTTGTATCAAACGCCTACATAACACTGATTTGAGGATGCACTAACTACACGAAGCCCTCCTAAATACTGAATTTCTTATTATTTTATCAAAGCATGGTATTTTTACAAGATTTATTCATGGGTTGTCCGTTGTCTAAAAACAATTAGTGTTACTTTTATTTATATTATTGTCATGCCATGATGGTGATCATAAAACACTGATAAAGAAGGAAACAATAGAATAGTATTTAATTTTTATAATACAATCTGATTTCTGTAATTCTCTATCTTTTAACCAAAACTTGCTTCTTCTTATAAGCAATAAAAAAATGAAATTCCCGAATAAATCCTCAATAATCTGGTTATTTATTCTTTTTCTTGGATAGGGTTCACTTTCAATGCTAAAGCATCTGCAAGACCGAGACGCGAAATATGTTTATTTCCGTTCATAAAGGGCATTAATCACGATGTAAACACACTTGATTTTTTCACGTGATTCTGAGATAATGATTGTGAAAGGACATAACAAGTACGTGTTGCTTTACTTTTTGCCAGCTTAGTTAATTTCTGCAAAGTAATTCCTAATTTGCATAGATAATTAAGATTGCCGCATTCATCATTCATACCATGTTTACCTGTTTAAGGTGATCAGCTGATTATTACGGTATGTATTAACTCAAGTGCACTGTTAAGGTCAAAAACTGTGGGCAGTCACTTAACTCTTTTTGCTAGTTAATCAGTTATTTTAACCCATATAAGTTCCATTCATGGAAATTTAAAATCTTGGGTTTATTTCTGAAATTCAGTATTTGTTGTTTGGCTTCCTATCAAGATTTTTTTCTTCTTCATAAACTTAAAATAAGTGAAGCATTAATTCTAACATCACAAAGGACATTATATCCCGCACCCTTATTGGTTGATTTCATTAAATGAAATGCAGAGATGATATTGAAAATGTAAATATGATCTTCTTTTTCAAGTACAGAATAATGTAAAAACTCATATCCTTAACTCACGTGCATGTTGTTCCATGTGGATAAAAGAGATGTATATATATACAGCCAACAGTTCTATTAAGAATGCCTTTAATTTTGTTGCAATATATATTTATATCTTACCTCCTGCTTAATTCTAAGAAAATCATTGGCTAATAACAGTCACGTGGAGACCATGTATATTCCATACATAGTGAGTACGAAATGTTCCTCCCTTTAAGCATTATGACGTCATTCCAAGAGTATTTTGACGTCAGGTTTTGTACCCAAATTGAAACTTGTAACTTTGTTCTAAAAAGTTAATTTTTTATTGTTATATTCATTATTTGCCATTTATACAAAGGCAGTCAGTAAGATATAATCGTTACATGGTTTGTAATTGACCTAATACGTGGTCAGTAAATTCCATATGGGACTTGAGCTCAGCTCTCGCCCCATATGGAATTTACTGACCACGTATAAACCATAGTAGGTCAACTACAAACCATGTAACTAATAATGTGTGATTATACAGCGAATGCATTAAACCTGGCTTTAAGAGAAAGGAACTTTTCCATAGCTGTTTATCTTACACTAGTTTATATTAGTAAATAAATTTTCTGTTATTTATTATAAAAAAAAATTGTGTAAGTTATAATGATAAGGTAAACTTGTAATGTTTTGTCAAATCAAACAATTAAATTCTACAGAACATTCTACAAATTAAGGACATATATACTGTAATCAGTATATTATCTATATTTCCTTTTAAAAAAGAATTCTTCATTTCAGGTTAAATACATGAACATAATAACAAATACTGTAAAAATCGGTGATGGGACATGCAAACAAATTCCTCCTCCTGCTATGGAAGAATTACCTGATACAGAGGAGAAAGATCTTCACCACCATACTGGAGATAGCTCTGCCCACCTTCTTTGGTTTGATCTTAGTACTAATTCGCCTGAGGGTCACTGGACAGCAGGTCCCCAATGGCCAGAACTGGTCTGCTTGTTCGGATATATTCAAGATGCCTAAATCATCCTTTCCAAAGAAGCTTGCTTTCACACCTGACATTCCTTTAACTCAATCTCTGATGGCCAAAGTTAATAACTCCATGGGATTTTTTACAGGCAAGCAATTCTTTATGTTATATTAAATTTGATGCTTCTTTATTCTTCATTGAATTTCAAAGTTTATGTAATATTTTTTTTTAAATTTGATATGGAAAGTGATTTCTTTAGGCATAAAAATATCTTGATAAATGGAATACTTATCATGTTTGAAGTTAATGATCTTTTTTAGACATCCAGGGATTTAAAACAGAACAAGAAATGATCAATTTCCTGATCTTTGCCAACAAAACTGTGAACAACACAGCCGGCTATCTAGGGGGAATTGTCTTTGACAGCGTCACTAGGGAGAACCAGTTTACAGAGCAGATCACCTACAAGATTCGCCTCAGCTCGTTTCCTAGACACGGACGAGGGACTGGCAACCTGAATCCAGCTAAGCAAGACAAGGAATGGTTCACCGAGTTCATGTTTCCTCTCTATCAGGTCCTTGGTCCCAGAGACAACAGCTCTAAATGTGGGTCAGTTCCAGGTAAAACGAAAGTGTGTCACCACTCTCTACATACAAGATACTGTAAACATATTACATGTACTTTTTGCCGTGTTTTCTATTTAAGGAATAAGGAATCAATGTGGTGACAATTTTGGGTGCGGCATGATCAAATCCAAGAAAGTCCAAAGGGCTTTATGATAGATTTTTGGTGATGTAATTTGATAGATTTGCAGTACTTGTGTGTATGATCAATAAATTTCATTATGTACTATTTACACAAAATTTATGAAAATTGAGCCACCACAAATTTGAAAGTTTCCACATTACTGGATATATAAGTCATACAGACTTCTTATGTGTAGCTTTCTGTTTTTCCCTTGTACATGGAAGGTTACTACAAGGAAGGCTTTCTTGCCCTACAAACCAACATAAACAAAGCAATTTATGAGACAACGGTAGGAAACGATACCACGGGACGTCAGAGACTGTCAGAGCTGGGCGACAACATTCAATTGAAGCGACACCCCTACCCACCGTACAACGATGACAAATTTGTCCTTGTCATTCAGCAGCAATTCCCGCTGATTCTGATCCTCAGCTTTGTGCTGGTGGCACTCAATGTTGTTAAAGATGTGGTTCATGAAAAAGAGAGGAAACTGAAGGTATAACCTTATTTGTCATTGTGATAATGCAAACTGTGGTTTCATCATTGACTCACCCTTCATGCATAAAAATTCAGCAACACTTTCCAAGTTGAAAATGAGAAAAAATAAAAAATTGTTGTTTAGTTTGTATTTTATATTTAGCTTATTTTGTAAAATGCAGCATTTACAACTGCTTTGCAAGCCAAGCTCTGCTTGGAGTGGCCTGAAAACCCTTGGCATGCGAAATACATTTACAAAGAAACTCTTATTTTTGTTTTCAGGAGTCCATGAAGATGATGGGACTGAACAGCTGGTTACACTGGGTTGCCTGGTTTACCAAGTACTTCATTTTCTTGTTGATCACGTCGGCCATCATGACCATCTTCCTGACGATGAACACAGCTGAGGGGCGGGTCATCGGAAAGACCGATCCATTCATTATCTTCCTGTTTCTGATGTGTTTCTCCATGGCAACCATTGCCTTCTGTTTTCTTGTTAGTTCATTCTTCTCCAAAGGTTTGTGAAAAAATTTATGCGATTACGTATATAAATTTCTTTTTTGAGATTCAATGCCCTGTCAGTACTTGTATGCTCACTTAAACCCCATTCCAAATGCATTATAGTATAAAATTTAATTAAACTGTATTGAATCATTTGAATTATCTTGTAGTGGAATTCTGTACAATCTCATAATTTTGTAAGGCTGAATCTAACATGTGTCATATGCCATGCATGCAATTATCATTTGTCTGCATTCATCGCACATAAATAAGAAATTTCTACACACTGTCGCATAAGGGATATTCAACCTTGATTTTAAAACCAAGCTTAAGTAATATAATCAAAGTTGATCACTTGATTCATGTCTATGTCTATGTTGATTAAATCTCAAACACATTACAACTGCAATAGTACATTATTAAACAGAATTGTGTATGTTTGTGATAACAGCTAACTCTGGAGCTGCAGCCGGAGGGATTATTTTTTTCCTGAGCTACATCCCTTACCTGTTCCTCCAGCAGAGGTATGCCACCCTGTCCTGGGGGGCGAAGGTCGCCTCCTCCCTGGTCTCCAACATCGCCATGTCTTACGGGGGTCAGGTCATCGGAATGTTTGAGGGGACAGGTAGGGTCAGAAAGTCTGTTACAGTCAAACCTTGTTATCTTGAACACCTTTTGACAGAGATAATAAAACTTTGATATAAAAAGGATTTGAGATATGGAGGTAAAATACTTTAAGAATATTTAGTCGAGAGAACTAAATTTCTTCTACATATCCATGGTATTTGAGATATTGGTGTTCAAGATACTGAGGTTCAACTATAATAATTCAGGGTTCGACACTAACGGTAGCCCGCTAGCCCGGGACAACTGAAACTTGAGGTCGGGCTACTAAACAAGTCATAAAGCTTGTCCTGCGGGGCTATTGAAATTTTAAATACCATACTATCACTCAAAGCAATGTGTAAATATTTTTAAAATGTATATACAAAATCCAAACATTCGCTACCGAGATTTTGAATCGTCAGTGTGAGATAACTCGGTCTCTCTACTATGTTATTGCTCGATGTTGTTTAGGTCCAACTTATCAAAAATCTTGATTATCAAAGTGTTTGATAAGCCAATGAAAAAACAGAGAATGCAAGCGGTGCACTGACTTAGACAATTGATCTGTGGAAAAAATATGGAATTACCTGGCGTATCAAGAATATCACCGATGGTTCTACTGCTGTTAACGTAACCGGGTGTCAATTTTCTTATATAGACTTGACATTATTATGGGTTCTAACTCTTTAGAATCTCTATATTTGGAAACAATAGATGGATTTGATTGATAGTATCAGTACTTTTTTTAAAGTAAATATATAGGCCAACTTGCCTAGTATATAAAGTTTGTATCTTTCATTGTGGGGAAAAATATTCATTTTACTTTTTATTAAGTGCCAATTTTGCTCAAAATTAAGCCAGAATGCTGGATTTGGCATGTTTATTTCCAAACTTTTCTGGGGTAACCCCCTATACCCCCCCAGCAGGAGGGGGAAAGCCCGCGACTCGGCCACCAGCCTTTGACTGCTGGGCTACTGATTCACAGACAGGGCTAGTAAGAAATAAAATTTGGTAGCCCTGCAGGCAACTATGGTTTTGAAGTTAGTGTCTACCCCTGTAATGTTTTCCATTAGAAATATTGCTAGTGTTATCATGATGTAGTAATCTCCATAATAAAACACACTTTATTATTTAACTTTAATTTTGAACAGTTGATGATTTGACAATTACTACTGTTAAATTCCTTATTTAAAATGATTACCTAATTCCATAATTCAATTGTTTTGTATCAAATAGCGAGAATATTGTTGTGATTAAAATAAGAGCGATATTAAATTTCTTGAGGAATTGACAGTATCCTCTTTTTCCACTACAGGTGCTGGTATCCAGTGGTCCACATTAGACAAGGGGGCGTCGGTGGATGACGACTTTGCCATGCTCCACATTATTATCATGCTGCTGGTGGATACTGTGTTGTATATGATGCTGACCATTTACATAGAGGGGGTGTTTCCAGGGGAATATGGCACCCCTCTCAAATGGTATTTTCCATTGACTGTAAGTGGACTCCCATCTTTTACTTGTTACAATAGATTACAGTGAATAAATGCTAAAGAATCTGAAATGGTAGAAATTTAAATTTAACATTAATTACGTCTTTACATATATACTGGTATTACAACATTAGAATCACATTTCCTTCATCATTTCTAGTCTAATTTAACAAAGTGTAAAGTTTTTCAAGGAATTTTTCCATGTAGATACATACTGTAAACCAACTTTTATTTGCGTGTGAGAAATTTTTGCGAGGTTCGTGAGAGCCTCGTCGTCGTGAATATTTCTCGCCATGAACCAGTTGTTATGGTATGGTTGTTATAACAAGACAAGTCTGGATAAGGCTTCGTCGCGAATATTAGTCGTCGCGAACCAGTTAATCGCGAAATAAAGTTGTCATGAATAAAAGTTGGTTTACAGTAGTTAAATATGTAAAATCTTGAGAATTTTGACACTTGATAGAAATCCTACTGGTGTGGAACCACTGCCTCAGATGATGTTCCAGATGACAAGAGAATTAGTATTGGTCAGAATCCAGATTTCTTTGAGACTGATCCAGTAGGAATCCGAGCTGGAATCCAGATCCGTAATCTCAGGAGGGTAGGAAATCATTAGAATTATTGTTATTAACAATCAATGTCAAAAAGTTTAATGACGATTGAAGATTAGTTTTGTAATTTATATACCAGAGCATTCAGCTTCTCATGTTCTTAGTACATGTAACTACATGTGCATGCACCAGTGGCCAAAAATAAGACTTTAATTTTTACTGAAGTTTTTTTTTTCAGTTTATAGTCATTGGGCCTGGTTTAAAATTTGTGGCATTTTCAGTAAATAGTATTGATAAAATATTCAGGTTTTCGGCAAGAAAGAGAACTGCAAGGTGGCAGTGGCTGGGATGTCATTAGATCTGTACGAAGGGCAGATAAGTGCGCTTCTAGGTCACAATGGAGCAGGAAAGACAACCACCATGTCCATGCTTACAGGTATATTTGCTTATACAGCAAAACTTGAATATAACGAACACAGATATAATGAATTTATGACTATAACGAATATTTATTCATGTCCCGACAAAGTTCTTATATAAACCTATAGAAAATTGCAGTATATAAAGAACACGGTTATAACAAATTTACGGCTATAACGAAGTAATTTTTATGCCCCTGCTGGCAAAATTTTAACGTATTTTATCATTTATGTAACGAATATTTTTTAAACATTTCTTTAAAGATACATGAAATTTCAAGGTGCATATATTAAATACTCAAATTTATATATTTTACAGATTTATTTTATTAAATTGAAAGAAAAGGTAACATTGACCTTTTTTGTAAATGACAGTAATATTGATTTTATAACATGCGATAGTTTGAAGTATTGTCAGCTCAGCCTGATAATTTTATTATGAGTTCGCTATAAAATTTCTTACGAATTCGCTATAAATGTATAACAAATTATGGCTATAACAAAGTTTTTTCTATGGTCCCTTGAAATTCACTATAAACGAGTTTTGCTGTATAACAAAAAGAAATTAATTCTTGAATTTTAGATGCACCACTGATGAAGGTCAAAATGGAATTCTACTTTATGAAGTAAGGTCCAAGTATTCAGGTGTTTATATACTACTTGTTTTCAGGCTTTCTGCCCCCTAGTGGTGGCACTGCCATTGTGAATGGCTATGACATCAGAGAGGACATAGCCAGTGTGAGGAGCAGTCTAGGACTCTGTCCTCAGCATGATGTCCTGTTTGACACCATGACTGTAGAGGAGCACCTCATCTTCTTTGCCAAGGTTTGAATCAATGTTTATCATGAAATTTTTCATGAGGTTTTGTAAGACTATAGTTGAAGTACATGTGTTGATATACATGTATTTTTTATTCAAATGATAGCAACTGCTAGATTTTATTAAGATTGCATGAATTTCAGTCAACCCCTTTTAAAACATATTTCAAAAAATTGTAAGATGTTCTGCTCTGAAAAGTAACATAAGAAATACATGATCATGTAACCACAACAAAATGAAGAGTTCCCAAATAAACATTTTCATGATTTCCATTCTTTGTTCAGTTAAAGGGCTGCCCCTCTGACAAAGTGAAACAGGAAGTAGAGGACATGCTGTTGTCCATCAATCTGGTCAACAAGAGGAATGCTCAGAGTAAGACACTGTCCGGGGGGATGAAGCGGAAACTCTCTGTAGGAATTGCTCTTATAGCTGGTTCCAGGGTCAGTTTTTTGCAGTTACAAATGTAATATAATTGTAACATTACAAATGTAATACATAACAAATGTAATACATTACAACTGCTATGCATAACATTGTCAAATGTAGTATATTTTATACCTTTCTCATGTACATGGAGTATTTGATTCATGTGATATATGTACTTGACTCATGATACACATATTAGATGTAGTTTATTCATGTAATACATGTATTTGACTCATTATAAACATTTACTTATTGACTCATGTAATTAAGGTCTTCCGTTCCGAACGGAAGACCTTACTATTATTCTGAAAAATTTTCAGATTTCTTATTCTTTCTTTTTTTCTTCTAGACGCCAACTTTGATCTTAAATATCTCGCTCGTTTATTCACCGATTCTTTTGAAATTTTCAGATCTGATAACATGCTGCAAGATGTTGCCGTTACATATTTTACTTGATGAAAATCCTCATTCGGTTTAAAATTATTTCCCTTTTAGTAAAATTTAACGACCCCTTTTGCCGGATGGGTTTAGCTTTATCGATGACTGGCAGAGTCTCAAATATTGGCTGGTTTGGAAGCAGATACATTTGAAAGGTGCAAGATACTATCCAATTGTTATTTAAATGCAAATAAAAGGAGTGGTATAGGTGGTGAAATAAAGGTTTGAAAAAATTGCAAAAATATTCACATATTTTTAGTTTTCTACCTGATAATAATTTGTTATAAGATGTATTTCAAAAGTTGTGGGTCTTACCGAGACCTTTCATTCGGTATGAAGAAAAAGAGGCTATTAGGGAGTTACAGGCTTCAAAAGTTTTTAGTCAATAACTTGTAAAGGAAGAAAAATTTCTAATGCATTATTGAAGCAAAGTTTTTGAGAAATTAATTCTGATTCCATTCGTAGTATTGAATTTGATGTTTTTGTAATATATAGTCAGTTTTTGCAGAAACAATTTTTGCCGGATCGGCCCATTTTTCGTGGGGGTGTGCACGTTTAAGAAGTTATGAAAGGGGTTCTTGTTATGCACTAACTGATACATGCAGCGCGTAAAGATGATTCAACAAAAATTCCCAAATGTTTTTATTGATATGTACGTTTTTATTTCATAAAAGTGAACCTCTTTGACTTTATTTTAGTTGTTTTTTTCAAAACTGTGCCCCTCTCTATATTTAGATGCATTCCAAGACTTTCAGGTAACCGATCGATAGCAGAATCGCTAGCTGTATATAGGCCGTCGCCCAGACGACATTGCATGTGCTTGTAGAGCGTTTAAACGCCATATGTTTTACGATTATGGAAACATCCTTGAATTGTTTCATTACTGGAAGATGTGTTAATAAAATGGTTCCAATACATGGTAATTGAACTCAATTTTTGTACAATACACAGCCGTCCTATAAAGCAAAATGTGTATTACTGACATACAAATGTAAGCTGGCATTTTAAACGAACACGGGATTGATTCCAATAGAACATTTTCTTTTAAAGCATTACAAAATACTGATTTCCGATGAAGATAATATTATCATTGTCGAGATGATTTCTAAAAAGTGAACTTAAATTCGCAGACATAAATGTTATTTTGTTATATTCGTCAGTATCCAAAGCCATTAATTTTTAGTAAGTTACGGTTAATAGGGATATTAATTATGATTCACCCCACGTTTCGCGTTTTTTAATTATTTGCAAAACATTAACAAACTTTAATATCAAACAGCCTTCATCAGCAATTTATGAATTATCTACATACAAAATTTTAAAGAGGTAATGAAATAAATTGTGATTTATTACTGTACTCGCTATCCTCCATGGAGGAAATTTGTATGGAAAAAACGTTGTTCAATGTTTATCAATTACGCTGTAGCCTTAGCAATCGAAGGAAATTAACAAACTGTATATTGATAGATTGACAAATTAACAAACTTTCAGACCTGCAATGTGTTTTTTTACAAATTCTATAAAATGTAGACTCAATGACTGCATTCTTAACCCTTCTCAGTTTGGAGTATTTTGAATCACGCGTGTTCACTATGCATATGAAGTGTACATGTATATAAATAGCCATATAAATAAACAGTTTTTGTTTTTGTTGTGTACATGCAAGCAATGCTATTAAAATGCTAAAATTTTAAGATTAAGATTCTAATTTTAAGTCGAACAATGTATATGGTGAGGGCCGGACTGATACTGGTTCTGCTTGTTCTACAAATAGCGAATGTACAAACGAAGTATAGGGATGTTATTTTTTAAACAAGTAATAGCTTTCCTAAAAGCTTCAGCCTTGCATGACTAAACAAAATTATTTCATTG
>WFKH01007768.1:42883518-42904907 GCA_016163765.1 Magallana hongkongensis
TATTCAAGGTTGTGATTCTGGACGAGCCATCGTCTGGATTGGATCCGGATGCCAGACGACAGATCTGGACTGTCCTCCAGAAGAACAGAGCCGGTCGTACAATGCTCCTGACCACACACTTCATGGATGAGGCTGATCTCCTTGGAGACAGAATTGCCATCATGGCAGATGGAATACTAAAGTGTTGTGGAAGTTCCTTGTTTCTGAAGAATAAGTATGGTGGGTACTGCAAAAACATGGTACATGGTTTTGAAATTACATTTGTACTATTTTTTTTACAGATGAATAAATAAATTGATCTGCTTTGTTCAAGTTTTTATCTCAAGTGGTACAGTAAAAGCCATTTTATGTAGCTCTTCATCTTAAAAAAAAATTGTCATTGAAATGAAAATCTGATTCACATTTTTTTGAACAAATATAGTCCATAAAGTGTTGACAGTGTACAGTAAAACTCTCAAAGTATAAGAAGTTTCCTATATAGAAGTCAGTATTTTTTCACCATCCAAAAAACTTTAACACCTCTATATCATAATCATACAAATATTAGTAATAAAATACAGGTATCTAAAAATGCATGTCCATGATCATATCCCTTTTAAGCAAGCTTTGCTATAGGTTAAAACTGGTACTTACATGTATATGCTTCAGTAATCTTTTCAGCTCTAAACTGAAGTTTTGTTTTTGTACTCTGTAAATGCTACCTTGGTCAAATATAATTTATATAGTTAATTATATTAATTTATCATAGTTAACATACTGGGTTTTCTATTCTGCAGGTGCTGGATATCACATGGTCATCGTCAAAGAGCCACACTGCAATGTCGACCAAGTGACATCTACGGTGAAGAACTACGTACACCACGCGGAGCGGGAGAGTAACATCGGTGCGGAGCTCTCCTTCCGCCTGCCTCACGACAGCACCGGAACGTTCCCCGCTCTGTTTGATGATCTAGACAGCAATAAACAGAAGTTTGGTATATCTAGTTATGGAGTCTCAGTCACCACTATGGAGGAAGTTTTCATCAGGTAAATACAATTACATAATTGTATAGTGATAATCAGGTCATTCTTAAATTGTTCAGGTCATTTTCAAGGCACCAAAATCAATTGGAGGACTTTTTAACAGCTTATGCCTTACTAGTATAGATAATGTTAATGTGTATTCATTAAAATATATTTACATTCAGTGTATATTTCCCCTTATGTTTGCATTGGAAATCTGTGACATTCAATTTCCTGTGAATACACTTAGCCTATTCATGCACCATGAGCACAAATATAAACGTCATCACGCGTCTTGAGTATATTTATTATTGTTAGATTAAATGAAACATTCAAACTTACATAACTAATTTGATATGTACTTATGAAAAATAATCATTAAATCATATCTGCTCGTTAATAGAAAAGATTTTTCTCTACAAAGTTTCTGGCACTATACTTTCAGTCGTGGAAGCGAACTAAATAACATGTTAATATGGATGTTCCATGTATGTTTCATATCCCTGACTAAGAGCGTATATAAAGGCTTTAAAGCGACGATACACAAATACTTCATACAAATAAACATCTATATGAATATTAATATAAGAATTGAATGCTTTTTTGGATGTCGTCGGTCCTAAAACACACCAAGGCTGTGCAGACAAATTATCATACTGCGCTAACGCAGCCTTGGTGTGTTATAGGACCGACGACATCCAAAAATAAGCATTCAGTGTTTAAATGTGGCACCAGATTTTCATGGATTGTTGGTTTTTCACAGGTTCATGGGACGTTATTATTTGGATTTACTTATTATATGATTATTGAATTAATACTCTGTTTCATAATATGTTGACAATGTAAATATTTGGGTGAGGGGGACCCATGAAATCTATAAAAATTGAGTGACCACAAAGTCTAATTATTCCAAAGTAAGCTTAGTTTTATTGAACAAATTGGGTTGATAAATGTTATTGCAGAAAATATTCTATGTGCATCAGATATCATTGATTAATTTTTTCTTCTTTTGACAGAGTTGGAGAAGGAACGGACAAATCTCTGTCAGGTATTCCAGGACATCACAAAAATAACATGATCCACAATAACATCAACATGGACCTCACAATTAATGGCGGACATCAGGATTTAGGTAGGCTTAGATCACATCATTTTAAAAATTTTGAAAATCTCGAGTCTCCATTTTTACAAGATTGATACTTTATACCCCTTTATTTTAGATCTCACCATTGATGGTGAACACAATAAGAACAGGCAACTCCAGGCTCAGCAATTTTATGGAATGTTTGTGAAGAGAGCTTTACACACTCTCAGAAACAAACTGGTGTCAGCAACTCAAATTCTCATACCTCTGTTCTACACCATCATGGCTCTGATTGTTGTAAAGACATTCCCTGGACCCCATGACTCTAAAGCACTCACCTTGGTAGTGGAGAAATATGGCGAGAACACCATAGTTTACAGTGACAATGGCTTTGTAAACAAGTCTGTGATTGGTCAGTTCTATGGCAACCAATTTCAAAGCAGCAAAGATCATGTGACTTACATCAACAGTGTGGCAGGGTATGAAAAAGATCCAAACTTGAATGACTATTTGTTCAAAAAAGGCCAAAACAGTCCAGGGCTGTACAATTTGGAGTATGCTGTGGGTGCAGATTTTACCAGGCATCAGAACACAGTAATGGCGACTGGTTATTTCAACAACCAGGGTTATCATGCTCCAGCCATTTCCTTGGCAACCTTGGCCAATGCTATCCTGCAGTATGTTACCAATAACACTCAGTTTACCCTCACAACTGTTAACCATCCTCTACCCAGAACTGAAGAACAGAAAATCCGAGAAGAAACTCAGGGAAGCACTACGGGTTTCACGATTGCTTTCAACTTTGTCTTTGGGATAGCATTTCTTTCCAGCAGTTTTGTCTTGTTCCTGATCAAAGAGAGGGCCACTAAAGCCAAACACATTCAGTTTGTCAGTGGAGTTCAGCCTTTTACATTCTGGGCTTCAACCTTCTGCTGGGATTTGATTAACTACATGATACCATGCTGCATTCTGCTGTTTGTTCTTTGGGCCTTTGATATTAAAGCATATTATATTGATGCCCATGCTGTTCATATACTGCTTCTGCTGTTCCTGCATGGCTGGGCCATGCTGCCTTTTATGTACCTTTTGTCTTTCATCTTCACAGTGCCATCAAGTGGTTTTGTTTGGCTGACTATGTTTAACATTTTGGCTGGTAAGTTCACAAACCCCATTCTCTTGATACCTTTTTCAGGAATACAGCAAAACTCATTTATAACAAATTTCAAGGGACCATAGAAAAAACTTTGTTATAGCCGTAATTTGCTATACATTTATAACGAATTCATCAAAAATATTATAGCGAATTCGTTATAAAATAATCGGCTAACAGTTTTCCACACTATCGTAAGTTATAAATTTAGTATTACCGTCATTTACAAAAAATGTCAATATAACCATTTTATTTCAATTTTTAAAAAAATTCCGTATACTATTTAAATTTGAGCATTTTATATATGCATCTTAGAATTGCATGTATCTTCATTGAAATTTGAAATGGAAAAAATTCGTTATAAAAAATAAAATGCGTTAAAATTTTGCCAGTGGGGGTCTTAAAATTACTTCGTTATATATAGCCGTAAATTCGTTATAGCCGTGTTCGTTATATATATTACATCAATTTTCTATAGGAAATTTGCCGGGACATGAATAATACTTCGTTATAGCCGTAAATTCGGTATATCCGTAATCGTTATATTCGAGTTTTGCTGTATATATGTACATGCAAGTACATATACAAATGCATTTTGAATTGCTTTTATTGTTCTTATGCTGCAGGTGATGCCACAGTTTTAGCTGTTGGCATTCTGGGAATTCCCCAGCTTGGATTAAAGGAGTTATCCAACACCCTAGAGTGGATATTTCTAGTTTTTCTCCCCAACTTCTGCCTTGGGCAAGGACTGATGGACTACTATTCCAACTGGGAATTCCTGGACAGCTGCCAAGAATTCAAACAGTTCTGCTCTGCTATCCCAAATCCATGTTGTGGACGTAAGTTTCTACACAACCGAAACTTGTTATCCACACAGAATTAAAGTAATATTTCTATTTGTTGTTGATTTTCACGGTTTTAAGCTTACCGCGTAACTTGTGTAAGTTTTCCCTTCTTTTACAGTATATCAAAGTACCATATAACAATCAATCAACAGCCTTCAGTGCGAATTTCTTTATAAATGTCTCAATTTTTGTATTTTGTTTGCAGCAATAAATGGTCAGTGTGGAGAACTGGGCTGTGTGTACTACAACAAGAACTACCTAGGCTGGGAGAAGAACGGAATCGGACGAATGATCATCTTCCTGTCCATACAAGGAGTCATGTACTTCACAGTCCTGTTATTTGTAGAATCGAACCTATTCAAGTCCATCATTTACTACCTCAAGTCTGGTAAAGCAGAAGACCGAGATTCACATTTATCACCTTCTGAGACGACCCCTCTGCTTCGGGGAGAGCGCCCTCTGCTGGCTAATCAGTCCAGACAGCACCAAATTTCTCAAATCCAGGAAGATTCCGACGTGGCTGCCGAAAGGGAGAGACTGGCTAAATCACATTTGTTAACAGACTCTTTGATTCTGCAGGAAGTGACTAAGTATTATGGGCAGTACTTGGCTGTCAATCACATCAGCGTAGGAATACCTCAGGGGGAGTGCTTTGGTCTGCTGGGAGTGAATGGGGCAGGGAAAACTACAACATTCAAGACACTGACTGGGGATGAGATCATGACGTCTGGGGAGGCATACCTTAATGGCCACAGTGTCAAGTCAGATCTAGCTATGGTATGTATTAAACAATTTGATTTTGAAAGAACAGTACCCAAAAATCAAAGTACACTGAAATTATGCAGGCATTGTTTTTAGTAAATTTTAGATTAAATGCAAAGAAATTTTTTGTGATAGGATTTAGAAAAAAAACATGTGCATAAATGGGAATGTCATCATATACCAGTATTATTCACTTGGAACATGTCATTACCGCATTATAAGCAATTCTTTGGCAAGTAGTACAGTGTATTTTGTACATGTATTAATTAACTTACCTTTAATCACAGGTGAGACAGAACCTTGGCTACTGCCCTCAGTATGATGCCCTCATTGACCAGATGACTGGCAGGGAGACATTGTTTATGTTCGCCAGACTCCGGGGGGTTAAGGAGGAGAAGATACCAGTCGTTGTAGAGGGACTAATGGCTGCCCTGCTGTTTGAGGAACATGCGGACAAAATGGTCAAAGCTTACAGGTAGGACCTGACCATATTTTATGAACAAAAATTTTTTAAGGATTAGACACAAGTCAGTAATTTAGGTGTGTCTTCTCTAAATTCATTTATTTGGTGCTCATGCTATGAGCTCTTGTCTACCGGTATAAGTATTGCTATGCATGGTTTAAGATAACTTTCCTAAAATCATGGATTTCATCATCAGGGCAAGTACCAGGTATTGGAAAATAACGTTACAGAAAAACTCAGTTATAGCGAATTCCTGGGGACCAATAGATTTACTTCGCTATATCCATAATTCATTATAAATGTATAATGAATTTGTAATAATAAGCCTGGCGAATTCGTTATATACATGTTTCTTTCCACATGACCACCAATTGTGTTTATTTAGGCATTATATAAAAATACATATTTAGGAAACTTAAATCATCAGATTGGGAATTGAAAAATATGTGTGAACATAAATTCATTTAAACAATATTATGTCAATTGGTATTGCTAATTTTTTTAAGTTTAAAACAATTCGTTATAAAAGATGTAAATTTCGTTATTTTTCCCGTATACAGGGCTCAAAATCTGTTTGTTATATCTGTAAATTTGTTATAACCGAGTTCATCATAACTAGGCTGCGCAATAATACCGGTATTCCGGTGTATTGCGGTACGTGGACAGAAAATATCGTATCACAATACATTTTTTCTATACCGGTATACTGGTTTAATTGATCGGGCTTGAAATTTCGTTATGGGCTCAGGATTTCAAAATTCTGATTTGAATTAAAAATGGCTGATGCATTTGTAATCGTTCCAAACACTAAAGGAAAGTCGGAGGTTTTGATATTATGACTGCTCAAAGAGCTTCCTTAAAGCCAAAACATGTTGATATGCTGATATTCTTAGTAGGCCCTGTTGAAGTTGTAACTTTGTCTCCCTGCAGGTTGACACAATCAGTCAAAACATTCATTTCTTATCGTAACTGTAAATTCATTTATTGTTGCACAATTGATTTATTTTCTTCTTCCACCAGATCAGTGGACTGCCTAATTTAAAAATGCATTGTACCAAATGTACCTAATTAACTGACTACTTGGGTCTAGTCTTGATAGATGATAAATCGTCTAATGTTTCAAGGTTTTTTTTTAAACGGTTTTTAAATTAACACCAGCAATGTTTTATTCTTTTATTTTATATAGAATTATAGAGCAAATGAATTATGTATACAAATCTATCAATAACAATCTATTAACATTAAAAAAATCAAATAATGATTAAAAAAATATTGCAATACGTATCGCAATATATTTTTAAATATCGCAATATATCGCAATACAAAATTTTCCCCCAATACCCAGCTCTAATCATCACCATAAAATTTTACAAGAATTTGTTAAGAATTTTGCCGGGGAATCCACAAAACTTTGCTATATCCGAGATTTCGCTATATCCATGTTCTTACTAAACAAGTTTTACTGTATAGGGAAACACTAATAGAAATTTTGTTGCTTTTTTTTTTTAATTAAAAGCAAACATTGTTGCATGTGTATACATGTCTTTGTTTTAGGGTGTTTTTTTTTCAATTAATTACATCACCAAATATCTAAATCTGTTATTTTCTTAAAGCTACTATTTGTTTCATTATTGATTAAAGACAGCAGTATTTTTTTTTTCATTCAAAATGTACCTTTGATTGATCCTTTCTGCATCAATCTTGACTGCTCTTTCAAGCCATTTTTCAGAAATATTCCCATTTACCATTACATGCATCTCCTTTTGCCTTTTACAGTGGAGGAAACAAGAGGAAGTTAAGTACAGCTATAGCCTTGGTTGGAAATCCCCAAGTGGTATTTTTAGATGAGCCAACCACTGGCATGGATCCTGTTGCTAGGCGATACCTGTGGAACGCGTTGATCAGTGTCAGGGACACTGGCAGGACTCTGGTTCTCACCTCACACAGGTAAGAAACAGAGGATTCAGTCTATAAAAATTTCAGGATTAGTTTAACATGCATGTGCATTAAAAAACTGCACAGAGCAAGATTCTCTGTATAATACAAGAATATTTTTTAATCAGAATATTTAATTTTAGTCACTCTAGGAAAATTAAGAACTTCATAATATTTTTCTTTGATTCTAGTTTGTATACAAGAAATATTAATTGTTTTCCTTGTGCATTGAAAATCCTTGTGCATTGATAAATCATATGAGCTTTAAATTCTATAGGCCTAGAGTGTTTTGATACAATGTTTCCTTTCTGACAATTTTTGTTTCATTGAGTAGCATACTTGTATTATGAATAAAATGGAATGCTTCCATTACAGTATGGAGGAATGCGAAGCCTTGTGCACTCGACTAGCCATCATGGTGAATGGGGAATTCCGCTGTTTGGGAAGCACCCAACATCTAAAGGACAAGTTTGGCCAAGGATACACCCTGCTGGCCCGCATCGCCTTCACAGAGTCTGGGGAAGCCCCTAACCTTCAGCCATTCATGACCTTCGTAGAGCAAAAATTCCCCGGGAGTGAACTGAAAGACATGCACCAAGGCATGGTCACCTACCATATAGCTCGGAATTCCCATCTGACACTGGGTGGGATTTTTGGAATTCTAGAAGGAGCGAAAGCCCAATTCCATATAGAGGACTATTCAGTTAGCCAGACCACTCTAGAACAAGTTTTTATTAATTTCGCTCGCTCACAGAAGCCACCAAGGGAGGTAACTTCAGGTTGCTGTAGTGGATTTTGTTCATGCTGTTGTTGCTGCAATACTCACTCACATGATGAGTGAATTTTTCAAAATTTGAATTTATAATTGAAATTTTAAAAAAATAATTAACTTTATTTAAATCAGAACTTTTTGTGCAATATATTTTTAAACAGAACAATTTTTAGTTTTTGTGTTTTACATGTACATGTATTAATAACATTCCATTTTAAGAACATATCAATAGAAAGAATACATCTTGTACGCTGTTCTTGCATAATGGAACTTTAAATGAATTACATACACAGGGTGAAATGTCTAACCATTTTAATAGAGAGTCATGTTAACTTATGCAACAAGAAGAGAATGAAGAATTTACAGGGTCTTTTATAATTCATGATTTTCCTGTAGTTTGTGATATTGTCAAGTATCTATGGATTTTGATGTATTTGATTAATGCATATTAAATGAAATTATGAACCATCATTTTTAAATTTCACTTCATTCAAATGTTTATTATGTGATGCTGGTGCTACATGTATTATGACAGTCTCTCTCCCTCTCTCCTCTCTCTTAACAAGAACTTACTTTAGTTAAACAAAAATATGCAGTGTATGATTGTATTGTACTATAGCTTTTTCTGTTGTTAAAAGTGTGGGTTATCTGTACATACCCCATGCTTTTTTTTTTTAACTCCGCCCACTAATGCAGGTAAAAACAACATCAACAAGTTGTTTTTTAACACATCCATAATACTCCACAGTAAGAGATTCCTCCAGATCAAAATTGCCAAAACTCAACACGGATAACTGACTCAAACTAAGTTCGTCAAATAAATCTCATTTGTAGCTCGAGACAAAACAATATCGGCAATGGTTTTGTCAGAAAGACTCTATTTTAATATTCCCCTCCATGTTTGCGAAGAAGTAGAGAAACACGTGTAAGATGAAATAGGGGTATCCTGTAGAAAGGTTTTATAGAAAGTCAATTACGTGATAGGAACGCGTTTGAATAGTAAACTTGTTTTGAGGACAGAGTGAATAGCGGTAGCCAATCGCATTTGACATTTACCATTCACGGTTTCGCGACATGCATCTCTCAAATAATAAAAAATTTTTTGCTTATTGATTGATTTTTTTAAGTATATATATGTACAGGTTTTATTCGGCCATTATTTTAAAAACATACATGTATATTATTGATACAGAGTATCAAATAGGATTTTAGAAAGAGCAACTACTTCCATCAATTTAAATCTAATTTCAATTGTTTAAACAGAAGCATTGCACAACTTAGGGTTCGTAAACATGAAATTGTGTTGATAAGTTTAATTCTTTGAAGCAAATATCAATACTAGAAGTCGGAAAGTGAATAAATATGAAATAAAGATATGACAATGAGCAGTCGATTTATTCCTAATGGCTATGAATTTAAAAAAAAAATAAAGAATAATTAATGTTTGCAGGGGATAGAAAGTCATTTTAGAAAATAACAGAGTACGATATACATATATAAAGACCATCGCATTGGCACCATATTGTTTAGAGGCAAATGCACTCCGGATAACTATAATAATAAGATATAATGAATAATCGTAAACTGTGGTACAAGTAACTTACCCCAAATGATATTGTTGGTTATGTGCAGATACCTGATGGGCGGTCATAATGACACTCGGAAGCTTTGCTCCCACCTGTCATTATGACCACGCCCATCAGGTATCTGCACATAACCAACAATATTATATGGGGTAACTGCTACAAGGATGATAGATGGTCTTGAGTAATTGTACCATTTTATTTATTCCAATACACAATATGTTTACAATATGTAATAGGTGATCAGCATACATGTTTATGTAATTGTTAATCCTGTGATATTTATACCTTGTTAATTTCCTCTATGTATATTTTTTAAGTACTTGACATGTTATTATTTTTCTATTATTATTTAGGCCATGTGATACATGTGTTTGGTTTAGTTATAGTATTGTATGTATTGTACTTCAAAAAAAAAAAAGAGCCAGATTTTTATGAAAACCCTTTTATTCTAAAGATTTTGCCTTTATTTATACATTTTGTATACCAATGCATGTACATAGTATGACAGTTAAAATCATGAAAAAGAAATTGGAAAGAAAGTATTTTCTCTCTGAAGCTTAAGGTTTTTGTTCATTATAAAAAAATAAATTAAAAATATTTTTACAAGTTATGAACCTCTCTTATGATTCCTCAGTAAAATAAGTACCTAATTACCCAAGTATATTAGTTTTCAAAATGCTTCCCTGAAAAACATAAGGTATATATTCTAGAATCTACATAGAGTACCTACGCATTTATTCTCTAGAATCGGTTCATTTAATACATCGAGTACCTATGCATATACAAAAACTACAGAACAGTGATGGATTAGGTAGTAGCACTCTCTACTGAATTAAAAAATTAAAAAATCAGAAGTAATACTGGTAGCTGCTTGGTTTAAGAAACCTATAGTATTCTAATACATATGCATGTGCAAATAGCAATGATTTTTTTAACAAGATTTTACAGCCATGATTGTGAAGTAAATATGTATTGATATATAATTGATGATTTAATTTAAACAAATGATAATAAAATATATATAGCACTGTGTATGGCACAATAACTCTCTAATTCAACCTACAGTTTAAAAGTAAATGTTTATATTTAAAAGAATTAATTGTACAACATTATACTTATTAACAATACTGAATAAGATATACATGTAGGTAAGGACGATTTGAAGCAGCAAACTGAGTTTACACTTTGAATACAGCAAATATATATACAAGAAGATGTTTAATTCACTCATAAATCTCTTCTATACAAACGGCCTCGATGGGATACTCTATGAATACATTAAATAAAGATTTCTACATTAGAAATGTTCATTGTTATCTCTAATAGAAATATAAATTCATCCCCAGTTGGGCAAAATACAAAATATCAGATACCGAGATGTAGCAAATGAGACTTAGCTACTGCAGCTTCTTTGTATGAGCTCCTGAAAAGTTGAAATTGCAGTGCAACATTTCATAAAATATCATCCTGCCATTCAACCAGATAAAAGTAATATCATAGGATGGACAGTTTTATTCATTGAGCAGTTTGTTTCTCCCATCAGCTGGATACCATAACCCCCCCTTCAGGGGAGGTCTCTGTCAATTTTGACCAGTCTGTCTACCACCTTCTGTATGGCTTGTAGAGTGGGGGAGCCCTCGTAATGCTCCACGAAATCTTTACCTTCGTCACAACTCTTGGAAAGCTCCGGGTCAAGGGGAATGCACCCTGTAAGCATGAAGCAAAGAAAATATTTGTACTGGTGAGAGAAATTTTTATAAAATTCAGTTTGGTTTTTTAAACAGCAGAGAAAAAAGTGGACATACATGTTCATGTAAATTGCACACAAGTTCAACCTTTTGTAAAGACTGTGCAAACAAAGAAAAACCCCTAGGTTCAATCTAAATTTCACTATATTCAATTTTTGAAAGCAACTACTTTTTTTCAGACTCTATACTTACAAACTTCACTAAAAATCTACCAATGTGAATACATTTTACTTAGAGATACCAAGACTCACCTAAAAATGGTACATGGTATTCTTTAGCAAGTGCCTGCCCTCCTCCTTTCGAAAACACATTGGTACATTCCTAGGATGAAAAAAACAATTATCGTACGACAAATGGATCTACAAATTACATGTACAATTCATAAAATATTAATTTGTAAAAATACTCAGAGCAGCCCTTACAGTACAGTTCGGACAGACAAATCCACTCATGTTTTCAATGAGTCCAATGACAGGAATGTGGGTCTTTCTACAGAAAGTAATCTCCCTTTTCACATCTCCCACTGACACCGCCTACAATGAAATTTACTCCAAATAAAACATCTCTAAATGAATCTAATTACTACAAACCAACTTTTATATTCCTGTGCGAGAAATTTTTGCGAGCTTCTCCAGAGCTTGGTCAGCGTGATTATTTCTTGCCGCAAGCCAGTCTGCAAATGTTTGGTATTCTATTTTCCAGATAATCTACATCTTGATTGTGAAAATTAGTTGCTGCAAACCAGTTTATCGCTGGTAAATTGCGAACTAAGTTTATACAGCTAGTATTTGTTTATATACTGCAAAGTGCAAACACAATACGTGTACAATATTCCAACAGCAGTATTCATGTTGTATAAACATTATTTTCAGCAGAAACACAGATCAAAATAATTAAAGTGTTAAAGAGATCCAAGTTACAGATTTTACCTGCGGAGTTGTGACCAGAATAGCACCATCGGGGTTGTAGGCCTTCAGATTCTCTATGGCACTGATGTGCTCGTCTGTCGTTCCCGGGGGTGTGTCTATAATCAAGTAGTCTAAATCTCGCCACACAACATCCTTCAAAAACTGTCGGATCATTGCTGTAAAACAAAATCAATTGACACAGAATTTGTACATATGTTTTTTCACTTATATTATATGAAGTTTTGTTAATTAGGATCTGATACTTTTTTTTTCTGATTTCGTTAGAGGAATTAACAGGATAAAAGCTAAGCTCCTCTGATTTGTGGTCTAGATGTTTTCATACCAGTTTTCTTTGGACCTCTCCAAATGATGGCATCTTGTTCATTTTCCACCAGAAATCCAATTGACATTAGAGCCAGTTTCTGCTCTTTGTCTACAAAGACTGGTAGCCACCTGAAACATAAATACAATTCATGTACTTGATTTGAAGTTTTTTTGAGGGTTTTTTAAAATTCTTTTTGGAGTTGTGTAAGTAATGGTAATTACACACCTATAACTTACCTGTTGAAATTCCAAAAACTAGTACAAAGAGCATCTTTTATCTACTCATTTGGTAAAAATAAAATTACTTTTATATGGGCAAAGATAACCTCTGGGTAAATTCAAATATTACTCAATTCCAAATTTAATTCCAATATAAGTATAATAAAAGTTTATTTGTTTCACTATAAAGTAGTCAAAAAGGTTATTGCAAAGTCCTGTGGATATAATCAATCTCATTAAGTTCCTTATAAATGTAATTTTTCAATACAATTTTAAGATAAAGGGAATAAAAGTGACTTTATTGTGAGCATGAATTCACTGTAAGTGTGTTCTCTGTAACCGTGTTTTACTGTAATGATCTTACCCTTCTGAGCACTGATGCACGTCCTGCTGATGGACGTTGAACATACGGGGAATGCTGGGACCACACAGGTCTACATCAAGCAAGCCAACCTGTCCATCAAAAAAAAAATAAATCAATACAACTCAATTATTTTTTTGGTAAACTTTACAAAGACAAGCGTTGTTCTGTTCATGAATTTAAAAACACCAGTTCTTACAGTTCCTAGAAAAGCTGTCCAATTATTATAAATCTATGATTTACATTTCAGATCTGTATATGTTTTTTCTAATGAAGCATGTGCAAAATTACTAGAAATTAGAAAGGTACTTTTTTTAAATTAAAAATCTTAGATTTGCATTTAGATGTGAAAAAGAACTATTGGTCTGTAATGACCTTCTAAACATACTTGTCTGTATATACACTGTAAATAAAATCTTTACTGAATCAATAAAAAGAAAATCTGTTCAATTTTGACTTTGACATTGTTTTTCGTACGTAGAAAAAAAAATGGGATTCCATGCAAATTAGAAATTCTTTTCCTTGATTGATTCACCTTTTTCCCAGCATGCCTTAGTCCAAGAGCAATTTGGGTAGCCACTGTGCTTTTTCCAACACCTCCCTTCCCTGACATAACCAAGATGACATGGCGGACAGCAGACAAATGGTCCACGTTAATATCTGAAAAATCAATGAATAGATATTATTACTGAGGCATCTCTCATCCTATAACATGTATTAGTATGTTGCACTATTAACCTGTGGTAATGGACACCTGCCCATTACAAGCAGAAACCAATCAATAAAATTGTTGCCTCAATCTCCAATTCAACCTGGTCATAAAACTATGGGTACAATCACTGTAATCATTGTACTATGAAGACAAATAAGGGGCAGTCAATATATCTAAACATGTAAAACCAATATCTGGTCAAACAAATGACATGGAAACCAGTAAATAAGTGATGCTGTATTGCTATTTAATATAGTTCCCTGTGGGGTTTTTTTTTTTTTAATAGACAGTATATATAGCCTGTCTTTTATGGACATTGTGTTGTGTTACATGTTATGAAAAGTATTAAATCATATTGAAATCAATTTAGAAAGTGTGTTCTTAGTTGAATTTCTTAATGTGTCACTGTGTGTGTTTGTGTGTGTGTGTGTGTGTGTGTGTTAGTTTCTATTTATTTAAAGGCGGAGCACAAACGAGAAACTTCGTGACAAATACATATATCTTTTGTTGTCACTGTTTAAAAGTCTTTCGTAAAGAAAGTCAGTTTCATAAAAAAAAATGTTCCTTAACCAATAGTATCGGATATTCCCGATAAATGACCGCTTAGTTCGATGGAAAAGTTATAACCCACTTACCACTCATGGGCGCAGACATTGTTGTCTTTATCAATAACAAGCTTGTGTCAAAGTGAGGAAGACGCTTGCATGTCAGTGGAATCGGATGGTTGCACGAAAATGGAGCAGCTAATATCGAAATCGTCTCCTTACTTTTATCCCTTGTCACTGGGATTTACTGCTTTAGTTCTGATTCTTTCAGTTGTGTTTACGTACAAAAAATTGCAAAACAATCGGCACCCAGAGGCTCGATCTTCTGAACGGCCAGAGAAAACCCAACAGCCGCAAAGGATGGATTGTGACAGTACAAACAATGACGATAATACTGGGGGTGAAACATATTCTCTCTCTCTCTCTCTGTCTCTCTCTGTCTTTCTCTCTCTCTCTCGTTTCTTGAATTGATCTGACTTTTTAAAGAATAGTCATATTGATGATATAGAAGAATTATTAATAAGCAAAATCATGATTTTGTGAATTTCTATAGGTGGAGATTGTCCAGTATATCCACCGAACCTCCGACCAGAAGTTGACCCCATGACTTACTGTGAACACATACAGAGTGAAGTGAAAAAGGCCAAGCAGCGAGTAACAGCCAAGAAATTCAACAAAGAACTGACGGAAGATCAAATAGAAGAGGAGAGGGAGGTTCAGAGGAAACAACTGCAGTCAATATTCGAGATGATGCAGACAGACAAAGAGAGGTTCGGAATCAGTAGCCTGGATGATGTTCAGAGTCAAATGAAACTCTACGCATAGTTCTGTCGTCTGTGTCTTTTTAACCAAAGGTTATATAGTTCTCGTTCATAGCGAGACATTTTGAGAATCTCAAAATTAAAAAATCAGTTTTTACTGCGACATTCGGTTACTGTTTTAATGTCATCAAAAACAAATTGCAATCATTTTCTTTTTATAAGCAGGAATTTCACGTTTGTACTTAAATGAAATTAAGAAAATTAATTATATTTTTGTTAATTTATCTCCACCGTAAAAGCTTTCAAAGCCATATATGTATCTGTATTTTTTTTTTTATTCTCATGTTGAAGAACAACGTCTATATTATATTAAAATTTGCAAAAAAAAAAAACCCATCCCTTTTACTTAGAATATTTTTTAAAACTATTACATTCCAATATTTTTTGTTGTTTAGATTGTAACAAAATTGTTATTTGAAATAATGTAAATTGAATAGACATCTTTCAATTGTTGTAGATATTTTGTGCTAATGTGTTGTAACTATGGCATGTGCCTAGTTTGTTTGACTTTAATATTATCTTGGGCTGCTCCATACATGTTAAGGCATTACATGGAAGACAGGTATGGAAACAGGTTCTTTACCAAACTTATGTTTGCATAATTACTAAATTTGAATAATTTTTAATTTTGTATGTGTGTTAATTTATAGATTCTTATTTGGTGCAATGATGTGTTTTGAAACACTGCATGTACACATTGATTAAAAAGCATTTGTTTGAAGAATGAAATATTGATTCAATTAGGATACTAATTAAACATGTTAAAAGAGTTTTCGTGAAAAGGAAAATGGATTTTTTGTTCATAATCTTGATTCATTAAATTAAAGTTACTAATAAAATGTATTTGAAGTGACAAGATGTGCAATATTCCATGTATGATCTCATTTGCAAAACTACTTAGAATTTAATACTTTTATGGCATAAAAATTGTGTTGGAAAATTTCATTGGCAATGTTTGTGAACAAATTTTTACTATAAAAGATAGTCTTGCTGTTGGAATAGCATTTATAATAATGCAAAATTCAACAAATAAACCAGTAACAATAAATGTAACAACAGGTATGGGCTTTCCTTGATGATTTTACCTTTTGAAATCAGCCATTGGTATCCATTGATTATGCATTAAAAAACAGAAGAATTTTGATTCAAAAGTCATAATGTTCTGTTCCGTCCTAGCTCTTTCTTTTTTCAGTCGTTCAATCTATATTAAAATTTGTTTGTGTTAGAAGTTATTGTTTACAGTGTTTTTTTATCAATAAAATATTACAATTCTCTATTTTTTTTTTTTTTTTTTTGCACTTACATAGTGTAAGAGTTGCTCCCATTTTGCACCATGTTTGAAAATCAGGTGAAGAAAAAATGTGCCAAATGTGACTTGCCCAGGTAAAATAATTAGGGTCTTACTCTGCAGATGCCCTAAAGTGATCTGTCAGTTCATTAATTTTACTTGTCCAGAGTATTTCTCTTTGGCTAAGTTGGGTTCAAACTTCGCCTATAGAGTGACTGTTGGAAGAGGTTGTGCAATGACCGTGAGCCAATTTTATGGATCAAAGATCAACGCCAAAAAAACTTCTGGGTAAAATCCTTTTCTGGAGCATATTTTTCTCCCATTGATCTATTTGGGATCAAACTTCCCCCTTAGCGTGCCAGTGGGGAGAGGTTGCGTTTGAAGCAATTTCATAGATTTAAAGGTCAAGGTCAAAAACATCTTGGTAAAATCCTTGCTGGAACTAGGTCAGGTTCCCGAGACCCCTCTGTTTTTATCCAATAATAAAAACAGAGGGGTCTCGGGAACCTGACTAGCTGGAAATACTATATATCTTAATGTCCTTGACCTGACTGTTATAAACTTAGGCCCTTTGAGATGGTCACCATCTCAACGATGTCTAGGTACTTAAGTATCATAGTTGAAGCAAAGGTTCCATTCAATCTATCTCTTCAAGTGTATCTATGCAATATCTATGCAATGTGTATCGTTCGATCCTCTCAAATTGTTGTTTAAGGTATCCGATCCATAATAGCCCAAGATTCATTGAATCTGGGTGCATAACAGATATATATGGGCTTCATACTTAGTATACTTAGACATAATTTTCATGTTTAAGTGGCAGTATGTAAGAGCAGAATGTGTCCTAATAATTGACCTTTTCCTTATTTTGAAGAGTTGCTCCCCTTTGCTTTTAATTTATAAAAATTAATTCTAAAAAAATATTCAGGTATAAAATTCATTTTCAATAGTTTTTAAGGCGTCGAGCTAATGCTCGGCAGCCTTCTAGCGATCGTCTGGATTGGCAATCGTCCAAACTCTCACATTCTGCACCGCCTTTTTAAGGCGCATAAGAAATAAGTTCCTTTAAGTATTAAAAGTATTACAAGATTTTTATTCCATTTATTCAACTAAATTGTGTACAAAAACCCAACTTTGCCTCTCTGGTTATTGACAACTCATTGCATAAGTATAAATTTGCTTAATCAAGAAATGGCGGAAGAATACAATAAGGTGTAAAAATTCACTAAATATTAGTTTAGCTTATCGCTTACATTATAATTGGAGACCGTGCCCGATGAAAAATAAAACTTGATATGTAAATTTATTTGTTATCGGGCACGGTCTCCAAAATAAATGTAAGCGATAAACGTATCTAGTGATTTTGTTGCAAATAAATAAACACGATAATGCAGTTGGTTTGGTCGAGCATTTTAGATAGCACGTGGTGTGGATTTGTTTGTAAACAACCATACCATATGTTTCAAACGGGAATTGAACTAATTAAAAGTATGTTTTATAATTATAATTAGGGACACACTGTTAATGTATTCAAATTATGAACCTGTGAACATTGTTCAAAGACTGTTTTAAGCAGAAAGAAAATTATTTATTTTTGAACTTTGAAATTTCTTCGAGTTTTGTTACCATGATGAGTTATTGTATTATAAACGTATCACTAGGTTACCTATTTTATAAGGAAATATACTGATTTTTGTTTTTAAAGCAGCACAAAAACATAATTAATTTACTTTTTTATTCTAACATTATTTGATATACGACTATTATAGTACAGAAATTCAAATAATTATTATTGACCATATCTATATAAAAGAAAATGTCAGCTCGACGCCTTTGTGGCCGTTCCGGCCTTTGATTGTATTCCTAATGATGAACTGCATCTTTCCACCGAAGCATTTATTGATATTCATAACATTTATTTTTTTATTTTAAAAAATGTGCATGTCCCCATTGACATTAATGCAATTTTCATTGATTAATTACTGCTTAGTTAATGATATTTTTGAAAATTTCTCTCGGTAAATCTTTTTCTATTCTTAAATGCTTTAAATTAATATCAGAGTATTTAACACATGATTGGTATTCTGGGTTAGAAAAATTAGGTCCTAGTATGGGTCGGATAACTTAACTGTATTCCACCTGTATCCCAAACGACCGTGTAGTGCGCGGCCAGCGCGCTAGGTTCCGTGCGTCATCGAAAGCAAGATTTTTGTCTTGCCTAGATGGCCAAGTGGTTAGCGCAGTGGCCGCTTACTGATAGGAGAATGGGTTCTAGAGGTCGTGAGTTCAAGCCTCGGTCGGGGCGGAGGTGGAGCTCCAATAAAGTGAATTTCCCTGTGCTTGTGACAAGATTGTTTTGTATAGTATTGTATATTGTATATATATACATGTATATATATTGTGACAAGATGAAATATTTACCCCAAAAATGAAAGAAAGAAAATGAGCAAGGAAAAGCAGGATTCGCAATTATAGCGAGTTTACAAAGAAGAGCCTGTGTATCAAAACAAGACGTCTAAGAATAGCAGTCACTGTGTTTTTTGTTGCATTTTTACAGAAATGGAAGTTGTTTTGGTAATCACAAGAAATATCGATTATTGAAGTTTTTCGGTGCTTGAGAAAGTTTTGAATCTCGATTCAATTACTACATGTACTTACTAGTATACACAACTTCAGTTTTACTCGAATATTCTTCTGAAGGTTATTTGACAATTTCAATGATAGATTCTTTGATAAATTTTTCTGTTGTTAAAGAAATTAATTAAAAACCAGCCAATTATTTTCCTATGTATACTGTACTCTTACATAGTATAAGTTTTGAGATTGTTTTCGCAATTCTCACTTATTATTTTATCTGTAAATAAAATGTGTACCAAACGTATGATGATGAAGCAAACGGTAACATATAAACGTATAATGTAATGATCACGAGGTTTAAATACTATGCAAAGACTTAAATCTCTTTTTTCTGGAGGGGGAAGGGGGGGGGGTGAGGGATGATGTGAAAATATTATAGTAACCTTGTTACATTCGAAATTTATTGTAAATGTCACACTGTAATTCTCAAATAAAAATTTCTGCAAACTGATGACGAAATTGCGCTTCAACATTATTCATGACAAATGTTATGCCAATTTAAAGAATTATGCAAACTTTTTTTGATAAATAATTAAATGTCGAATTTTTCAACATTCCTGGACATTACCTCACGACTCATATTCAAATGAAAACTAGTTTAAAAAGTTGTAAATTACGATGCATTCCCCAAGAACAAAAAGTTGTTTTGTTATAACAATTTTTTATCCTTGCGTGTTGAAAACACTCTTGTATTAATAATATCGAGTTTATTTGGAAAATATGAAGTACATCATTATTCAAAATCTCCCTTTTCTCTCGTTATTTGAGATTTAGTATAGAAGAAATACTATTAGAAAGTACAATATAGGGTTACTTCATGTATTTAATAAAAAAACTAATAAAAATTAGAAATAATGAAACCATTAAAAAGTACTTCCATGGCTTGTTTACATTAGAAGACTACCCCTAAATTTGCTAAAAATGCATGTAAAAAGATACATCAATTAAATGTAAATATTGCATGAAAATCTTCAACATGATAAAAGATAATGTATGTGTTCGTTTCAAATACACAAAAAACCCCACATCAAATTTTCTTTGAGGATATTGAAATACTGATTGATAGGTCAAATAATCCAATGTCATTCAATGCCTCACCATGACATGACTCTCCTCATTTAGTAACAAACTTTCTTTTCGTTCCAAAAGCACGAATCCACTCCTTAGGACAAAATCAATATCGAAGTTTCAGTCTGATTCAAATTCATGTATAAGTACGTGTAGTTATTTGGTGGAAAACACAATCTTCAGTACCGATATTTTGGATGTAGGGCGTTTACACGTTTGTTATTTTCCATTTTTAAGGTAGCAACAATAGTAATCAGTTTGTGTGTACCTATTTGAACTATATACACACGATTCTATACAGCTGTATAGTTCACAAGCATCACAAAAATTACAGATATGGTTATTCTAGAAGTAGCATTTAATTTAGAGATATGCATAGATTCGGATATGATCGGGATTAGAGCACCAAAGCGAATGACTGAATAAACTGTTCTCCTGTCAGTTAAACTGAAACAAGTTTGTTTGCTTCTTTGAAATATATTACAGATTACAATGGAACACACTGGTACTGTCAACTGGACAGAATTATCATATGTAGCTGCAGGTCTGAGCTCCAGGTCTGAAAAAATTCGGACCGGGAGCTACAGACCTGCAACTATAACACATGCTGATCTTTTGGAGTGTTGTTGAAATTATATTGATTTATAGTTGACAACGAATACATTTTCATTTTCCTTCCCTTTTTAGCTCACCTGAACCGAAGGTTCAAGTGAGCTTTACTGATCACCTGTTGTCCGTCGTCCGTCCGTCTGTCTGTCCGTCCGTCCGTCCGTCTGTCTGTAAACTTTTCACATTTTTGACTTCTTCTCTAGAAGCCTGGGCCAAATTTAACCAAACTTGGTACAAAGCATCCTTATGGAAAGGGGATTCTAAATTGTAAAAATAAAGGGCAAAACCCTTTTTAAAAGGGGGATAATTGCGAAACTGTGAAAATGAGGTGTGTGTCTTAAAAAATCTTCTTTTAAAGAACCATCGCACCAGAAATGCCGATATTTACAACAAAGCTTGTATATACATGTATAGTATAGATTCTAAATTGTTAAAATCGTGACCCCAGAACTAATACTGGGGCCCCAAGAGGGGTTAAAAGTTTAACATAGAAATATATAGGAAAAATGTTTAAAAATCTTCTTCTCAAGAACTACAATGCTACAATTTG
>WFKH01007768.1:42926680-42971609 GCA_016163765.1 Magallana hongkongensis
CTATAAGTTATTCCGTTGGAAACGGAAGACCTTAATAAACAGTTCAATCACTATAAGTTATTCCGTTGGAAACGGAAGACCTTAATAAACAAAGACTTAAAGATACCATTATGTACTCCTTCTTAATAACACACGATCCATAAAACTAGTTCTTTAGTTTATAGATGTTTATAGATAATATAAGACTGATACATGTTCGTCCGTGAGTTAAATGACGAGAAAAGCCCTGCCTGTACATGTAGCACTTTTCATTCCGCTTTCATTAATTAGCCGGTCTCCGAGGCAATCCCGCAAAAATCACGCAGTTGTTTTAAAAATCTACATAATTATTCAAGGTTTTTATGTGCTTATTTACTTGTGTTTAAAGACAATCATGTAAAAGTGTGTATGCATTCGCTTCTGCTTTTTTTATTCAAAAGTTTGTTCAATCAGTTTATTCAGTTTATTCAAAAAATGTTTAAAATATGGATTAATTAATAGGGGTATTAGTGTTTTAGTTAACATCATAATTTACTTTTTCATGTAAATTTAAGAAAAATGTTTGTTGAAATATTAGATCATTCTTGTTTAAACACTTTACGTAAAATGATTAGATTACACTGTGTCTACATAATTATATAATTTTCTTATCTAGTATAAATACAGTATTGGATACACAAATAAGTCATTTATTAATATTCTTTATTTGCGCAAGACATACATCTTATTGCTTTATTAACAACAGTGTTATTTTATTCATTTTTAACAATTTTGTATCATTAGAGGGTGCGACTGCAACGCTTAATGATATAAAGTTTGTATCATTAGCGGTTGAGGGTGTCGATATTTGCTTGTTTCATTAAGCGTTAAGGCTGTTGTGCATTTGTAACGCTTAATGATACAATTTTATCATTAAGCGGCGATTTATCATTAACGGTTAAAGATGTCAACTGTTAATGCAAGAATTTATAGCATTAAGCGTTGCAATTGCAACGCTTAATGCTATTTATATCATTAAGCGGCGTTGTATCATTAACGGTTGTTACAATGCACATATCCTACACGACACCTGAAGAGTTGTGGCGTGTTATCATAATAATAACTTGCCACAACTCTTAGCTATAGATTTATTGTAAATAGCTAGCATCACACTGATCCCCGAGAAACAATTTACCCCCCAGTTTTCTTTGGGGTTTTATCAGTTACATCTCAGAGACAGAAGCTTTCTGGTATTTAATTAATCGTTTAAACGAATGTTTAAAAGATTCCAACATTGTTGCCAGACCTAAACTGTAACAAAATATTAATTTTTACGGACATTTTTTTTCAGAGTCTAAACTTGATTTAGTGCTCATAGTGTGAAAAGTAATCTGTCAACATATATTTTATTTTACCAACGCTTTTTTCTAAGATGTCATTGAATAGAATAAATACCATTATATAGGTTTGACTCCATAAAAATACATGTTGTTAAAATGGCACATGCCTTGCATGTTTTCGTATCGTGTTCTGATATGTCAGGCACACAAAGCGAACTTTTTTTAAAACAATTTGCGCAAAAATATTGATGTGATATGGTTAAAATTAAATAATGTTTACTTTACCCAAAATTGATAATTATTTTTAGAAAAAAAAACCCCAAATGTGTTGCAAATTTCATGATTGTCATTAATTTTAGCAAGGGAATTCATATTTCTGAGAGGTGATAACAAAAAAACAACAACAACAATAAAACAACAAAAAAACTAGCATGTAAACATATACTTTTTTTCTTATGTATATGTATTTGTATATCTATAATTTAAAACTAGGCTTTCCATGATTGAGCCCATTTAGTGCCGATTATTCAGTTACTTGTAATTGACAGACAGGCTCAATTACAATTTACTTCCAATTACTTTGAAAAATGTAATTAAATACGCTCAAATACAATTACTTTTTCCAATTACCCCATCCTTGATCACACAGTGATGATATAAATATGAATATACATAAAATGTGAATAAATATGACTCAGTTATCCCGCTTTATCTGTCTATATTTTTTTAAAGTTTCACGTTACTGATACCTATATATTATCAGTGTTGCGCATGCGCGTGTGTAGAAGAGAGAGAGAGAGAGAGAGAGAGAGAGAGTTTAAATGATACACGTATAAGGTTTCCGTTCCGTTACTCTCCTACTTGTGTAAACATTCAGAATATGGCAACTATTCGGAAATTATTGTCATTAGTCAAAAAGTTCTTAAAGATTGAACGTTTTTTATCTTCTGTATCTGTTACTGCGTCGCTGATCAGCAAAACAAAAAACGCTGATCCAGTAATGGCGGATTCCACAATTAGAACGTGCAGTACTTTGACATTATGGCACCGCGTTATTTTGGCGACCGTGTAATTGAGAAATAGATACGGAGTACATATGCATTCTATTTTAAACCCTGTGCACTTTGTGAATAATTGGTGCAGATATTACAACTATTTAAAGTAATGACTGTTTGCTGCACCATGCCGGGTATTCTGATGCAAACGTGTTTTTTTTTTAAATATTTCGCACACTTTGCATTTCACATTTGACACACTACTATATTTGCATATTTGCTCTGAAAAACCCAGTATCGCCTCACTGGAGCTAAACTTTGAACGGAATTCAAAATCCACTCAAAATAAAATTTAAAATATTGATAAAATCACACTATTTTCAATGTAAAAGAATCATAATTACATTGTGTGGATTGTAAACAAAATGAAAATAAATGCAATGAAAAAAAAGTAATTTTACATGTATTTTTAATGTGAATGGTTTAATGATAAGTACATTTACAAGTTCTGTATGAATTTTAAACATAAAATGTAAAAATATTAGACCCCCCCCCCCCCCCAAAAAAAAAAAAACTTTTTCTAAACCACCCATTTAATTGGAAAATGAAACATTGAGTTTTATGTTTACTATATATATATATCATTAAACAACGAAAAATATGACGACTTCAAGCCATTGGAAAACCCGCATCCATAAATTTATGTAAAAAAGGACATATTATTCTTTTCTGATACATAAATTGACATCTAAACCATCCCCTACGGTCAATATGACATGATTTAAGGAATTAAATGCAATTAATATATTTCAAACTCTGCACAAGATGACGTTGCAGCACCACCTTGCATTTTAAACTGCTGTTAGTCAGAGCTGCAGCATCTGCCGTTCGTGCATCAGGTGTTTGTGCATCATCAATAAACTTGTTATATTACAAATGATTTAAGTGGTGTACAAATATCGACTAACCAGAACGAAACCTGTTCTAAAACACAGTCTAGCGGAATTAAATAGGAATTAGCCAATTAGCGGCGTTCTTCGAGCGAATTAGTGTTACAGTCTCGGCTTAGCCACTGTAGCACGTGATAATATATTGTGAATCATCTATGTACTCTGTACACTGCAAAAAACAACGTGTTAATTGAACCATTGTCAGTTAATTGTAAGAACATGCTCAAAGACTCAGAGAAGAGGCAGCCAGAATATACCCCCATGGAACCATAGCGCGCGAACCAGTTCAAGATGGCGGAAAATGACGTAAAACCGTTGGTAAGGACACCTCGCCGTCGGAAACGCTCTCTGATTTGCAGACAGAACTTTGATGTGTTAATAAGACCCGAGCTAGGGGCGTTGTAACCTAAATTTGAGTAATAATATTCTCTTCCAGTACTGAACCAAGTTTTGATTCTGTTGAATGGTATAACCGAATCCTCAGCAGTTGGTCTTATTAGATCGTCTGGGATGAGGAATGGTATTGATACGTTGTCAAATAAAAGAACATTGATTTTCCGATTTTCATTGTAAATAATATCTTCCGGTCAGGCCAGACATTATCGAGTTGCCATACAATCGTCTGTACATAGTGATATTAGCAAAAAGTAGAACGATCACGATTCGCACTAGTAGCAGACCTCGTGCAAAGTAGCATTAACAGAACTATTGAGAACATTGAATCTGCTAGAAGTAGTTGGCCTTTGAATTGACGTTGCTTATTTTATTCCGTACAGAGTAGAGAGTTTGAATGGCTTGTCTTCAAAGTAGAAAAAAGCTCTAGATTTTTGCATTTCAAAAGTTTTCTTTATAAATAGTCAATCTAATTTCATTGCAAACCCCGACCGAGAACGACCTATAGAGAGAGGAGAATTGCAATTCAGGATGTAAAAAATAGTGTATATTGGTCATAAAGGTTTATGTCATATGCTGGATATATTTGATAACCAATTATGGTTAGAGGCAATCGAATGCAAACTACAATGAATTAAATTTTAATCATTTATGGGTTTGCTTATTTTGGAAAACCATGCCTATCTCCCGCCCACACTAATCAATAAAGATTGGTCATTGGCTCATGGGAGATCACTAACGAATATAATCAAATTATCTCCCCTTACATCTGCGTTGTCTCTCATGTTCGTCACTCAACATTATCATTCAACCACCCCTTCCATATGTATGTGTTAAGGACATCTACATAAGAACAACCCTACACTCATTCAATTCGTAGAATTAAAACCCTTTAATGACCGATACGAATATCATCCGATTAAGTCATCAAATATTGAAGATGAATTATCTCATTCGCCGGTCGGATATGAAGCATATAAACCAATATAACTCCTACTGATTAATAGGCTACCCTTTTTCAAACAAATCGTGACAGTGCGGGGGCAAAGTTTCAAGGAAAAACCCAGAAAAAAAAATAGTTATTACAATTCAAACACATGAGTGAGTTTCTTTGTGTTTTAGTATTGTAATGGTGGTTTGGTTGCAGAGCCTGAAGAACGGAAGGAGGGCGTCTGACGAAATTTACGAAATTAAAGCATAATTCAAAGCAGATTTTGTTTAGTGAGCTGTAAGTGTTAAAGTACACAACAGGGATTAAGATAATGATAAAACTGAATTTCCTGATGATTATCTGTAATATAATGTCATGTAGGTCCTTTTAGGAACGTCTTATTGTTAAAGTATCAACGTAATGAATGCGCTTGTTAAATGCGATGCTGAAAATATGATCATAAAATTAAAATCATGACTGTGTGTATTATGAAAAACATTTCATTTTCATGAATTTTTGCTTTCAAATACTTTTACAACCATGAAAAGCGTACAAGAATGTATTTATTTTACATGCATGCATATCAGAATGTTTAACATTGCGAAATGACAAAACCCCAGAAAAGACAAAATACTTTTTAAAAATAAGTATATTTATAATGTATCTCATATTTCTACGTTTCATTTTAACTAATGAATGGAGTTTAAAATCAATCAAACTGCATGAATTTGAGTGGGATGCCAGATTTGTTTTTACTATTTGGCATTGTAAGTCATTTAATGTCTCTAAATGACAATAATCAATAAATGACTTAATGTTTATTGTGAAAGTTACAAAGCCATTCAGTCTGTACGTTTCAGAATTTTGTAATAACTCCAAACTCAACATTAAATGACGTATTAGAAACCCCACTGCCAAGCTCTTGATAGACAGCATAAAATAAGTCAGGAGTCCTGAATCCATTACAAAAGAGTCATCCAGCATAGAATAATGAGTTATATTTAAAAAAATACTAAGCAACATCGACATGAATCAGTTTGTATGTCTTGATCAGTGTACAAAGTGTCATTATCAACAGACACCGGCACATTCCTAGCGTATTATAACATTGGGAAAACGGATTTCCTAAATTACGAACAAGCTAATTAAACACCGTCAAACGGCATTGACATCACATTATAAATTGTACTCTTCGGATAATTACGGAAATCGTACTTTATAACTTTTAATGCTTTAATAGTTGCAGATGAACGTGTGGTTTAACTTTATTTGATAGCTTTATTTCAAGGCAAATGAATAGCAAAGATGTTTAAAATGTAGTGAATGACAATATTTTTGCTTTTTTTCAATAGTTAATTTGTCAAACTGTTTGGCTCATATATAGTACAGACCCGTGTGTTTAAAGGGAAAGGTCAGGCAAAAGTAAAGAAGAGTTGAAATATTTATATTTACCATAAAAATAATGTCAACCACTAAATTCTTCTTAACATGATCATAATTCAGCAACAATCACTGATTGAATATCAAAGTTTGACAAAGTCATGTGAGCTGCCATTTTGATGCTCTCCACTGTTTAGAGTTAAATATGTTGTGGCTTATCATCGGGTTTTATCGCAGCATCCCGATAACTTCCAAATGTTCTGTGATGTCAGCATACCCCATTCACAGTTCTTATCAGTTCACATGTGTGGTCAGTGTCTAGCGAAGTTACACATCCTTGTTGTTTCTTAAACATCATAAATTGAATAATAGTGATGGAAAGAACATCTGGATTAAGAATTAGAAGATCAAATTGGTCATGGTCAGTTATACAACCTATCTCTCCCATATTTTCTATTGTATAATCGCAATGTTTACAACACATGCATTCCTCGGCAGTGGGCATGACCTCAAACTGTCTACAGGAACACCATTCCTCTAATGTTGGAATAATTGGACTTAATGATTTATTATCGGCAGGGAGATTTTCAACTTCTTCAGTATATTCAGGTTTAAATGCATAAGGTACTATCCCAAATATATTTTCTTGCGCCATTCTTGCAGAGTTATGTTATACAATAAGTGGGTCAGTTTATTGAAGTGGTATGCTGACGTCACAGAGATGCTATCATGGCAGCCTCCATGCGCTTGCAGGAGATTTAACACTGACCAGATAATTAAACCAAGTTTTATGGCTTAAGATGAGATCATGAGATAAAGTATATGGTGGATGTTTTAAACAAACTTTTGTTTATCTATTTCACTAGAGATGTGTTATACCTGACCTTTCCCTTTAAAGCAAACGTCTTCGTTTGAGGCTATTGCACAATTAATAAAACTCATACACAATACATATAGATTTTCTAAAATCATCTTAAGTATTCATTAAAGTAACTTTAATAAGCTTAAGAAAATATCCAATATCTAAATAAATGCAGGAAACGTAATAAGTATACTCTAATAGGTAAAGGCTAGAGAAAAATATCAGTGATTGTTGTAAACAAAACGTCAGGAGTAATAAATGAATTATAATTAATTTTATGAAAAAGTGTAAGCAGGTATCACTTGTTTTATTATTTCCACAGCGTCCAGCTACCCACGCTTATTTGATGACGTCATCAGTAGACTAGCTAGGTAGGCACGTAGAATATAGCATATGTACAAAGACGTTAGATGTTATCGACTTAAAAAATTATCACAAAGTACAAAGTCAGATCTGTCTGTCTGTGTCTTATTTTAGAATCGCAGACTCAACTTTTTGGTTACTATTTACAAATAATTTCATCATCTCACCGCATCTTGAAACAATAGGTTACAACATCTACGATTGTAACTATTTGTTTCATATCGGTAAGGGGTTATTACGGAACTCAGTGGAACGCACGCATAAATGTCGGAACTAGCTTTCCTTTATATCCTTCATACTCAGACGGAGGCTAGGAGTCTTCATAGGAAGATGAACTCGCTCTTTTAAAGTACTACCTTTGTCGTCCTTGTCCGGTCAATTTGTCTATGAGCGTCAAAAAACACGGATCAAATAATCCAACAACTTCAACTTGCTTATCAAACTTGATGCCTCCTGGCGTAGTTTGCCTTAAAAACGTTGACCTTTCTAGCAATCTTCAATATTTTACAGTTTGGGTTTTGAAGGAATAACGCTTTGAAGGCTTTTTCTTACTCTACACCATTGGAATTCTTTTCATCTTTGTTATTTTTTTTTCAAGTCCGTGACAACCTAATTATAATTTTGTCTTTTTCATGGCACGTCCACCAAATTGAAATCGACGCAAAAGACAGTCGAGAATATCTTGGGAAGAATCTTTTGTCGATAGACTTCCGTAAAACTGCAATAGTTCGCGGGTTTTAATAGATAGACAAGGCATAAAATTCCCATATACACCAGACAGTAAGGCTTTGGGTGAATAGAGAGGGTTATGATAGAACATTGAACATGACGAAAATATTCTAATTCTACACAGGACAGCCAATTTTAGAAAGCCCTAATATCCTCTTCAATTTGTGTTGTCAGTGTAAATATATTCTGAAAAACTTTCAAGGATTTAAACAAAATTTAATGACGTCATTTCCTATCTCGATTTGGATCTTAATATTGGATCCTGTACCCTCCTATCTATTTCAAACAGATGGCGTGATACCTCGTAAAGGTACAAGACAAAAACAATAAAATAAAAATAAACGGGAACTTTGGTCTAACACTTTTGCGTCTGACCACGGGGTCTCAGATTTCTCCACTGGAATGCTGATTTATTGATGAAGGGATTCAAAATGAGATAATTGGTCTCTATTTCGAGATAATGGAAATTGTGTTTATTTACTGACGGCATAATTAATTCCATAAAATGACGGGACAATTTGCCAAAACAGCTTCATTTGCTCAGTAAATATGTATCAATAGATTGATATTTTTGGACAGCTTGGCAGGGATATGAATTGCAATCTGCGACGGACCTAACCCTTCAACAGGATGGCCTCAAGAAAACGCCTACTTTCATAACGATTTTTGTATCTCATTTCCCATTATATGGTTCTCTCTCTCTCTCTCTCTCTCTCTCTCTCTCTCTCTCTCTCTCTCACGCATAGGAATATATTTTATATTTTGCTATGTAAACTTTACATTATATCAACTTTACATTATATACCATTAAACCACATATTTCAAACAAAATTGAAAGATTATATGATAAATGGCAAAAAGCATCAAAAGTAATGAGCGAATTTTAGATTTTGATACACTTGCTATAGGTGGCTACCCTGGCAGATTCATCTTTTCCATGTGGGAGCCTTTAAACGATTTTTGACTCTACCATCCAACTGACAGCAAAGAATGAGTATTAAATATTAATATCGATACTATGAATGAACAAGTTTATGAAACAAATACAAAATCAAAGAGGAAATATGAATACACAATGATGAAGCAATCTCTCCGTCGCACCTTTTACATAATGCACTATATCATGGAATTAGCCAGAAAACTGATACAGGATTGGCATGGGGTGACTGATAATAATTTTGCGTAGAAGTCGAAAGTATATAAAAATACCAGAATTTATTAATAAAAAGTACATTTCATATTTCAATATTTGTTTCTGTCTTTCATGCGTCACTTATTAATTCTTTTTTGCAAAATGAACAATTAATTATTGATAACCAGCTGATGATACCTTCTATTCGTTTGACTTCGTTGGTTCCATTGCGTCGGATAAACCTTTTAACTGTGTGAAACGCTGTCGAGAGGCTATTAAATGGAGAGACAAAAGGACTTCCGGTTTGATGAAATATGACGTCTGATTATAATGGGGTGCTCAATAATAACGCTTCCAAAACTAACAGGTGCCCAGAGAAACCATATTACAGTGACAAGAATGTTTTCCAAAACACCACCATAATACACAACCACCATTAAAAATACTAGTAATTATGATGAAAAAAGCCCCAGAAATTAATTGATTCCTCTTAAAAACTTGAAGACCACCACCTGTACGAAAAAAACATACTTCAAGTTACCTATTCATTGATGGATGTTTGGTGATATCATTTAAATCAAGAAAAAATGTCTCTCACATATCACGAATTTGTATGCTGACATGCATCAATCTGTACAAACTGTTAACATGGACAATATTTTATCTACCATCTCATTTGAAGTAGATATATGTTTTTTTTAAGTTTAGCATCTTCTTAACACTGTCTTTAAATCGATGTTCTTGAAAGAGAGAAAAAACGGATTGACACCATACAAATATAAATCATTTTTTTTACTTAAATATACCAATATCATAGTTGGTTGTCATACAGTAAATTTACACCACCCAGTAAATTTAAAATTTACGATACGATATCTTTATTGTAGTATTTTTGTACGGTTTTTTTAAAAGAGAAAAATAAAAAAAACATGTCCGTACTTTAGGTATTTTCCCCACCTTTTGAGAAGCTAATCACGTTTTTTAACAATACGTTTTTGAATGAGATAAAGTGAGAAAAAAATTGTCTTTCAAACGTTTTGTAAAGAGCATTAATAAGTAAATGAAACAGAAAACGAAGGCTTTCTCTCATAAAATATAAAAAGTAATTTCTTTTTGAAAGCCAGTCATAAAGGGTTTTTTTTTTCAAAGGCACGTACAAATTGGACGTATCAGCCCGAGGGTAGAATTGCCAGTAATTAAACAAATTTTGTATTTATTATACATCAACTCTTACTAATATTTCGGTTTATATATATTTAACAGAATTACTTATATGTTTAATTTCATATACTCTTTCCTAATAGGAATTAGCTGCAGAACTGTAGCTCCACGGAAAATTCGGGTTGAGACCGTGGAGCTACAGGTCCACCCCTATATAAAACTGTATATTTATTGCGCACAAAAAGTTGCGCGCGAATTTGGACTTATTAAGCTAATTTTAGAACATATTCTGTAAATATTTTCATACAAAAAAAAATCCTGAGAAAATTTACTACTGATTCGCCTCTTTACTTGTCCCAAGCGTTTTCCTTAGCACCCTAACCGACCTCGGAAATTGAAGTATGCTAAATTCACGTCGGGATGAAGAGCCGCCATTTTTACCTGTAAACAAACCACACCATTTCACTTAACGGGGCCGGTGAGAGTGTTTAAAAGATATTCAGAGGCAAGTTAAGTAAAGACATCTTAAGTAAAATGTCTCAGGAATTTTTAGGTACTGAGATTTTCACAGAATATATATCTTAATTAGGTTAATAAGTCCAAATTCGCGCGCAACTTTTTGTGCGCAATAAATATACAGTTTTTTATATGGGTGGACCTGTAGCTCCACGGTCCGTCAACCCGAATTTTCCGTGGAGCTACAGTTCTGCAGCTAAATAGGAATCAAACTGATAAAAGACATAAAATGCAATATTACATTCGTCTAAATAAAGAAAAACATTTAATCGACATGATTAGACAGATACAACATTTAACCTTTAAGTCACTGATAATTGTCAGTAAAGTGATTAGGCTGCCCGGGGTTAGATGTAAAATATAAAAATATACATGTACTTATTATTTGATATTAATTTAAAAAATCCTCAACAAGTCGAAATAACCAAAATTAATTTCGACCTCCATCTACCTTTTATTGCTATACCTGAAAATAAGTTAGACAGTTTTAAAATTTTGAAACTTTCAAGTTCAAGAGAAGTGAAGAATTTTCTTGTCAGACATCGTTATAAAACAGTTTGATAAATTTCTTTACTTTCTTCAATTTTATTTTTGATTTACGAGAAGCCACGAACCTTAAATCTTTAACATTTTCTATAAATCATGCTCCCTTTCTCCGTGTTTTGAAGGGTGTTTGAAGAGTTTTATCGATATATCCCAAACGCCCTCAGTTTAAAAGTGAGCACCATTACACATTTCGCTCAAACCCTAATTGTAAATCACTCAATGCACTTGCTCTCATTGGTGTCTGGAGATTCCCTCCTTAGTCGAAATATCGCTTTGCAAACTGAAATGCCAAATGCTTTTTGCTCTTTCATTAAGGCAATAAAAGTTGTCATATTATGTTGTAATTTACAAGCAAAAGCTTCTGTTGGCTAGAAAGTCGAAGACTTGGGCGAATGATTCTCTACCCGCACGGATCGAAATTCCGAAATGGTCATACCAAAATAGCAAGTCCGTCCTGTCTTTTAAGATGCCAGAATGGAGGTTTGTTTTTATGTATATGAGCCATCAATCTTTCTTGTCAGAAACAAGCAGATCAAGAGACATAATTAAATTAGATAGACAGTGATGGTGGATTAGGGAAATGCTAATTATATTAATTAATTAGAACGGAATTTTTTTCGCTGTCTCAGCATTTTGGTCGTTTTACCGGATTTTGTAACACTACAGTAGAAATGCTTCTCAGTTTGTGAGTCATAAAACATAGAGTAATAACATAACGAAAATGCAAGTTTTTCTTCTGTCATTGCCTTGGGATTAGCATGAATCTTGTCAGCTTACAAATATATTGAGAAAACCGAAAGCTTCAGACAATAAAGATGAAAGTATATTTTGATTTCCACACATGCCATTAGCTTTGCGTGATTTCTTTACAAATATACGATAATCGTTACAATTTTTTGCAAACCTCACGTGGGAGACTTTTTGATACGAAATAAAAGAAGCCGCTTTGATGTAGAAAAAATGATCATCTAAAGTTATAAATAATGTCCTGGAGCTTTTCCGAGTAATAATGAAGAAAATCAAACCGTACAACTATATTGACGACGAATGCATTTCGAATTTAATTGCTTGTTTGGAATACTTATGCGTAGAACAGGTTGTCCAAACACATTCGCGTGCATGCGTGATATGCAGTTGGCGTGGAAATCAGAACCCTTCGATTACTTATCAATAAAGGTCAAGGTTATTTTTCTTTACCCCCAGTTATCAGGTACAGAACCATGAAACAATGTTTTTGAAGACTCGACCGATTTCATGGTAAAGTCAAAACATGACCGAAATCTAAGTTTTCTCCTCTTTTTCAAGTTTATTCTGTTTGGCTTAAGAAGAATAAACAGAGATCATGCAGAAGCTTTCTTTATTATGATTTACGTGGATTTTACCCCAGTTTTTCCTCGAAGCCAATAATGTAAGCAATATACATAAAGAAAAGAAAACCCGAAAGAGATATCGCCAAATTCATGTTAACGAGGATGAAATGTTTATTTAATTAATGAAACATGGATCTTATTAGCCAGAGCAAATCATATTTTCTGTCTTGCCTTGAAATACTTTCATTTTCTGGTTGATCCGTAGCCAAAAAATTATCATTTGTTCAAATTGAATGGGCAATTAAAGTGAGTCATAATAAGTTAAGCAGAAGCTCATTAACAGTGATTAGTTATATGCAGTGAAACCATGATTCTACAATCAGGAAAATAAATTCTAACAATGGCTTTGTCATCTTGCGACTGAGGAAAATGAAAAAGATCCCCGGTTTTCAATTCGTCTCGATTCAGCGTAAGTGCACACAGACTTTACGTTAGAATATGATACACCGGGATGGTAGCAAATTGGTGAATCATTCAAAATAATGGTTCCTATGCTAGACAAGCAAATATTTATTGAATAAACTCTATTATTTTATTCATAAATATTTTATTTCCTAAACTTAATTTCAAATATATTGAATTAAGCGACCATAAAAAAATCAAATATCCAGCCGTTATTAAAATCTCTTGGCTATATAAGTGCACTTTGAGTACAAAATTTTGCCGATGACCGCAGCACACAGGATACATATTATCATTATGATTGATTTATTTGTGATTATGATGTATTTGTTAAACGTCTCTTCGAGATCAATACTTCTGGGGGGTTTTTTGTAACGTTACTTGCAGTGTCTGTATTGACCAGCTCATTTTGAAACACTCAACATGGTACTCATGATCATCATACATTGGGGGTGAGGGCACGTATTTGGCCGAAATTTTTCAGTATGGGACCCTGGCTGAGTATTGACGATATGATCCGGATGACCATACAGTCTAAGCCAGTCTTAATCTTTACATTGTACCATCTGGGATTCAAACCTGTGAATCTAAAACGATCTGAAGACCCTGAAGGAGAGATCACTTTTCCTCGAACAAGTTGGCGACTAAAAACACACTGTTTTTACAACATGATTATAAAATATTATTTTTATAAAATATATTATATATTATGATTATAATTATATATTATAATTATAATGCATTTTAACATTATTTAAAAAATGTATTAATACATAATGTCATATTTTTTACCTGATTTAATTTTTGAAAAATTCTCTTGTTTTTATTTTTTTCTAATTATGAAACTAGAATGACTTATAAAATGCGGAACATATATTGCGAGAGGTTTTAAACGAAGTACAAATTTTTAAGATGATTTTACATACACGAAGTGTGTTAAAACCAAATCTTCTAAATTTTTCAAAGTCTTGGAAAACCTTTTAAAAGGGCTTTGTTTACACTTGTTTTCAAGACACTTGTAATGCATTTTAAAACAAACTGATAACAAAGTTGTTTTAACTTAGTGCAAAACAGCCAACTGTCTGTCAAATCGGAGACCACAGACTTAGATATACAAAAAATACACACAAAAAAGTATCTCAGCACTATTGCACGTGTATTTAAAAAAAATAATTAAAGATGAATGAAACCTTTCATTGCTAATCAGAGGAATTATTATTTTTAAAAAAAAAAAAAAGACCCACCTGATCGTACATTTTAATGAGATTTCGTGCAGAAAGGATAAAGAAAACTAAAAATATATCACGGAAAGTCAGTATCTAAATATTTACAAAACGAAAGCATTACACCAGTATATAGCTTCTTTACAACACAATTGTCTTTTTCATGCGCGGATCCAAAAAAAAATTCGGGGGTGGGGGTAGGGGAGGTCCGAAGGGGAGGGGGGGGGGGGGGCGGAAGCATATTTTCGGTAATTTTACTTTGTATATTTCAGAAAGTTGAATTTCCCAGGGGGGTTCAAACCCCCTACCCCCCTCTAGATCCGCGCATGCTTTTTCAAAATCGACACGTGCAATGTCTTTGCAGCTTGCTATCAGCACTCTGCACAATTACACAGCCTACAAGAAGAATCCATGTTCGATTTTTATTATTTTTTTTTTTTTTTGGTTTTTTTCTTTTACAATTTTATTTGACGAAAACGTGCAAACATCTAAATCATACCATAAAAGGGAATCAGAAAAATTCAACAGTACCAGGAAAATACGAAACAGCGTAAAATCGAGAGGAAATCGTGTCGTCTGCAGTCATGCAAATTAATGATGATTTTTTTTCGCCTTTGTACTTTATGATGACGTTGGTTATAAGTTTTTCTCGATTTCCTGAGGACGGATGTTGATATATTAAAGCGTATCGAATCAGAATGCACCATTCAGGTTCCTTACTTTACTCAAAAGAATTCCTAACCCGTGAAAAAATGACGAAAAAAACCCCTCGAATTCATATCGTTCTCTCTTTATAAGTACACTCAGCTTTAGTACAACTAAAAATGAACTTTTTTATTTAAACATTACTGAACAGTATTTTTTACCGTTAAGATTAATAAGACCCAAAACAAATCGGAGATAAATACGAAAGGCTTCAATATTGGTGCTAATAAGTCTCACACCGCTGACCGATTAGCAGTTTGTAAACATCCGCGTGGTGACATAGTGCTCCGCGGTTAACCACATCACTTAAGCCCTCTCGATCGAAGTGACCAACCTAATCACTTGACCAGAATAAAAAAAGGACCACTTATGTATAGTCTATCCCAAGTAGTGTGTCAAAATGGAGACATGGTGTATAACTGTGGGATAACATGGCGCCGTATGAATGAATACAGTACTTGTCATCCGCCATTCATAAAAAAACCTCAATACTGCTTTATCATTGCACTGGTCAATCTTAGTAATGGACATTTGCGAAATAGCTTACAAAGAGAATGGACTTCAGACTTCGGACTTAAAATCTGTATAATTTACTGTGCAAAAATCTATGTATCACTCTGCACCCTTAATTATTAAATTATTTTATTATTTGTTATTGCTAATACAAGTCCTTAGGTGCACGGCTACCTTGCATATTCTTCTATGACATGTACTGTACATAGTAATGCATAAAATATATAACAACATACATGGTCCATGTTTAACAGAGGGTTCTGTCAGATTCTTCGGAATCACAACTTATTCCGAAAGCATGAAACAGTTTTCTAACTTTCGTTATCATTGGCTTTTACTGATTTACATTGTTATATTATTCATCTTGAATAGTCAGCTAAAGGGTCTGAATTTCGAAGTTTGCCGTCCGCTGTACGCTATTTCGTGAATGTTCAATTGAAGCTTATCGTCTTTCGGAAATGTCGGTTTCCATATGGATTCTTTTACCATTGCAAAGCGTAGATTCTAAATGTGTGGTAAATTTAACGAAATGCAGAAAGATAACGCCCTCTCAAACATTCGAATTAAAAAAAAAACATCGTGAAATTGTAAGTGTATCAAAATCTAATATTTTGAGAAAACGCACACATTAATAGAATGCATTAAAGAATTTGGCCCTTGTGTCAGAGAACACCTTTTTTCCACTGCATTTTTTGCACCCAACCGCCTGTCAGAATAAGTAAGAAAGCTAGCTAGAAATGGCGGGAACCAGATCACCCTCCTGCTCGTGTTGGGGCACGGGTCACCGGTGTATTAGCTGTAGATTTCGTTCTAAAATCTTTGAAGTGTTTAATTATTTCGTCTGTTTAATGATAAGGATTCACTGTTGTGTGATAGCAATCCAAATTACACACATATCTACAGAGGTCAGACATTACCAATGATGATGATTATAAAGAAATTAGGCTGTTTGTATCAATATTCTTTTGATAACTGGGTATTTACGAATAATGTTTTCTTTTTAACTGTGTGCGTTATGTCGAAATATTACGAACGACTTTTCATGTTTCAAAATCCTTTGGAATGTTAAAAGCTCTTTCAGTACACGTGAACCTTAAGGCCGTTCATCACCCCCTTCCTCTCTCTCTCTCTCTTGAGAGGAAAATATAACTATAGTATCCTTACTTTTTCACCCTTTTTAAAATAAACAACAATTCATTGGTTTAATTATTAACCTCATGTTTACAATATTATAAACGTCACAGTGCATAGTTAAATACTAAGGCTTATTGCTTGCACTATGCAAACGATGACTAATTGCTTGGGACTAACAACAACTTAACATACGCAGATCTACCATATTCATTGCGGTCAAGAACCCCTTAAACACATAACAAACTGTCTACAGACCCCCATACAATCTTATGGCTCCTATTGCTCATCTGAGGTGATCTCGAGCAACGCAGGCAACAGAATCTGGTTCGTTGTATACATTTGGAAAGCACGAATTGTACCGTGCATCACTCTTTCTTCGAATATAATGTCTTTAACAAAAGGTTCAACGAGTTTTTGTTTGTTTTACAATCATCTCTGCATCAACTCATATTGTAATTAAAGCATTTATCTTTGTCATCTCGTGTAAGGTTCGCAAGGTGTTTCTTTGCGGCAGAAGATGAGTTCTAGTGCACAAAAAAAATTGCCTTCCTTTCTTAGCGCTCTGCTCTGCAAGACAAATAGGATCAAAACAACCAAAGTCTGATTTCTTTTAGCTTATGGTAACAAACAACTCGGTGTAATAATTCATAAATAATCTTATAAAACACTCGCCAATAGCCTTCACCTTTGATAGAGGATAAGCAATCCACCTTTTGTTATCTGACGGATAGAGGATAACGCCATTGGAAGCTGTCGTCTGCTATGTGCAAGTCTGGGATAATTCATGTATGTAGATACTCCTTCCATGTTGTCTTCGTGTTGCAAAGATAGATGTTTTTTTGCACATCAAAATTCTTTGTTTTTGACCTCGACGATACATAGAGTGTATATATTATCCACCATATTGTAATGTTAGCTGTATAGTCATGTGCAATGTATATTATGATACTGCCAGAATAGCTGGCAATGCAGGAAAGTTCAGTTTATAAAAAGAAAACCCTTCAACCTTTTTATACATACACAGTTCGTCTTCCGACATTGACTGATAAATGTCCTTTGAAGTTTCATTCAATTCTTTCACTGCTTTCCGGATTGCCTTGAGTTTTCTTTTATTGCACAAAACATGTTTCATAGATTTGTTAACCTTTTCAAAGACATAGCCTTGCCTTTTCTCGATCTCAAAGTGGAAACACTACTTCCGGCGATCGAAAAGGTGTTCTGAGATAATTTTACGATTAAAAAAAGTCAAGGTTTTAAAATCCCTGTGAGTAAAATATAGTTATTCATTAACATGGATCAAAGGCTAATATACATCTCTCTTTTGTGTATGTCTCCCTTTAAAATGAAAAGAGATTTGAACAGTTATTGCTGTGAACAAGTGTGAACAAGGTAATGTGTTGAACCAATTAACTAATTCTGTTGACAGGTTGGGCACGAAACATGAAGTAAAGGTCGAAGCCTAATATGCCAGCCTTAACCAAAAATTTACATCCTGGTTTGAGAGGCCAACTCTCAGGACGAGTCAACAACCTTGCCATGCATGCCGGGATATCTGCAAGTGAAATAACAAGTTCATTACAGATAAGTTCATACGGAAGTTTATTTTATGAGCGATCCAACCTCAGATATATCAGTTAAGTGCATAAAAAGAGTGCATAATATGCAGTTGCATATATTAAACTATGTTTTAAGGATCCTTTTGTTAAGATTTTCCTGCTTGGAAAACATTAACGCCTACAAGAGGAATTAGCATATAATGATAGTGTAGTGTATAATGTTTGTGTCATCTGTTTATAAAAAGGTTAAATGTGAGTCTTTCTTCCCACACCTGTAGAACTTGGTCCCTGTGGCGCGGGGGTGGTTGGGAACCACCAGGTAAAACAGCATTAGGTTCTTATTTCTATTACCTGTGAGTAATACCGGTACATGCGTATTAATGTGCTGGATTAGCTGTGTAGTTTTGAAAAATGATATCTCTTTGACAGAATTATGTCATTATTCATCGAATTCATAATTTTAGATCCTATTCTATTTGAAATGCTTGATTTTACGCTTCGCAATCTTTTATTGTACAACAAATAAATATGCAAATTAAATCCCCTTCAACATAATTCTGCATCATTAGAAGATCTAAATTTATATTTAACTGCAAAAAAATTACCAAGACTTGATAAAATTGTATAATAGTAGGCAAATACCAAATATATTCAAATTAGGGAGGTTTGATACTCGAAAATTTACCCATCAGATATACCTTTTTTAAATATGATTTTTAGCCAAAAACTATACTATTTAGTAAAGATTTAGTAAACACATTCCTCTTCTTTGTGCTTGTACAGAGCTCGTCAACGCAAGGAGATTAATACAGTCTAAAAATGTCCACGACCATCCAACACTTATAACTCAATTATCCAGCGTTGCTACATGTATAAATGATTCCTTAAACGTAAACACTTACTTCAATTAAATGGATTTTTATTGTTATATAATACCTGTAGATCTAACCATTTTAGCAATTTGAAATATGGGACAGTTCCTAAGCTTTAACGGCAATCTGCCACCGTTGTCAAGGACAAATTCAAGAGAAGAAAGAAAAGGGAACTACATACGATACGATTTCTTGTTGTAAGAGTCCTAGCACTAATTGACCGGTGTTTCAGAAGTTGGTAAGCCGTGTTCACCTCTGGTCAAGTAGGCAGAAATCGGATCGTCTTATTCCTGTTACCCAACCGATCCTGTCAAGAAAATACTATAGTAAGTACTCTCCACCTGTTCGCTGACCACAGGATTAAGGGCTGATTAAGACGGATTAACTTTTTCTTATTTTCTTAATGACAGCCGAGCTTGGTTGTAAGTTGTTGTTTATTGGTGTGCTAAACTGGTCTTGGATCTTTGTTGCTAGTCAATAATGATTTAAAAAGATAATACGTGAGCGAAATTTACAACACACAAATTACACACACATAAATAAAGGGAAAGTTTTTAATAAATTAAGAATCTAAGATTTCGAAATTGTCTAATTTGATTTATATACAATCATCAAATAAAGTCTATAAGGAAACATTCTCACATAATAGCATTTCCTCAATCTTTAAAAAAGCATCTTCTGCAGTTTGCGAAAATGCGCATTCCGTGCATGTAATAGAACTACCAAGATCGTGCAAGGGATAAGTGTATAGATTACTATGCGGTTTAACACAGACATTGAGAGAATGTTTGTGGTTTTTGTAATTTGCGACATCGCAAGAGAGAAAAAAAATAAGTTTTTTAAGTATCGACTCCAGTGGATTTTCTTGTTCAAGTGTAAAAATGAAGTAATCTCTCTCTCTCTCTCTCTCTCTCTCTCTCTCTCTGATTGGCATTCCAAAATCTCATTAATATTTGATATCAGAAACGCCCTTACATTATTTCATTGCATGCGTATCAAATAATGTTATCAAAACACTAAAAGAGACGAGATTCTTTATTTTCCTTTGAAAAAGGTTAGTACGCGAATATATTGTTCTTTTGATAAAGACAACATACGGTATTATGTTTGACCACAAAATGATCACATATTGTTAAAAGATATTTTAAGTCAAAAATAAAATGATGAAATAAAACCTCAAATAGACGCTAGTCTGAGACAAAGAAAAAAAGAGTCGGGGTTTTTTTTTTTACCTAAAAAGAAATCTACTTTCTCTGCAAAAAAGTTTGACAGAGTAATATGAATTATTTGTAGCACTTTTAAATTAAATCTGAAATTAGAAAAATTACTTAGTTGCATGCAAAAAAGTGCAAGTTAAGCTGGTAAAAATACTCGAGCCATTTATTTACAGAAGAAAAATGGTTAGCATTCCTGCATTTTTTTCGATGATTTATGTGACTGCTGAAAGGTGATTTTGAAATAAGTCGTAAATATCGATGACGAAATTATCAATTTTATTGGAAATTCTTAATTATAGTAAGGATAAACTATTCTTGTTTAATCGACAAACTCCATTTGTACGACGTTTGTTTATTATATGGATACATTGGGAATTGAATATGAATATTAATAACTAATAAGGAAGTAACCATCACTCATCGCCCAATATACAACATGTATATGCATGCGGAGGGAATAACCGGGATTTTCTCTATCATTTGCACAAAATTAGATTTCTGATTGAACGTTTGAACGTTTGAAATAAAAAAAGAATGAAAACTAAAAATAAATTAATTAAATCTGCACTTTTAGTCTACCATAGTAAAGTTTTACTTGGTTAATCTAGAAAAATATCAAAAATCAACGAAAAGATCAAAATTTTTTGTTTCGTATATGTATATTCAATCGACGAAACAATAACATATTTGTGGATTTGATAATTGAATGAGCTACCCTGCAATGATTGATCCATTATGTGGCTTTTGTTTGATAAAACTTGCAAAGATTGTGTTGCAGATACTTGTATCTATCATCTGGGATTCCAACAAGATGAGATAGATGGATAACTGCTGATATTTTTTGGTTGCAATTTCTATTATAACTCTCTGCTCTATTGGATTTTCGTTTGATCACAGTGAACTGTAAGCCGTTGACCCCCTCGGATCCCAAAATAACCGCGCAAAGACAGTTTTATGCCAGCTTTGGCAAAAGAAAAAAAGGCAAGGGGAAGATTTCGGAGAGTATCGGGAGTACTTAAGTCAAAGTTACTCTAAAAATTAAAATAAAACCTTGTAAAACTGCAGAAAGTTCAAAGAAAATAAGGTAAAATGTAACAAGCGGCGAATTGCAAATTTGCATATTGCGCAGCCGCACTCGTTGCTCTCTATCATGTAAACCTGTGCTATGTCTTGCCTGATGCAACCGACTTGACCTTCAGGAATGTTGAAATACGGTGCGCAACTTAAAGCTGCTTGGTCCGATTTTTTTGTTATTACAGTATCAAATAATTTTCCATACAAACCATTTATCTTATAAAGTTATGGACTTTCTCATATTTACACCAGCAGAATCGGTCTCCTTTCAAAGTTAGAAATATTCAAAGTAAATAAAAATAATTTCTCTTTGGGCAAACAAAAAAACAAACCAAAATGCATCATGGAATGTTTAGAAAGGGGAACCGTTTGGTTTCGTCCCCCGAATGATTGGAGTTATTCAACCCGCATGCTATGCATCGATTGTAAACAAAGAAAACTTCAGAAATATTAGCGAACAAAACGTACACAGGTTTATTTGTAATTTGCCTACATTACGACTTTTATTTATAGCGATGTAAAAGTCGTAATTTACAACCATACCCGTCTTGACGTCAGGGGTGAATTTTAACATAAGGCGAAATAACGCGATACCCTTTTATGTCGTTTGTTTTGTTAGCAAATTTTGTACATAATTTTTTTCATTGTAATTTGGCTTAATTGACTGGGAAAAATACTGCAATGTGTATTATTATACATATACTTAGCATAACCATCGTTTAGTAGCGTGCACAAAATTTGATATAAAATCGGACCAAGCAGCTTTAACGATACGGAACTTGCTAGAAATTGAATCTCGAACCTTATGTTTTATATTGACATTAGAAAAGAAGGCGAAGAAGGGATCCTTTTTTTGTAACAATATTTAAAAAAAAAAACTAATTGTCAAATGATTTCAGTTTAATTTGGATTAATGCGATGGAGCACAGAGTTGTGATAGAATTTGCAACCATACCCCCCCCCCCCCACCCCAACCACCACAAAATAACCCTGTAGTATGCAAAGAAGGGCTTAGTTAGTTGGGCGAAAAAAGACAAACGCTGCATAGATTCTCAGATGTACAAAAGATGGAGATTAAATGCAAGATTCATTCAGTTATACTTTATGTATCGCTTCATTATTTATGAAATGAATTAATCCAAAAAACTAATTAAAAAGAAGAAAAAAACTAATTAAAACAGCGAACAGCGAGTACACATAAATCTGGATTAATACCAAAAGGGTGTGCAAGGGAAAAGGTTGGTAGAAAAAGACATGAAACGGTTTGAAAGAAAATTTTAACAAGATTTTACCTAAGAAACCCATCAAGCATATGGTCTTCTTTCTTCGGATTTGTTTTATGTGGCAGATGAACTTCATCAATTATAACGTAATATTAGTGAAGTATAAAGCTTTAGAATTTGTATGAACTTGCTGGTGAGTTCTCTTGTCCTAGAGGGGGGTCGAAAATCAATTTAACTGCAGGCATTCTTTGCATGGCCAAGGACTCCTAAATTACACAGAGTACGTCAGAATTATTGATGAAATGATTTCAAAACGAGATAGAAATCAGATTTATTTTTACTTGTGGAACAACGAAAGAATTTTATAAAATAAACTTTCTGAATAAAGCCGGCAGCAGATCAATGAAAATGTCTAAAGAGGCAGATTGCTTTGTTGAGCTAACTAGGATATTTTCATCCATTACCTCATAAAAGCTGGGACGAGCAAGCATGCGGGTTTTTTTTTGTATATATATATATTTTGGAAATTTTGATTTTTATGAATCAAATGAACTGAACGAGGGAACAAGGTTTAAGATAGAAACACCAGGGGCATTAAAACAGAATTAAAGCTTTCCGAACTGAAAAGATTTTCAATAAAGCTTAACGATAATAAAGTTTTTCCTGTGCAGTCTGATTTTCTCTGAATGAGACAAATTCAGTATAATTCAAAGAAGATTTGTGTCGGGTGAACGTTCAGTGAAACGTACTACGTGCAAGGGAATGAAAATGTTTTCCCCATTTAAGAGCTCAATATTGGATTAGAATTTTGTAAGAAATAATTACGTGTTATCAATAAATCTAAACTTTGAAAATTATCGTTTCAAAAAAAGCAACACTGCATGAGAACTTTTAAATAAAATTACCATTAATTTTGATAGTTTGATAATTGTGAAGCCGCCTAGGAGAATTATAAAAAATGCATTGGAAGAAAGATATTTTGGAGAATTTCATTGATAAAAATGGATGATATCTGTACTTGAGTCGCTTTATGAGCGAGGTGGTCTGATGTAATATTTATGACCATCTCATCACTTGGTTTATAATGGGGGGGTTGCTTGCGTTCGCCTTGCAATCGGAAGGTTTCCCATGACTCAAATAGTTGCACGAATTCTGACAGTTCAAATAGTTCGTTTCACTTTTCCACGATCTCTGGTAGTTGTCTTATTTTCTAAGAATTCGACACATCTGAGAGTCACTTTCCCTAAAACCAAAAAAAAAAAAAAAAAAAAAAAAATGCAACAAAAAAAACCCCAATGTTTTGGATCTGCCTAAAAGCCCGAAAGCTAAAACCACAAAAAATTATTGCAGTTTAGTACAGATAGAATTTGCTACGCCTATTTTAAAAGCATATTTTGAATAAACCCCTGAGCTTAGTAGTAATTTAAAAGGGGAAACTATAGAAATTTATTTAAAAAGCATCTGTTAACTCTTTCTTTACATTGTCACATTTCTCATGTTGCTGCATTTGATATCCGATGCCATTAATAACGCGTTACTTTTTATCTATAATACCGCAGATTAAACTTCACAAATAATCAACCAATTTTTATGGGAAAAAAATTAAAACCATTTAGCATTAAATATACTTGATCACTGCTAAACTGCAAAATCCGAATAGCTCGTGTTGTTTGGTCATATCTACTTAAAATAGTTCCACTTGTAGTTTTTTCCACATTTCCTGATTAAATTATGATATGTTTCAACACATGCTTTCGCCGGCGCTGCTTTTTGACCGCACGTGTATAACATATGCCACGAGCTGAGGCCTTACTACTGCAAGACTTTCTGTGTGTTCCTCCGCATGTTCGGGGTCACGGGCTGCCTCTGGGTGCTCAATCCTCGGATACTCTTGACTTTGTTGCTGAAAATAAGATAAAGTTCCTCCCCATTAAAGAAAAAATAACCAGCAGAATTGGGTGAGGTCGGTAATCTGTGGTCATCATCTTTTGGGATTCTTTATTTAAGTGGGGTATGAAATTCTGCAGCTTAATTAGTGAATAGAAATATTCACCACGTACCGAGCCTCTAATTAAGTAAACCGAGGTCGTTAGATAAAGACGTACAACAAAAAAGGGAGAAGGTCATTATGTGATGTGTTTGATAGCATGTACCTGTCAAATTTTTATCTGTGCATTCACGATCTGAGGGCCCTGCATTCTTCTGCCTTTGAGACTCCGCATCTGTTGAAGAAATTCCGTTTTTTTTATTCAACGCTTTCGTCGCAAATATGAAAAGTGATTTTCTTGTTAATAAAGTGAGAGCAGATATATGTCAAAGCTTGCAAATTTTTATCTTTTTCGGTGCGTATCCAAGAAAATGCTGACCCCCAAAGTGTACTTGCAAATTCTATCAATGCAATCTTTTTTCGTATATTTTAGGAAACCTCCCCAAAAAATTATCTATACAGTCAATTAGAAGACCCAAATGACATTTCATCCCATCACGATGTTTGAGCAGTGCAATTCCCTAAAGGCAATATCAAATATTCGTCAATTACCATAAGCCATCCATTCATTGTTTTATAACGTTTGAGGCGATGATCACGTGGTCCATCGAGCTTGACGTCATTCTATGGCGTAGTTTTTATTATGTACCAAAAGGACAGAGTTTTAACGGATGGTCGCCTTTTTCATGTACTCAGGCGTTTGATGTACATGATAAAGTCGTGAATATTATAATGCATTCGGATATAAGTTGTTTTTAGTATAAACAAAAAGGTCGAGTATTGCCAATGGGTCTTCATCGCCGTCGTGTAATGAGACGAAGAGGGTGACCATGGCAGATCCAGGGCCCGAAATGATTGGGATTAAAAATAAATATTTTTCCTAAATACTGATACACCAAAGAATTTTTTTTCTGTTAGAAAACACACGAAATGCTAATAACAGTGGACAATAAAAACGTCGTGCGTCCACATAACCTTTATTGTTTGAATAGAGCAGATTTATCATTCAACAAGCGATCCAAAAATTTGGTATCGAATCCAGACAGCTGCTATCGAAAGGAGAGATTGACAAGAGCACAATATCAATATGTGTGAATGATTAACGATCATTGATTCCAACGAACTGTGGTGTATCGGCAAAATGAGGCCATATATTAGTATTTAACCATTGATGAGTGAATATATATATGTTCAGAAACGTTAGGTACCTGTTTAAAAATAGGTCGAGTTTTTCTTCTTTCTTCCCCCATTTTATTTTCCTAAGCCCTTTAATAATTTTAGTGTTTCATACATCGTCATCGTGTTGAATACGCTTCCCACCCTGCTACAAAGCAGATGACTATGAAGTTACTTGCTCGCGGTTTAACATCCACCCTTCCATTTCTTCGACAAACAACCAACGCCCCGTAGAGGTTGAGAGCACAAAATCCAGGTAACAGGGCGAATTTCACAAAATCGTGTTTTGTATAACCATCAAATACACAAGGTGCAATCGTAATTTATTGCCGACAAATTCCTACCTTATTGGTAAAGAAAAAAAATAGACCCTCATTTGAACGTTATTGAGGAGGTGATTATTGACAAATTTAAACTAAATGATTGCACTGCCCCCAGTCTTCTTTCGTGGATGGTGAAGAGAAAACGCCTTTTCCCATTTCGTGATATCCGATTTTCGAGGATTTTTTCGCCATGTTACAAAACACCATACATCATTTGGCGCGACCACGGAGTTAATTCGCATCTACTCTTGATCTATTGGGGGAACACAGGAATCAAGTTTGATTTAATCTCACGTACACAATTGACTGATTGATAAAAATTGAACGTAGGATATTTTTAGCGGCCAGTTTTCTTAAATGATTTGCCTGATCGATGCTTTTCCGGTCATTTTCGCTTAGGCTTATAGAATATTCATTCCTTAATCGTTTTTCTACATGCATCACTTTTTTTCTCTTTCTTTCCCTTTTCTTCACCTCTTGGATTAGTGCTACAGATAGTGGGATTGACATGAAGGGAGAAAAAAAAAACCAGTCTCGTTCTTATTCGTCACACGGTCATTATGCAAGTCCATTTGAAGAATCACGCACTAATTAAGGGTGATTAGGTATAGGATTTTCTTGAACCTTAGAAAGAGAAAAATTACTGATAAAATACGTGTGTAATATTGAGACCAAATAAGAGATGAATAAAACCAAATCTTTTAAATTTTCAGTCCACTTCCAGTTAATATATATAATTTTTTTGCGAAGTCATTACGATACGTATACATAGTTTAACTATGGCGACACAGAAAGTTAAAACCCTGTTATAAAAATATGACAAAGTAATTATCATGTCTGTGCTAAATACGTAACATGGATGCAATTCCTCCTCTTTTTCAGTTTAATATTACAAATCTAGAGTTTCTTATGCATAGACACTTCTTTTCTGCACTCCTGATGTAATAGATCTACATTTGTAAAGTTATTGATAACTTTAAATTTGGAATCCATGTCACACAATAAAAACAGTGATTTTCTATTCAATTGCAACCTCTAAGGTAGAGTGGGTAATACACAGATGTTCGATAAATCAATATTTTTAAACAAACAGAAATTTATATGGTAACGCCATGCTTGTTTGTAAACAAAAAGTTTTTTGCTTGAAAAAAAGGACATTTTTGTGTCATTGTTTTCTCCCGTATTTTCCTAGTTTCTCGCACATTAAAAATTTAGGCATAGTTAAGGAAAAATTATACTAAAGTCCTTTTTATCGGTGGTCCGTGAAGAGATTTAGTTTTTGTGGGGTTTGTGGAATTAGACTTAAGCCGCTATCCTCCCTGTGGACTATTTGAACAAGCAGACGACCAAATATTGATGCGTTGTCGCAGTTACCAATAATGTTGTTCAATCATAGCTGGTTTGATGATGACTTTGAATGAAATGATTTCGGAAAGGCAGAATAGAAACAATTAATTGCATTTAAATTTTTCATATTTATGGGTTTTTCCTTTTGAAAGTTTTTCTTTGGTGTTTAACAATGAGCTTTTTGAAAATTCAAGCAATATCAATTTAATTTTTAAAAGTTTTCAAGGATTTATTTTCATTTCTTTTTAAATATCTAGAATATCTAGATTAAATTACGAGAGAGAGAGAAAGAGAGAGAGAGAGAGAGAGAGAGAGAGAGAGAGAGAGAGAGGTGTTTCAGTCTGCATCAAGTACCACTGATACCTGTAAACCTCCAGACGTTAACCCCGTAGGAACCCTCCTCTGCTCCAATTTACAGGTGGTTCGAAATATTAGGGGGGAAAAGTTTGAAGATAATACAGAGAGCGATGAGGCTGAGTGAGAGATACACCATTCAGTGGATTAGCGAGCGCAAAGCCAGTGCGAGGAACTTCATGTAATACTAAATAGTAAAAGTCACATATAAAGAGAGCGAAGCCTGTATCGCCCCGTAAACAACGGTAACAAAACAAATATTGGAATTATATTATATAAAAACAAACAACCGGTGGTGCGAGCGAATAAAAACCTGATTAGTCACATATTAGTCCACTGCGCTAATTTAGCGAGCCGAGAAAGCAAGAAGTGAGAAAGAGAAAAAGCTCGAAACAATTGACTGACGTCTATTAATTTGGATAATTAGTTTAAACAAAAAAAGGCGGACCGACGGAAAATACGTCACAGACTGAGGGGGTTTTCCCCAGGTAAAATAGACCTGTCTTGCCGTAAGGAGGTCAGATTGTAAACAGTACACTGAGTGAGCATGGACGATATACATAGAGAAGTTTTATAGTGAAACGAACTATGAAGTTATACAAAATTCGATTCATTGTCTTAGGACTATTACTACGTGTTTTCTTCGTGTGGTGCCAAACTTGTGGAACTAAATTCACGGACCCAGCCTCTAGCGCTTACTTAGCCGAGGCGGTGGTGGAAGGGAAAGTGACCAAAACCATGCCCCCGAACGATGAAGGGAGGTATAATGTGACCCTAGCGATCCGGAGGGTGAGGAAAGGTGCCGGTTTATTACCGGATGGCAAGAAAACCAAAATATTAACGATTGGAGAATTCGGGGAGAAAGATATTGATAGTGAATGTGTGACAAGTATTACAAAATCAAACCAAAAATATTTCTTTTTTCTGAAAAAAGTGACGGTTGATAATAGTACTTTTTATAGAATTTCAGCATTTCCTGTATCAGTGTCGAAGCAGTCGGGACGGTTAATCAGAAAGGCAGCTTGTAAGACATGCGGTAAGTTTGTTGACCTTCCAGATTTTAACACGCGTAAATTTTTATTTAAAGCAGAAGATGTCGACAGGTAGAAATGTACACCTTGCATGAATGTATGTGTGTGTGTGTGTAATTTAAAGTTATGTTTTCAGTTATTCAAAGCGTGAAGATATATGCAGTATACACAGCAGAAATATCGTCTGTGAATATGAACAGAAAAAAATCCAGATATGGAGACGTTTGAACATGTAAATCTGTGTTCAAGTTCAGTGATTTAGATTATAATTTTAAGTACATATCTACCTATATTTGTATGCTGTTGTGCAATATTTCATCCCATTGAATTTGTCTAGGTGAAATACATGGTTTTTAACTGTTAATCTTGGCCACTGTCAAGCCCATTACTATTAGCTTAAAGGCGTGCCATTAATCTTTGAAAAAAAAGGGTCCCAGAAGATTAAGGATATTTTTCTGAGCGTGATAAGAGATTTGAGATTTCGTTTCTCTAGGATATTTGAATTTTTACATTTTTAAGCGCTAAAGACAGATGGTAAATCGACAAGATGTAGGCAATCTCCGACAGAACCACATGCTGGTGGTAAGAGTGCGTAAAACTTGTTAAATCCTGCAGGCCCCTATCTGCAAAGTAAATACACCAATCTCTGCAAAAACCAGTTCCCTAATTTCACCTCGTCCGGTTAGAGAGAGAGAGAGAGAGAGAAAGAGGAAAAAATCACCGAGCAATAAAATCAGTCTCCCATTTCTCTCTCTTGAAACCATTGTTTTTAATGAGTAGTTCGTGATTAATTTGTAATCCTCACTGCAGATGGTATGTCTGAAAGTTTACAACTATCATTTTGCATGTGCATCTGTAGATAATCGCTGTTGATAAAGCGTCTCGGAATCTCAACATCTAGAGTTGGCTTCAAAAGGGGAATCGTTTATGATGGATAGTTACAAATCAAAAGGTGAAAACCCAAATCATGGGGGACATTAATCTTTGTTTGCCGGCCGTCTACATGTCTTGTTTTACATGTTAACATTTACCTGCGCGGCTTGAGACATCATTTTCTCGGGGGGTCATGGTTTCTGACAAGGGTAACATGCTCTCTAGGGAAATACATGTACCTTCCCCCTCACTAACACCAAACGCGTGGAATGGCATCTCTTTTCTATGTAACAGAGGTCATGCAACTATTTCATTAAATCCTGCATACCTGTATTTCCTAAATGACTAATGGTCAATAAACCCCGATTGATAAAAATTTCAATGACAAGATTTTATTAGATGAAGTGTGGGTGGAGATTTTTTCTTTTTGCGACTGTCAAAACCAGACCTCGAATTTTTCACCTGCAGAAGTTAATTACAACACAAGCAATGCATTCGCAGGGCAGGGCCGCATGAATGGAATAGACATTTGTAAATCTGTCACATTCCTTTGGACAGCTCTTTCACGCCCACGCCAAATTGAAGTCCTTTTAATCAATATAGACTTTTCAGCTCACTTTGATTGTTGACAAACTGAATCAAAACAAAGTTTTCCTTAGACACTTCGCCACTACGCCAGTAAATTCTTTATATCCCATGTCCTGAATGGTCAGTGATACCGTTAAGTCTTCTATTGTGTAATCAAGGTGTTAGATCACCCCCCACCTCCCAATCACCGACCACTTCAACACTGGTAGAACGATTATAAACACTGATATACTTGTCCTTAAGTTGTAAAAGTTATTATGAAATGTTATTTCATGGACATTCTTGTAAATTATTAAGAAGTTAGTTCATGGCTTTGGTATGTGAAGTTTGTGAAGTTTATCTGCTTAGCTGTTTACAATGTTTATACAACGACAAACTTCTATTGCATTCATTATGTTAATTCCATCCAATCTACATTATTAACACCTTAGAAAGAATTTTATGAATTAAGCATCGTCTATAAGTGTTCCTGGTTTGAAAACCTCAGAAGCGGAAACAGATTTCAATGAATCAATTTATAAAATTTTTAAAATGATATAGCTTTTTAATTTTTGAATGTGTTTGGTTGGCTTGTAACAATGGAAATCACCGAAGACTTTTAAATATTTATGCAATTTGAATGAAAATTCCAATATTCTTTTGTGAAATGTTATCAATGAAAAGCATTAGTTTATAAAATAGTTCTGCTTCATCCCGACAGATCATTTCTGTGTATGATATATTGATGTAAATACTAAACTGGCGATGTAGACACTTCATTAACATTTGTCGATTTTTGACAAGGCAACCGATACTAGTCTGTCAACAGTCTTTTTGTATTTTCTGTCTAATTTTAGCACCGCATTGAATGGTGAGAAAAGTCAAAACTATCATTTACCCCTTTCCGTGTAAATTGTACATTGTTTATATAACAATACACGAAAAAGACATAAACTCCATAACGTCAGACTCACGCTCAAGACGAAAATAATTACAAAGATATTTTATTGTGCAGTAAGTAGATATACGAAGCAGATGGTCGTGTAATAAACAAATTGATCCTTGTTTACTTTGAGCCGAGACAAAAGTCAACTCAAAGTATGTAGTTATGAAAAGCATCACATGGATTCAGAAGTAAATGTTTACAATTAACATTCTAAACTTTATTGTTTAGCCTCGATGAAATAACATATAATTTTTTTTCTTGCATAACTTTGAAATTGGTTAAAACCAAAGGTTATCATAAAGAAATAAATATTAAAGTTGAAAAATATTAGTTATATCATGGTTTTGCTTGGCGCGTCGAAAAACATTCTTGATAAGAGCTTTTCGGATTAAAATACTAGCCATTGTATCGTCTGAGAAGATTTTTTCCCTGACTTTTTGTTGAAATTTTTGATATCATTAGAGAATCTCTAAATGAGTTGACGTAGATTGAGGATTTTCAAACTTGTCAAAAAAAAACAACAACAAACAAGTAAGCTTTTTGTCTACTAGAATTTTACTATCAAAAATCTAGCCATGAAAATTGAAAATTTGCACTCAGAAAACTGCAAAACACCAGTGAAGTTTTATGCTTCCCATCTTTTGAAGACGATTAAACGCACATCAGCGCTCTCAAAATTCATAACCATGCAAAAGCAGGTATCATTACGGAGCAATTTCGTTTCAAGCACTTTCAATTTTTATTATTTAGCGGCCTTGAAAAGGGAGATTTAATTTATCAAACAAAGGATTGTTTATTAATTAACCCAGTAAAGCTTAATGAATGTTATTAAGTCAGTTAGTTTTTCTTTTCATCAAGTCTGCCTTGGTTCATCCGCATGCCTCCGAGTTGTTTTAACCAAATCAGTTTCGGTAGATAGGCTTACGGTAGGTTGAGGCCGCTTGAGCATGGAAAAAGAGACAGTGTGATCGAAACCGTCTAATATACACGAATCAAAGAAGCACTTAGCATGATATTGGGCGATCTCATTATTAATGAAATAATTGATTTAAGATCAGGAAAACTACAGGCCTGCGCCCGTGGAAATGGCTTGGTTTTCATTACACTGTAAATTTAAAAATGATCTGGTTTTTGTCAAATCTGCCAGGTCTGCGATAATTAATTTTAAAGCATCCTGTTACAGTATATCGTCTTTTTCAATTTGCTTTTGCATTTCATATATATATTTTTTTTTTTTGAAGAAGAAGAAGAAAAACAAAGCATGGTTAATAATAAATAATTAAACATATAGATATATATTTTATACATAATATGGATTAAGTACATAGACGTAACCATGATTAATTAATTCGTGTAAATGATATGTAGTGCAGAAAGGCTACTTTCTTTTTCTTTTTTTATTATATCGGCATCTGGTATTAGGATCAAATTAGCTAAATGGCAGTACTTCGAGGTCTTGCACAATTTTCACCTCTTTTTCTGCCATCTGCTGGTAACATAGCATTGTTGTTCGGCTAAAGGACACCAAGCACAATTGTGTATCGAATGGCCAAAGTGTGAATATTTCTACAAATCTTATTACTACTTTGTTCATTGGCCTGCTGCATGTTTAAATCTTTTGATTTGTGATCGAACCATTTGAAATGACAACAGGTAAGATGAAATAAAAGAATTGAAGTGATTTGAAAATCTAAAATTTTCTTTATCATAATCAAATCAAAATATGTCTTTTAATCAGAAGTACCAACAAAAGGGTTGTTTCTAAAAATAAAACATTCTATACTTTAGTCTATTAACAAATACTAATAACAACTGATTGTTTTCAAAAAGAATATAAAAATTCTTGTCCTTTTTTTTTTTTTCATTTTTCCTTCCAATTAGAGATGGGGTTTTGCTTGAAGTATCCATTCAGAGGCAGGTGCTTTGGGTAGGAAAGGGCGGGTAGGGGTGGAAAGGGTTACACAATTCTGTAACGTTTTACCTCATTATGACGAGACAAGCTAAAGTAGAACTGTTAGCATAACTTTTTAAAGGATTACAGCCAGGATTGTTTTCTCTACAAATATCCACTTTTATCAATATTTGGACCAAGGTAACAATTCTAATTACTGATTTAGGCCTGCTTTAATAATGTTATTATTTCATAGGTAAAAACTAATGCTGTTGGCTATTTGTCTGAGTTATGTGGTTCTCTTAAATAACTCGGGTGTTTGCTTGAGAAGTGATGTTATAATCTGTGGTCTACTATTTTAATTCATTTACATTTATTGTTTGTCTTGATTTAAATTTTCTTCATTTGAAGTGTTGAAATCATTTCACCTTCTACAAAGTGTTCTGTTTTAATAAGAACTTAACGTTATATCCTCCCGTGTGGAATGGCTGATCTCAATTAGTTCTGAGTGATATTTCTGGGACAGAAAGTACAATTGTTTCAGCATCATGGATTTAGATATCACACATCAAAATTGTTTTTAAAATTATGTGAAAAGCATTAATATTTATATTTTTCTTTATAAATTTTGTCCTTATAAACCTTTTTATCACTCCCACACCCCTGTCTTATTAATACAGAAAAAAACGTAAAATTATCAAATTGAATACTAAATAAAGTCTTTATTTTAAAGATGTTCCCTTCTTGAATATTCTTCTGGAGTTCAAATCTCTTGATAATATGGTTGTTTACTAGAGATTAATAAGGATACGGCACAGGGTTATTTGAATGGCTTTGCCGGACGAAGGGCAGGATGAACTTGCAAAGCATAGAAGAGGATTTACTTTAATAGCCGGCAAACGTAATACCTGCAGATTTGGCGGCTAGTTAAATCGGAATTTTGAAATAAAATGACGACTACTTGTTATAATCTTGTTCTTGGCTTATATTCTCGGTTTACAATACCTCTGTCTGCGACCAAAGCAAAAATATTTACCTAATCTATTTTCTAGTCATTACCCCAACATAAAGAAACTAAAGGACGGGGCTTTGGTTCCTGCATTTAGAGTTGGACTCTCGACTGTGTTGCATCTAGCTGCACTCTTTATAAAGTTTTTTTCGACGTTGCTGCACTTTGCTGCAAAGAAACCTTGGTGGTTCTTTTTTTTACACTCTCCACATCTTGTTTGGTATAATGGGGGAACTAAAGAAGAGAAAAAACGCTGCGTCTAAAAAGTGGATTAAAAAGAAGCGTAATACAGTGAAAGGTATGGATGGTGTGATTCATAGTAACGCTTTAGATTATTCTTTGCCTAAAACCGGTCTGTTCTACATATAAAACTTAAAATAATAATGTTAATTCTGTAAGGCCTACTGATTCATCTCGTCGATTTCTAAGCATAATTTCTTAACTATATTTGACATAATGAGCACAGTTGTCATTGTTTTAAATGGTCATTAGAAGTAATTTTTAGGTGACAACATAATTTATCATCTGAGAAAACGTTGCAGGCTAACTCCTCAGAAAAAATGCATTCGAGCCATAAATGATTTGAAAAAAAAAGAGGATTTCCTTTTTCACCTTCGAATAGCCCTGAATAGAATGTTCACCATCCTTTAAATTAAATATCATTACAATCCTTTAAATTAAATGTCATTGGTCGTGTGCAGATGCTTGAAATTTTATCTTCCATCATTTAGGATAGAATAACCTCGCATTGCAGAGAGAAGGCAGTGTTTAAACACATTGCTTGGTATGGGTACACACCCCCGCGAGGAAAGCTGGCTTGTGTTTTTTTCTGTCTTTCTGTTATTTTTTTGTCCAGCCATACCTTTCTCAGTTACCGGTTTTCAAGTTCTTATAAAAGCGGACAAACAAGAAGAGTAGGAGGGGGTAATCTATAAAATATGGTGTACATATGTTAATTTGATCCCTTTTTAAACAGCACGTGGCATTTTTGTACTACGATTGTCCTTTTGAGTATCTATCAATATATAATGTATTTTTATTATAGGTCCATATTATCCCCAATATTAAAAGCCCATGTCAAGATAGAAGAAGTATTTTGTGTCATAATGAATGAAATGTCGCAATGATGAATCTCATTGCATCGAAAAGACCGGGTTCATATTCTAATGTTGGTAAAGCCATTTTATTAGGATATGAAAAATAAAGTATAGATAAATCGATTGGAACAATATGAAACCTAAATGGTCCACACAAAAGCTTGTGCAATTCACGTAGGAGATTTTTTCCTCTCTACTGTTAGCGGGGGGTCGTGGCATTTTCAGAGCGTTAATAATCACAATGCTCCACATATTGTCAATGAATAAATACACTCAAGAAAGCAGTACGTTGACATTTTTATGTTGAGGAAATATCACTCAGCGAGTCAAATTGAATCAACAGATTATCAAAATTCATCCTCGAATTGCTATCATAATATTTTTTTCAATTTTGTTGGATATTTATATTCTGTTCACCAGTCATTCACTTTACACAGGGTATGTACTAGTATTTCGGTTAGAGGGGCGAAATCTTGAGTCATCAGTTTATCGAAGAAAGAGATTTTTTTTGATTATAATATATGTAAACGCTGGTGGTTAAAGGGGTTGAAGTATTGTAATTCACTTATATAATAGGAAGACGCATACTTGTGGTGAGGAATTGAGTAAAATTGATAACATATAAATCAAGGTGTTGTAATTAATCACAGACCAGGTGTTAAATGCTTTGTTCTATAGTAGTTTTTTGTTGTTGTAAACTTCATTCATAAAATGAAATTCGACAAGACTCTACATTTAATCTTAATCAGGTGCAGTGTCTAATCTCATATTGCTCTTTTATAGAAGTCTTGAGGGACTGTCATGCAATTCAACGTCAGCTTTTTTAAAAATGAAAATTTCTGTAACAAATCTGCAAAACGATTCTGCTTATTATCAGAATTACACCTGTTTTAATCCCATACCAATTTGTTCAACTTTTTATATCTGTCTCCCTGACACTCGTTCGTTCAACTCTCTTAGCTACGTCAACAGTCGCTAATTGACAAGAAAAAAAAAATGATGAATTAATATCTTGTTTATTACTACAGAATTTGGTTATCTGTTATATGTGCATCACTGTCATTTGCTTAATCAAGACGTAATTTCTGCACAGACTTCTAAAAGGTGTTATCGGCAGCGGATGTATCGTTACGATGCCAAAAGTTATTTTTAAAAAATATGTGAACTCCTTTGGCCTTACTTTTGATAAACTTTTTTTCTTTCCTTCGTTTTCAGGTAAAAAACCGGAGTTAAAGAAAATTAAAGCCAAAAATGTGAGTGTTGGCAAAAAATTGCAGTTGCGATGCCGTATTCGATCTGCAAGACCAGATCCATCTATTACGTGGACCAAAGACGGAGTTCCAATTTCCGGAAAAACAAAGGGTGTTCAAATAAGGAACAAAAAGTATGAACATGTTTCGCGTTTGATGAGAGAGAGAGAGAGAGAGAGAGAGAGATGCTTTGAAGAAATAGTTTAATCAGATTCAGAAAACAGTAGAAATAATTCTTAAATTTAAATTTCTTTGGGGTTTTTGTTTTGCAGGAAGTATTCACAATTACGAATAAACAAAGCATCCAGCAAAGATGCCGGAGTTTACACATGTATAGCGACCAATGTTGTCGGGACAACCGAGAAATCTGTGAATATTAAAGGTAAGACCAGTTTTCATTAACAGTCAAAAGCATTGAACACAATAAACAAAGGGAGCTTTTTTTTCGCTAAATGCACTCCGTTAACTTCTTAATTCGTTGAAACACGTATTTTACTTTCATTTTTTTTTCTAAACCCCGTTGAGAAGTATTTTACAGTACAAGGGATTGGGATTTTATATGGTGTCACGAAAACTAAGCTATTACTTTCCAAAGAGGTTTACTCACAATGTCGTCAGTTATTAAGATTTCAGAATGAAACTTTGAAGAAAAAAAACATAAACAGGAAAGAAAGGAAAGTATAAGATGACTGAGCCAAGGAGAGTCATTAAGTGGGGCACACTTCTTAAATATCAATGGCTGTTGGGGGGAAAGTGTTGAGAATGAACCATCAGATTATTATCTCGTTCACAATACTAAGTGTATTGCACTGCTAGGTGTGATCCAGTCTTCCAATTGTTGTCCAAAGATCTAGACCTTCCCGCAAGTGAAGAAATAAATGTCGTGTTTGACTGGAGATTACAAGTACTTATAGGGGTCAGAGAGGACGCGGGGCTCACACCGTGTTTGTCAATGGGTTTTCCGGACGAAAGAACTTTGCAGCTTGTTGACCAAAGTTACTATCTTCGGTTATAAACAAACATAAGATTCAAGCGGACATTTCATTTCTTGTGGTGGTGTGTTCTTGAATGTAAATCTATTTTTAACTATTTAAATATATTTTAAGCAAACTTGACTCTTCGTATCCGACTTTGATCAATGACTTGCAAAAAAGGGTCTCTCCGTTCGACAATCTTATCTTAGAAATTGTAAAGACTAGAGTACCCTACGATTCTACGATTGTTAACTGTTCAATCAAAGTCTTGTTATATAATGGGTGCCGTAAAAACTTAAAGGCGTCATCGTTTGTCTGCGTTTTGGAATGTTTAGCACGACTTGTTATAATGCAACACGCTGACCGCCTTGCTCTTCGTATGGTTTCCAGCCGGGAAAGATTAAGCAATTATGAATTAACTATATAAAGCTTTAATCCTTGACTAACGGATTTTCGTCTTACCGCAAGGATAGGTTCCAGGTTTCGCTGTGGGGTTTTGGAATACAAGCCTGTTTAAAATTCAAATTAAATTCAAATACATACAAGTGCATTCCTATGTGTGTGATTTTTTTTATAAGAACTCTTTTAAAAGTTGTTCTATTTAAGCATTCTACCTTTAAAAAATTTAGGAACAGCGCCCGAACGAATAAGAGATATGAGATCTTATATAATTTTACAAATATATATGTGCAAGAAAAATCACATCTAATTTTGGGACAATCACGGAGAGTGAATACACTTTTAAGTCTCGCGGGTCGCACTTTGTATATATCCGGTTGTAGAAAAAACAACGTGTTACGACCTTGCAGATTATTTGGGTAAACTTTAGGCAGGGCACTTTAACATGTAGCATTGTAAGTGCAAAAATGCAGTTGCCAAGTGTATGAACAACATGGAAAAATGACAAGTCATTTCCGAAATCAGCGGAAGGCATGCATGCATAGACACAAATTCAGTTTTTGTTTTTAAAAGCAAAACAAAAGAAACGTATCCCCAGCAGAGAAATTTAGAAATCTCTGTAGATTTGAATATGTATCAAATGACCGTTTAAATTTTACAATATACGACTTGGGGGATCACACGCTTTGTTTCAATATACACTGTTAGGCGATAATATCTTAGCAATTCATCCCTCTAAACAGAAACGTTTGTTTGATTGATGCAGTGGATATCTACTCTAAAATGAAAAAATGAAGTAATTAGCTTATCAGTTAGTTAGGCCGACTTAAGAGCGATAATGGAACCTTCAGCATTATTTGTTTCTTCCCCGGTGAAGGATACCTCTGAACAAGATGGACTCGTTAATGACAATCGCACATTTCAAAAACACCTCTGAAAAAGTAATTTCGTAGTAATTTCTGCACTCAGAAACCCATAAATCAAAGCTTTACCCGATACCAGGCAAATCAACCGCAATCTCTTGTAACTTCTGTGACCCCTTGTGCTTGTGTTCAACTCCCAGTAAAATATCTGCTGATTTAAAACAAAGACTTCTCACTCAGGTGAAGCAACCTTTGGCCTGAGACGTTATCAACTATCAACACGAGTCAATCTATAGACCGGAGTGAAATAATGTATTTTAGAGAACACTGTCCCCATGAAATACCGGCAGTCCTTCACAGTCTCGTGGCCCAGTGTAAACCACCCACTATAGAAGACAAATAGGAGCCACCCCAGCCCATAACCCATAGACTACTAACGCGCTATATAGTCCAGGATATTTCTTTCTTTTGAGTATCATATTTCTGTTCGTGTTTATTTAACTTGACACTGCATGACAACACCGAATATTTTCACTATAATAGATATAAAATACCTGGAATATTTTAGTAAGATCTTTCATTTTTTTACATATACAACTCATGCGATATAGAGAGACCAAGTACGCTACACGTAATATATGAAAAAAAAATTCAAAGGTTACGACTAAAGTTAGTGGTAGATAAGATGTCTCAATTAAAGTAATCTTTCACGGAAGTTTGCTATGCTTTAATGCATCCAACAAATACAGGGGTCTTATCGTCAGGTCTTACAAAATATTGGATTCAAGAAGCCTCATTAAATTTTGCAATATGGTCTCTCCGCTGGATCTGGCATCCTGTTATATTTTGAATGAACTGGAAGTTTGACAAAAATTGAAGATATTTTTTTTCTTCAAAATTATCTGATGGTTTGAATTTTGGTGGGTTTTTTTTTTTTTTTAAATTTTTGAATCGTGAAGACCTTTACACCTGCTAATCCGCTACCAGCAAGCACTTGGCTCTTCTGACAAAAATGTTGAAGGAGGAAGTCGTAACAACAGGGATTCCGTTGCAAGTGATAAAATATCCAAATTTTAATTGGACTTTAATTGTCATAAAAATAGTTTTAACTCTTGCAAGTTCATACTTTGACAGCATGATATTCCGAAATTCCTCTACTTTGTTGTTGAAAACACCCCGAACCCGAGTTAATTGAGTTTGAAGTGTCAAAAAAAGGATGGCGAAAGAATTTGGTCAAAGAAACTTTTCATACGCTGATCACCCAGTTTCTCTTTGGCAACATTTATTATACCCTCAGACACGCAAAATTGGCTTAAATGATAATAAACGGTAATTTTCAGATAGGTTTTATCTCTCTCTCCACCTTAAAATCAAAGTATTTGATATGATTAGCTAGATTATCAAGATTAATGGCAATGAACCAATTCAAATACAAGCTCTAAAAACTGCATAGACCGACAGAAAAAGATAGGGAGATTCCTAGCCATTTTTTTTTTATCTTAATGTTTTCGAAGGGCCAAAAATATAAGTCAAAATATTAAGCAGGGAATAAATTTGTACAGAGACATTAATAATATTTTAAAGCCCTTTCAATGGATAGATTACGTAGTGGAGATTGTCGAATTTTAATTATTTTGCAATATATTAAAAGTCAACTCATTGTTTGAAGTTTCTGTAAAGAAGATTATCCTCTCTCTCCCAGCTGTTGAGTAAGGTATACTCGTGGTGTTTATGGTTCCTATGGTATAATGACCTGCTTATATGAAAATGACTCGAATAGAATTTAGGAAAAATTTTAATCTTGTATGTTTAGGATGGCACTTTAAATACAAATTAACCATGCACTTTACGGCATGTACACTTCGATCTTTCCGATGTGCAGTTGATCGATTATTGATCGTTGATTTAGTCTCACTTTCGTTCATTCATCTCTCTGTTACTGATTGAATGGGATTAGTCCGATGGAAAAAAAATGACATTTTGATATCCATTTGAAGATTTTATGAATTAATGTGGCTTATGGATAAATGTTTAAATAGCCAATACGTCAGAATTGGAAAACAAGATTTGGCTTATAATAAGAGTCTATCCAAAATCCCTCTTGTTGAGTATATATATACACCAATATTTGTGAACTATGGCTGATAAAGCGAAGGCTACTCGAATTGACCATGTTAGGAATAATAGGACGAGATGTCATTTTGAGATCAGGAGAATTAAGCCAGGTATGGATCATGATTTATTTTTCTTTCGCTTAAACAAACAGCTCTGCGGAAATAATAAAAACAGCTGTTTGAACCACAGAGAAGGACCAAAGTTCTGTTCTGGATTTACGTGAACCGAAGTATGTATTATGTAAAAGGACGTGCGACAGGAAATGGACGGAATTGGACAATGCCGACGGATCCAAGTTCTTGTTGTCGAGTTTAAACTCCCCCAGCCACCCCATAAATTTAATCACCCACCCTACCCCTATTCTCAAGGGTGAAGGGAGTTTAAAATATTTGTCTGGTCTCAAAATGCTTGAACGATGTACCGTACAACGTCTAGATTATATCTTTAAGGTGGTATGGGACATCTGTCGATATTAATGTGGATTAAAGTACATTATAATTGAAATACTTTCACCGGTTTAGAATTTTTAAATTTTACAATATTTAACCCAAAAATAGCTTTTAAAAATATTTGGAAAGGTAAAAATTGTAAAACGCCCAGCGGGATTCGAACTCACAACTTACAGATTCGTACTAAACCTTCTAACCCACTGCGCTACGCTGTTAGGTGACAATATTGGGAAAGAAACTACTTAATATAATTACACTTTATTTTATTGTTTGTTTCGATAAACAATACGTCACAATATGGAAGTGTCCCATACCACCTTAACTTAATCAGTCTACCAATGATTTTATTTTATAATCTTGTTTCTTTGTAGTGACAAGCAAGTCTCCAAGTACAGGAAGACCAAGAAGTAAGTTTATTTAGTTGTTGTTGTTGTTATTTTAGTTGTTGCTGTTGAAGCTATTGTACCAAAACAACATAATTATTAAGCTTTTATGATAAATTTTGTTATACTATTCTATTGATACAAAAATGCAAACATGAACTATAAAGGGCATTATCTGCCAGTGTCCTTTTTTTTTAACAAATTCAAGCATTTGCATCCATGATGACCATCTTTTGTACACTTTGAGTTTCTTTTCACTATACCAATTTACACACTACGCACAGTTTGAAGCTTCTCTGAAAATGAAGCAAAATTTTCAACCCGGAAGGTTTTAAGATAAGACCTCAAAAATAAAAGCGTCTATCCATAAAGTAAGAGAGTGGTTACGTACAGAGCCAGATTAACAAGCTGGAGGTAACTGGAGTTTCTTAATTTTGCACCCACCTGTTATGATGGCAAAATCGTTGTAAACAGTGGAGCAATATCTCATCTTCGATTAATGCTTGCTACCAAATCGTTTTAATGTTAGGAAACATCAAAGCGTTGATTTTGTAAAACCCCGATGCATAATGTGAAACCTTGCTGATAAGTCAAATCTTTTTTTTTTTATTTGAGGCTAAAATCCATAGCAACTTTTGATCAGTATTTAGGATTATATCTTTCAAGAATTGTTTAGTTTGGCTAGAGCAACGTCTAAAGAGGTGTGTTTTTTTTCACTCTTCTTGGCTTGATCTTTATTCAATGCTTTTAAAAGCGACTAGTTTTAAATATTGCTAAAAACATGTACCTAACGAAAGAAAGAAAGAAAGAAAGAAAGAAAGAAAGAAAGAAAGAAAGAAAGAAAGAAAGAAAGAAAGAAAGAAAAAAGATAAAACTTGTAAAAATGAGAAACTATCATGAAATCAAAGTCTAAAATCAAATAGATATGAAAACCGGTGAAATGTCGATAAAACTTTATTTTTTAGGGTCAAAAAACTTGTCTAATATCCATTTGAATAACACGTGTTGGCTGTGCTGTTTGACAGAGCATTTCAACGTATTGCGTAATTGCACCTACATCCGCAGACGAATCCAGCACCTGCGACCGTCACACTTACTTTTAGCCTAGACCTGTGTCAAAACCCTATCAAAATGAAGCTGGTGCTTTGCTCTTTTTTTTGCTGAATCAGTGCATTATCTGCCCATTGTTTCTGGATCCTGGCGCGAACGTATCCTCCCTTTTTACCCCCACCTTAATTATTTAATACATGTTAGGGGAAGATAAGATGAACTTCAATCTTTCCAGCATTGATATGGATATTTTTTTTCGACGAGCTCGGCTGATATTTCTTAATATATATGCTTTTGAAAGGATGTATGCCAGACTCGAAATTTAAAAAAAAAAGCAAACTAGGGGGTCCTATTGGTACGCAGTAGTTTATTAGTTTACATATTTTGTTATAATCAGATAGATTGACACTTGATAAAAAAAAAGTACTTGAAACTTCTTTCAAACGAAACATTCCTTTAAAGTACATGAAGTGGTAACGTTTTGTTACGCACGATGGAGAAATTCTATTGAACTGAGATAAAATATCTGTTTAATAAAAAAAGAAACCAAGTGTCATCTTCTTCAAAGATCACTTCATTTACTATGCAACTGTGACTGTAAAATGAGAAGATACAACGTAAATTGGAAAGGAAAATTTCCATTGATCTTCATTGATAGGAATCGACAGATTTTTGTCAGGTCTCGAAAAAAAAAATCCGGCCTATCCTTGGTATGTCAAAAAACCCTACGACCCACAAAGTGACAGCGATATGACGGGCCATCAAATATTAATATAGAATATTAGTTATGTGTCTAGTAAACATGCTTATCTGTCTTGTATCTATCTACTTTTACAAGGACACCCCTTCGGGCTACAAAAAAAAGCTCTATTTTTTTTTTTTTGCAGTTCTGAGAATTTTGAAGGGATTAGGATTTTTCATCTCTTTCATATTACTTGGAAATCTAAATTCCGTCCTTTTATGCAGTGTTACAAAATAATACGTTAAACAGCGAATATTTAAAGTGATTTAAATTTTTTAACTTAATGCCACTGTGTATTCTCCAATCCTTGAAATTTTCTGCAGAGGTGAAATCGTAAACCTAGTATAAGGTCGTTTAGAATTGCATTCCACGGCTCCAACGTAAATAGATAACTGTAAAAGATAAACATTAGTTGCATTTTACATGAATGAAAATCCGTTTAAAGGCTTAGGGACAGGTATTTGCATGAAATATTTGTTTAATGCCTTTATCAAAGGTGAAATTACATATCTCTGTTTTCTCTATCTAAACAGCCACACCAGCACCCAGACATATTCCATGCAAAAGGGAGGACCAAGGCTACTGCTTAAATGGCGGAGTATGCCGCATCATCAAAGACCTCGATATCAAATCATGCGCGTGAGTTTTCATTTTGACTTACTTAAATTTTTTAAATTAATTTTCAAAAAAAAGTTGGAAAATAATTTGTTTTGAATTTGCTAAAGAAAAAAATGCATCTTTTATAAGACATAAACTTTCAAGGAATGGATTAAAGAGTGGAATAAAGATTAATATTGATAATATATTAGATCAGTTATGTTTGAATTTCGTTGAACAACCTGTTTATCTCCCTTGGAAATCAAAACATCACAGAGGAGGCATTTCAGAGAGTTTTCAGCCTTTGTGATGCAGTTGTTTGCCTACCAGCCCCGTTTCTTTACAAGCTAGACAGATAACATGTTATCGTATTATCCTCTGCTAACCCCCGCCACACAGTTATGACGACATTTTTTATATGTATCCCAGCTCTACACATTAACAGCGTGTTATACCAAAGAATCTGCTAAGGAAGATGAATTTCGGGTTGTTATCTTCACCCAGGAGATAAAATATTAAAAGATGGGCAAATATCTCACTGAAGTCTTGATCTTGAAAAATCTTCATTTCATAAAAGATATTTGCAGCATCATTTTTTCCCCTCAGTTTATCTTAATATCTACATCATGAGCACTGTATATTCTCCCGAGTTTTCTGCAGAGACTTAATTATGGCACCATTTGAGAAAATATCAAGATAATCTTCTCCATTGGCTGAATTACTTGTATCTGGAATGACATTTTTATTTTGTCTCAATCAGATAATTATTAATTCTTTCTTTCGCTTTATAAGAGTTTCAGGTCGGCTTTCCAGAAAACTCGGGGGCAAACATATTGCAACAATAATTTCACCTATACCAATCCTATTCTACATGTACATGTGTGTGTGTGTGTGTGTGTGTGTGTGTGTGTGTATATATATATATATATATATATATATATATATATATATATATATATAT
>WFKH01007768.1:42971619-43023450 GCA_016163765.1 Magallana hongkongensis
TATATATATATATATATATATATATATATATATATATATATATATATTTATATATTTCAGGACACTACGATCTTGCGACACGACTCCCATTTTAATATCACACACATTAGATAGATCAATGTTTAACTATAAAGTATGTTAAGATGATGTATGATAATATATGATATGAATTAGCTCTTGGTTTATGATGTTAAATGGTGATGGTGTTTCTTATGATAGCTGCAGACGCAATTTTACCGGAACTCGATGCGCCATACCCAATCCAAACATCCGGGAATTTTCAGATGGTATGGTATCCGACGTTTTTCCGCCATTCATTCAAGCACTTGTATAGATTACCAGCATCGCATGTCGTGTTCATTTTGAGTTTATTTTGATTTTTCCCCCGCAAATTATTTTTTTTTCAATAAATATGGCAAATTTCAATTGAAACTGGATGTGTAAATGGACATAATTGAATTTATCTAAGGAAATTAAAACAATATCATAAAAAAAACCCAATGCACATTGCATGATTTTCGTTTTCACAAGTGACGGCATGCTAGAGTTTAGAATCATTTTCGTTTAATATCTTTAAAACAGTTTTTCACAAAAGCATGTAGTATAGAGTGTAGAGACTCATACCATGATAATAGATTCTATAGAAGGGGAAAATAACAAAATAATCTCGATCATTGGATGCCATGCTTGGTTTTAATCTATATAACACCTTGATTGTTTGGAAAGGTGGGACGAAGGTTGCCGTCGAACTAGCATCAGATTGTTCATGTACCTATAACTGCACAGTATATAAACAGCATCTGTATCCTAGTGTTCTGCAACAGTTTCTCATTGCATAGATAATGATTGCACTAGAAAACATAGCATAATATTAATTGGGATTTCAATGTAACCGCTTTCTTTAATGAAAAAAAAAACCGGTCAGTAAAAAAAAAAAATCATCAATAGAGTTTCATCAGCTCGTTAAGTGTAATTCTGTTTCATTAACTTACTAATTTGCAGTCATTAGTCTAGGGAATGAATTGTTGCAAAACATTGCTTGTAATCCCTTGCTACCTAATTTTTTTTTTTTTGCCTTGCACACCACCTTGGCTGGTACCCCATCCCCCCAATTTTGCTATCAATATTTATATATACTGTTTACCAAGATCTTTTTTGTGAAAACTTATATCTCTTTACTGGTTCCCTCTCTGTAGGTGTCCGGAAACGTTAACAGGATTACGATGCCAATTCCCGAATCCTTTCGCTAAAAAAATTTCCACAGGTATATACAACTCATGTTTTGGCATGTCTGCAGTTTATTTGAGGAAGGTGGTTTGGAAAGACTTGAAAAAAAGATATCTTATATTATCAAACAATGCATTTCAAAATTAATTATTACCTTCTTAACAATCTTTCCAAACCACAATGCCCTCAACTCAACCAAAAATAATGTTTAAGTAAATTGAAGAAGTTTATTTATATTCATTCAATTGTAGTAGTAAGTCTCCTATTTGAGAAATACAGAACTTAACAGTTCGACAAACTGATAAAAGAATCCCCCCCCCCAAAAAAAAAAAATTCTTTACCTATACCACCTACCCATACTTCTCAAGAACCTGATCCTCTTTTCCAAATTCGATTTCAAAATCCCGGATCTTTATTCACTTTGAATCCCGAACCCGATTCACAATTTTCACTGTACACCTGTTTCTCAAGTGCTCTCAACCTTCGAACACCCCCTTATTCGGTGTACGGTGCTTTTGATATTGGTGTTTAAATATTGTATTTTCACTGTTATTTATCTATTGTGAGAGTAAAAGGTTGAAAGTGCTTAAAGATGGTGAATGATGCAACACAATTTATTGTTGTTTTCACGCATTGGCAGTTCGAATTTCTACATATATATTGTTTCTTCGTAATATATCGTGATTAATCCCAGAATCATTTGTTGTGAAAATGCACTTGTATTCAAAGACCATATCATATTAAAAACAAACTTGGGGCGGAGTTTGAAGAGAAGTTTCTTATTAAATGTATTTTTTAAAAATCAAGGATTGATTTTATATTTTTTATATAAAAATATGTACATTTGTTACATCTATTCTCATTGAAATCTACAGTTATCCTCTGTTTAGTTCTTTGCCAGAAAATTTCAGAATATAACGCTAAACTTATATTTCCACCTTTTTTCTATCAAGTTCTCATTTCATGTAGATGTGAAAAAACCCAACGTATATTAATCAAGAAGAGTTTCGCATTTTATGCTAGATCAACCATACGAAGTGCTGCTTTACAATACAAAGCTTAATCATATATTAGCTTAGATGAACAAAATTTATTTCACCATTAAAATGATCAAATAGTTAGGTAACCAATTAAACTTAGTATGTACAATTGTAGAACAAATTATGTTTGCAGTTACTGTAGCCATGTATTTTATTAATACAAAAAAAGATAAGAAAGTAAATGATAAAAAAAAATCCTGTAATGTAAATCATTTCACGAAGAAAAGAGAATTTGCGTAGCTTTTCACACCAAAAAGGATAATTCTAGAACAAGAAGTTTCCAATATCTGGCATTTCTAGAGAACGGACATATGGCTATGTTTGCAAAGTGATTGAGTGGCAGGAAACTCTTTCTCTTAAACAAGGCTGATATCGTTTTCTCTGTAGAAATAAAAGAATAGAAAATTATCTGCAAATATTCTTAACGCCCGGGCCCATTAAAGCTGTAAAGCCTGTATTTCTGCATTCGTCGGAGACAAGAATATTCCAAACCTTTTAACGCTAATCTTTATGACAATCATTTTATTTGGAAACGATAATTTCTGTAAATGTTGTGTAAACTTTGTTACAGAGTGGAGTAGATTTCATATTGGTTTGTTGTGTCTTTTTATAGCACCTGGGAAAACCCCTGATCCTGAGCGGGATCGAACCCTGACCATCATTGGCATTGTTATTGGAATTTTGATATTTGTTTGTTTTTGCATCGCATCCTATTTCCTTGCAAAGTAAGTCGTTAAATTTTATTACTTGTATTCATTACATGTACTCTAAATTCAGCACACTGTGAAGAAATTACAGTTAACGAATGTAAATTATGCATTTGCGTGCATTTTTGCTAGTCTTTGTTGTAATTACAAAAGTAATTATTCTTGGTTACTTTTTGAAAGGAATAGACGCATGGCATACTTGAGAAAACGAGATGCTAAAAAGAAGCAATTAAACGGAACAACCACAACTTCAGTCTATAAAACAGTAGATCCACAACAAAATGGACGAAAGCTACAACGGCAGAACACAGTTAATATGGTATAAAGAATTGTTGATTTAGAAATTCTTACTACATTGAAATAGTTCCATATTTTGAACTGTCTTTCCTTATAAATGTATTCCATGTCTTTATTGTTGAATTGTTCTTTTTATAAGGAAACACAGACGGATGACGGGTGTCTATACCCGCCATATCCAAACGCAAATCCCGGCTGGCCGAACTCGTACCTGACTCCGCTGGACAATAACTTTCTTACGAACCCTCCATCAAACAGAAATTCTCGTACTCGACTTTCTGGCGTCTCAACAGAACGAGAGAGGCCGATCTCCCAGCCAGACACCTTGTCGTCCCCCAAACCTCTATACAACAGGAGTCCGTCCGATCCAACAAAGCCATTTAATGCAGCCGACAATCGAGTCTGCGACATACCGAGGTTGCGAGTTTCGGACGACTCCGTTGGAAGCGATGGCGAGGAAGTTGCAGACGACAGCACTTCTTTGAGGATAAGTGAAGACGACGAACGTACTCCGTTTGTACGGAAAACTTTTTCCGAGTCGGGGCGTTTCGAACCGGGTGGAAATTCTATAAATAACGATGATGAAACTGTGTCTCAGAGTTCTTGTGCAGACGACGAGGAACTGAGGCGAATATACTGTGCAGACGACAATGGACGGTACGGGAGAAGGTGTTCAGAAACACTCTCTTGGAATGAAAGAGGTTCTCCAGAGCAACTCGTTCAACAAAACTGTTTCAATATAGAAGATCCCAATTATCTTAAATCAAACAATTGTACACTTCCGGTTACCTATGACAATATCTACAATCTTAACGACAGTCAATTTCTTGATGACAAACCTCCCACGCCTGTTTAGTTTGCTGGATGTTGGAGAAGATTGAGTTGTGTTCTCGCGAGATCTCTCTGATCTTGTTTCTTGCCTCCGTGAAATCTTGCTGGCGGGGTTTTTCGGAGTTGGCCAAATTGGCTAAAGAAACCGCGCCCCTCTCATACTTTTGAAGCTTGAGAATAAATGACGAGTATTATTGAAAAGTTGAAGATAAGTCAGTCAAACTCGAGGAAATTGGATGCCTTATTATTTTTCGTTGTTTTTGTTTTTTTAACATTCTTGTTTCATATGCAACTATGAAAATGAAAAACCCAAAATTTCAATTCAGTGCCACTGTTATTTGTGATAAACATGTCACGTGATAACACGTGCATATTTCGTATGTCTCTTCATCATTCCAATCCTGGTGATTAAATGTCTCAAGATGTATGTTAATAGTATATACATCCCAGTGATATTTTTATATTATTATCTGAAGCTTTTGAATAATACTTGGGTTTTTTGGACGGTTATATTGTAAATATACCTGTTACCTGTTACATTTTGTCCCATAACTTTTATCTTTTAATATATTGTTGCTCTCCATGTTTTCAGTGTACAAGATAGATGTGGAAGTGTTTTTCCTTGAAAATGAACATTTTTAGTCAATTTGATAAGGCATTTAATGTACATGTCAAATTTTTTTAAAACCAATATATAACGTACATTCCTTGTTACTTGATCATCTGTATATAATTCATGTCTTACTATTTATTGTTGTTGAAAACTGTAGAAAAGAAGAAAAAAATGAACCTTTTTTTTTATCGAACAAAATCTTTCATGATCTTAGGAAGAACAGTACTTAGTAATCTTGAACAACTCTTTCTAAGGTCGTTCACAAAATTTGAACAAGTTTGCCATAAGAATCACTGCCAATACCATAAACAATCTATATTTACATTATGACTGATATTACGCATTTAAGAATATTTTCCTTTTTATCAACACTTTTTTTTTCTAATTTTAGAAAAAAAAGATGGAAGAAATTGAATTAAACTTTTTATTTTGTCGTACAAAAAAAACACCTAATTACACTGTTGTGAAAAAAAACCGCCGATTTTTGAGCATTTTTTAATATTGTATGAATGAAGAGGAATGAAAGAGATAAGAATATCTTATGTTTGTTTGTTTATTTGTTTGTTTGTTTTAGTTATTAATTCTTAGTGTACTGTTTTCTTTATAAGAAAAGGAATGATACATATTCCTTTTTACCTTTCCAAATATTTTCATTTATATATAGTTTATTATGAACGTTTGCATTTGACGATCAATTGGTAGTTAGTTATAACATTAACCATTGAAAAGAAGACTACAATTTTACTTCAACTTACTTAAAGAAATCCAACACCGTTTTTAATAATATAAGATAAAGCGGGGCTACTAACGTTTGTAAGATTTGTCGAGAAATTTAATGCAAAGATAATATTCAACGTCTGAATGTTCTCTTGTTATTTTTTATTTCTCTGTTTTTTTTTAAAGATATCGAAGTAATGTGATTTTGTCCATTTGGCACAGAAAAAATACGACAGAAAATATCTTTCAGTTTTGAACACAGTTAACCTGACCGAGTTTTCACCCTCTTTTCAAATATGAACTTTAATCTTATAAAAGCATCCTGTTATGTTATGCCCCAATAATTGATATTTTATGACGAGTATTATTCTTTTTATTATATTTTTCCTTGTGGTGCTAGTATGCGAGTTGTTAACGTGTTGTTATTTATTCATGTGTATGTTTAGCAAATGTAAATTAGATGTAAAGTATTTTTATAAATAAAATGAAAGAAAATCTTATATGGAGAAAATGTTTTTGTTGTTTTTCCTTCCCCACTGAAACCTTATCGATAAAACATTAACCCAATATAATTGATCTATTTTGGAAAAATAAACGTAGTGAACTTTTAGTACATTTGTTCTTCAAAAGAAGAAAACAAAAAAATATTTATACATTAATAAAATGAATAAAAGATTCAACCTCGATTGCAAAAGAAAAACAATGGTTGTTTTACAAGTCCTTGAAAATATCGTGACGCTTATTGTTACAATAGCTGTTACCATTCAGACACTATTTTGTCTTTTCTGATACTTTTGTAAAAAATACAGGTGTCCCTCAGGCCAATGAAGACCATTTGAAGGGTGGGAGGTACTACGTAAGATATTTTGGTAACGATCTATAAAAATAATCATATTCACAGAAACTAATAGTATTAGGTTACAATTCGTGAAATTTCTATAAGTAAAAATCATTATATCTTGAAGATTCAAGTTTGTTTTTAATACCGACCACCCACACTCGGCTACAAGAGAGATGCAGTGTAGTACATATCAGTCCAATAGGGTGGATGCAACATTCAACATAGAAATATAAATTAATTTATCATAGGTACTAGAACACATGTTGTATGTTTTGGTTTTATATATTTAAACCTGTAGCCATTGGCTACTATTTATAGCGTATAACCTGTAGAACAGGTATTCAAGTTAAGCACGATTTTCACTCATTCGAAGGCTTTTCTTTGCCGCATTTGCACAATCCCCACCCACCCACCCACTTATTTAGTGACATTTAAAAATTAAGGACTGTGCATTATGTAAAATGTTTTATTTCAGAAAGAAGTTTGAAGAATCTATGTACATGTATTTGTACGTGTAAATAAATGCAGCAAAATAAGCGCTTCCTTCACTAATCATGTGTTTTGTTATTATTGTAAATAATTTATGTTCGGTTGAGTGGAACGAATAAGAACATAATTTTTAAAATCTTCTTCCAAAGAATGATGATGCTACTTTTTAATATGAAACTATGGAAACGGTCAAATTTTGTGTAGATTCAAACGTGTTCTTCATACAGTATGGCAAACTTCCTACACCGACACCGTTTTAGTTTAATTTCCATGTTTATAGGAAACTTTCGAATGGGAGTTAAGAGACCTGGATGGTCGTGGATAATTTTAGATGATATTTATCTCTTTGGGAAGAAAAGCTCTGTATAAAAACATTGAAAAATAGTCAACTTTTAAAGCTAAACTATTTGGATTTTTTTTTACTAGATAATAGTAGATGATGAAAAAAAATCTCTAAAATTTTAAGATAAATCTGAAGGGCAATTTGTTGAGATGGCTGAAAAAAATCTCTCTAGAATTTTAAGGTAAATCCGAAGGGCAATTTGTTGACCATGCACTTAGCCTCCTTAAAAAAACATCACTTGAGATCTGTTACTAAGGTGAGCGTTGAGGACCTTGGGTCTCGAGTCTTGTCATGCAGACTGTCAAATATCGGTCTTTTAGAAATATTTACACTGAGTATTTTCTCCCTATTTTTCACGAAAGACGATTGTTTTCATAAAGTTACTGAGTACTGACAAAACCGAATTACGATCTAACCGGTTTAATAAATTTGTCCGCGTATGAATATATTCGCGTTCCTTCAACGCTTTAAAACTACCTTCAAACGCATCAATATACAAAGACGAGTTCAATAAGTGACATCTTCTTCTTAAGATATTTAAAATCATTTCGGGATCGATCGAAGCCTGGCTACATTAAATCTTATCATTAAAATAAACACAAAAGTACTGCTATTTTTCACACGCATAAACTTTGGAAAATGAAATTATATATCAACTCCATAAACAAACGAAAACATTTAACCAATGAAAATGTAATAAAAGTGAAATCTGCAATGTATGTGGACAACAGACCCAACCATTAATGGATTAAAGCAACCTCCGTTATCATGTTTACATCCGCTTTGAAATATGTTTCCTTGTTTGTATTTTATTCAAATACTTTAAACACTGAAAAAGTGGTCGAATCAACGGCCTGACGGCAGACTGTTAGCTGTTTTGTCTAATAACTTCTTACAGTCAATACAGTATATTTTTGAATACTGTTACTCACTTTACTTAAATAAATGAAGAAGGATTTGAAATAGATGTTAATTTTTAGAATAAATTGCAAAAGGAGTTAAAAAAAGGAAAATAACGAAGGGCCAAAGCGAGATAACAAGCGAATGATAGCAAAGCGAGTCAAACACATTTAAACAAATTTTCAATTTTGCTTAAAAACAGGTTTAATCAAAATACTAGACACCAGGAAATATCTGATTATTATGATGGATTCTAATCTGTCAGGGCTGAAAATAGTACCATTATACGCAAAGAGGGTCGCATCCGTAATATAACTGTTTACAAAGGAAGTAGGTTTTTTCTTAAACATCTGATATCAAGATTTTCGTTTTAGCAAAATCGACTCTTCATCTTGATTTCAGTCGTGATTAAAATTGTATGTGTGACGAAGCTTGATTTAGACAGACACTAAGGTTTAAAATATAAGGGGATCATAACTTTGTAGAAAATTTAATTCATAGCATGAAATAGTGCTAATAGGTGCTTTTAAAATTTAAACCAAATTCACGTGTATCATTTTCAGAACTAATTAATAGAATAACATTTCTTTGCTTTCTGTTTATGTCATTATCATTTTTTCAGTAAGGGGCATGCATACTACTTTAGTACACAATAAAACATAATATAATACTTTTTCATACATCAACTGGGTTATTTTCTTCTTCTTTTTTCTTAAGAAATCCGATTGTCTTTTATTACTATCGACAAAATCGACTTACCATTTACTAGTACATGTAACAGGTAATACGTTTTTACCTGTTACATGTATCAGTAAATGGTAAGTCGATTTTACTAAAAACCAATCTCTCCCCGTATTAACAACTCAGTCTTTAAAACTGCTTTCGTGCGATTATTTAGCAGTTTTAGTGCATTAAGTTACCAAGTTATCAAGTATACTGCTAACGTTGTTAAATAATAATTTTTTACATTTTAGAGGTACTAGTATAATAGGCATATACTACATTGTAGTACTAATTATTATTTCGTGATCGATCACATGTACATATATTGAACACAGGGAGCCGAGTGTCCAAATAAGTTGTAGAAACTTCCATATTTGAATGAATATTGGCTAATTCTTCTTTGTAGTATACTTATTGACAAAAATTAACAATTTCCAGTGTCTTTGTCTGTGATAACACTACGAATCGATTTTGTAATGTATGGTAAAATCCATTTCATCAATGACTACTTTAATATTTAATCATACAATTGCTGAAAATTATATAAATATAAGTCGTAAGATATTTCTTTGAATATTATATGACTGCCGTCACGAGAAAACGGCCCTTAAGGTCAAAATTTCAGAAACTCACTTTTTTCTCAATTCCGATTAGTCAACTCTTTCTGAATACAAATATACAAAGATATCCAAGATCTTGCGTGCTTTAAGCATTTTATGACAATTTTAGTAAGACATGTTACCACGACTTTGACGTAGCTGGTCGAAAACGAACCGACGTCACGAACGTCAATTATTATTTTATTATTATTTATTATTATTAATTAATGTTTAATTATTTTATTATATATTATTATTAGTTATCAATTATTATTATCGGTATTTAAACAAGGCCATACTCTAATTATTCAAAAAACACAACACAGACGCAGAAAAATAATAGAAACAGAAAATAAAAAAACTGCGTTTACAATGCCGCGACTATGACGTCGTTTTTTGAGCATTGTGACGTCAAAAGATAAGGGCCCTTTTCTCATGACGGCAGTCATATAATATGTGACGCGCCAAGCAAAAACCTCCCTTATCTCAATTATGACGTAACGTTAAAATACGCGTCTATATACATCACAACAACGTAAACGCTGTATAAGTATTCTCATCTGCCATGTGTTTCACTTCCGTGTTCAAGCATCAATTACAAAGATATGAAGGAAATTCTTCTAAGCCTTAATAAAGTTTTGCAATACCAATGATGTTCTTTAATCAAAAATAGCGTAATTTAGAAATAAATCAATTAGGGCTAAACAAGTGTTGAAATAGTTGTCCTTTTCTCCTTATATATGAAGTGGTTAAATTCGGTCTGGCGTCATCAAATCTATCATAAAGCCCTTTTGGGCTTTATTGAATTTGATCACCTCGACCGTATTTGATAACTTCATAATACTCAAAGAATGATTCCTTATTCATTAATAACGACTTGCTAGGTACATTTGTTCGAAAGTTAAAAAAAAAATTCACAGAAACACTGATATCTATTGTTAGTTGGCTCATGTTTTAAATATGGCAATCACTGCAGAAAAAACGTACATAACGCATTATGTATTTGACTGCAATTCATTCTATCCTCCGTGTTCGCATAAACCACCAAAGAAAGCAATTAATGTTTAACTGGAAATTTTTAAAACGTTTAAGTAGTATCACGGAGTGAAATTTCAATGAACTATTATTAAAGACATTTTGTATGAAACTTCAAATTTACATTCCTTTATTTGTTATCGAATTGCTGTTTATCTATATCACATTTTATCTTTCAAAACATTAATTCAAAAACATTTGTTTACGTAAGGCGTAATTGCATAATCGTTTTAAATTAACTCTTACTTTGTGGACTCAAATTGAAGTTTTACTCCGTGTCATATGTCACTCATGCTTATAGTGCTAATTACTATTGTTTACAATTCTTCTTTATATCATTTGTTCATCATTATGGTCAGTCAATAATTAGGCTTCGGATTGTTCGGGTGTAGTTTTTGGATTTCCAGAATCCACCTTACCGACCTAAAGTTTAAATAAAGTGCTTTTTACCATCTAGAGCATTTCAGTCTTATTGTCGCCGGATATAAAAACACCTTATTTTTTACCAGTGATAGTTGCATGAAATAATTTTTTATGATAGTGGTCCCAAGATGCTTTAAGTAGGCTCGGTGGTCAACAAATTAACCATCAGATAAACCTCATAAAGTAAAGAAAATTTTCATTTATTTTAACTTTAAAATTTGAACTCTTCTTTTTAGGGAGATTTATATATTCTAAAATTTGCCACGGCATCCAGCCCTCTTAATCACCTGATTTGACACCTGGTCGGCATGCAAGCAACGGCCAGGTATTCTTCAATGCTTAATGTAATACGTGACACTTAAACAAAGGAAAGTAAATGGAACAATACTCGAGTCGAAATAATTTCAATTCCATAATTTTATTCCAACAACAAAAAATATAGTGAAACATACAAACATACGAAAAAATAGCGACCCTTATAAAATTTTGTTTAGACGTAAAGAACTAGAAACAAAACAAAAATAATGACAGAGATATCCCATTAGTTGAAGCCACAATACTATAGATGCAGAAGGAAAATGCAATCACATGTCACATAAAACTAATCACACGAACACATCTTTTTTAACGACCACGCGACAAAAAAAAAATGGCTACAGGAGCCCAAGGAAATGAACTTCGAGTATCTTTTTCCAACACCGTGCGTACACAGGAAATGTTGCAAACAAATCCAGATTATTTATCCAGATCCTTCATCACAGTAATACTCAGACGGCTTAAGGTTTCAGAAATATATATTTTAGTTGTTCAGAAAGCAACAACAAAGCAGCGCAAAGCAACCCGTCAGCAGTAAACAATCTTCTGCCGATTCTTGATCTCGCTGCTGTTGAGTTTTACCTTCGTAAACATATCTGAACAGATAAAAAAAAAAAGTTCTTATTCGCATTAAAAATAAGTCAAATATTATTTGTTACTTTTTAACTGTCTCTTACAGTGACTTTTAACAACTGCTGGATTTGTTTTTGATGTAATGACTGCATCAGATAATAAGGAGTTATGGCTGCATCAGATAACTGTTGTTTTGTTTTGTGGCAATTTATATTTTTAAACATATTTTTACATAAGTGATTCTACATTGTACAGCCGATATAGACTTTAAACACTGTATCAGTTACTCGTTTGTCAATAATACCCCACCTGTTACATACACGTACAAGTATTGTTTATTATAATCGATGTTGAAGAATTGGTACTAAAAAAAAAAAAATTTATCCATTCTTGATTTAGAGAGGTTAATATACATGTAAAATGGGCACAGCTTGTAGAAATCCATTCGAAATCGTGTTTTGAACGTTTTATAGTATACGTTATCAGCACAATTGTAAGCATTTTAACTCCAATATGAATCCCTTTATTTTGATTAATATTTAAATAAGAAATCTTACAAAAGGTGACAGAATTGAAATAGTGTTTTGTGCATGCTACAACCAATGCATGATTTAGACATATTTTGAAAACTGATTAAATAATCATTATGGCATATCAAACTATATTAAAATACAAATGAACATGAAATAAAACATCAATTTAAAACTTACACTGTAGTGGGCTGTTGTTGGTATACTGGTTGCTGTTGGTACGGGGGATATACCCCTGCTTGGGGCCCATTATATCCCGCTGCTGGTGGTCCAGGGTATGCCCCTGCCGGTGGTGGGTTCGGTCCGTAGGGTGGGGGATTTTGTTGGTATGAACCTGCAGGTCCTTGGTAACTCATGGTATTAATGGACTCTTGTAATCCTTAAACACCACCAAACCTTAAAAAATATAGTGAAGCTGCAGTTATATCAACGAATAAATCATTTCCTTATGTCTTATGATGAATTGCGCAATAAGTTTAAAGTTCAACTATGATTTTATCACTATAAAACACGACGACAAATTAGAGTGTATACATACATGAGAGAGATAATTATGACTAGATTACGATAGGCAGAGATAGAGAACTTTAACAGTAATGTATGAATATCAACTTACCGGGATAGTGTAAACAAAAACGCACGTCACGATAAGATACAGTTTGACACCATGTGACAATGCATCTTCTTCCTGTCATAGTCAGCAGACGATAAACGTAACCACGTGACCCAAATAACTCACTTCCCGAATTTAAAGTAGAGAAAAATCTGAATTTTGGATATGGTAATTGTAGTCATTCTAATAGGGGAAATATTATGCAGATGTATTTGTATAAAAATAATGTTGTCAAAGGGACCCATCAGTATTTGAAACGCGTTGAATATCTGAACAAATATTTACCAGCTTTTGACGTTGTAAATAAGCTGGCTATTTATGGGGAAAATGCATGATACTTTCACTCAAATTAACTTGTTTAGCGAGTTTCAATATACATGTATTTTGATATGCAAAAATATTTTCTATAGCAGTTATCAAAATACCAGCATTAATTTGGATATCAATTCTAAAATGATATTTAATTATACTGCAGATCAATAAATAATCTTGAATTATTCAAAATTTTATCTGTATATGTTGACTGCTGAATATTTTCCCCTGTTTTAGATCAATATGATTGTGTTGCTTTAAAAAGAACCAAAAAAATATAATAATAAATCCAAGCGTTTTTATCTGACTGTAAAGTCAAGGGCTTTCCGGAAGACGTCAACACTTTTTTATGAAAAATGTCAATTAACTTATAATTTAATTTACATTGCGTTGCATACTTCATATATTCTAATATCTGAGAGTTCTTAGTTTCATAAATATTAACATCAATTTTTTTTACGAAAAAAGATTAATTTTGATTATTTTAAATGAAGATAAAGATACAGGAAAATATCATTTTAAATCTAAATAATTGGATTTTTTTTTTTACTAAACATTGAAATTATGGCTAAAAATCACATTTACGTAAAATTACATGTAGGAAGGGTCAATAAGAACAATTCACATTATTCATAATTAAGATCAAATCCAAGTAACTTGATTTCTTATTGGGGTATACCATTACGTGAATCTTTGCGTGCATATCGTGTTTTTGAAAGTCGTATCATACTATATCGATATGTTCAAGGACATGTTATTTAGAATTGCTAATGGTCAGACCAGATCCGTGCATATGAATATCTTATTCCACACAGAAATAAACCGAAGGAATTGAGCTCATCACGACCAGAGCACAATGTGCGGGGATACACTACATTATACAAGTATGTGCTTATCCATCAGAGTCTTTATTTATTGATTAAAAAAACCCTGACAGGAAGCATGTTAATACTGAAGAGTTTGACCTCTTACTAAATTATAAAAGAGTTTTGCAAAGGTTACGACCTGACTATAGCTTTACTTTTGAAATTTGTTTTCCTTTTGATTCATCTTTAGGAGAATGGCGAGAACTCTGGAACCTTGGGGATTTGTGGTAGCCGTTTCGGCCTCTATGATCCAGCTTTTGACCTTCGGTGTCAATTTGTCATTTGGTCTTTACTTAATAGAACTACAGAAAGAATTCCACGGCGGACTGTCCTTGATTTCGGTTATTGGAGCCATCAACCTCGGAGTGCAACTCGGTGCAGGTGTATTTAATTAGTCTATATCTATTTTAGGAGCAAATTATTCAACGATAACAAGATAATTGATTCAAATAACTTAAAATTTTTATTTTTTGCCTAATAAAAATTTATTACAGTATTATAAAAGAAAAAAAATCCGTTTATTTCGCATGACTGTATAATATTGAAATAATAAATAATATTTTGTTATGTTTTCATTATTTTGTTATCGCAAAGCCTCAGACGTTAAATAGGGTCTCGTACTAGTATATAATTATTTTGGGTCCACTCTATAAAGAAAACAAACAATGCAAAATTTCCAAATTTTTCAGGTCCCCTTGCCAGTTTTCTGATGCGGAAGACTTCGTACAGAAAGGTGTGCTTACTGGGGGCTGTGCTAAGCAGCATCGGCTTATCGGCTCTTCCATTCACCCCAAATGTCCCCTATATGATCGCATTTTACGGTATCATTACAGGTAGTTATGATGCATTGCTTATTCATCAGTTTAAATTTAATATAATGCTATCTACATTTTTTTGTCATTGGTTTGTTTGGCAATATTTTCATTTGGTTTTTACTTTTGTTTTCATATTTATTCTAAAACTATCGTTGAAGGTGATTTTACATTCGTTTTCGTATTGACACATATTGATTTCATATTATACATATATTCTAACAATATCGTTGAAGGTAATAATTTAATTATATCGAATACATGTACAACTAACTATTTCCACATTCAGGGAAATAATAAACAGTAACACAAATTCACATATAAAAAGAAACTAATTGTTTGATAGTTTGCCCATCACAATATGAAATGAGATGAAACAGTTATTGTAAGCTTAATTGTTTGCCGGTTATTTTACAGAATTTCAATACTCATAAATTTACTGCTGGTTTGTACCTATGTACAGGGATCTACCAATCCAAACTTTTAATTATTGAGCAGGCTTTGGATACTGTTTTCTATACGTGCCTTCGCATACCCTTTCCGGGTTGTGGTTCCCTCGACATGTGGGTCTTTCTACGGGATTGGTCACTTCCGGTTCCGCTCTTGGTGGTATCTTATTTCCAATGATGATTAAAGTGATAATAGAGACGTATGGATGGCGTGGGTCTATGTACATTCTAGCAGCTTTAAATCTACAGACAATACCATTGTCAGCGTTACTAAGAAAAGCGCCAATACAAAAGCAATGGGAAAGAAACAATTCTCTTTCCAATCGAAAAGTTACAGAAGAAAAATTCGGGGGGAAATGTTATGATGAATACGTTAGAGATCCAGTTTATACTATCACGGATTCGGTGGACCGGGAAAAGAAACATGAAAAGCACCACAAAGTTCAACCTTCGTTTTTCCGTTTATCTAGAAATGTCTGTTAGCATCTGTATATCATAAACGGTGCAGTGTGGAGTGCCTTTTTTGCGGCCATCATTCTTATCCTACCGGACTACTTTGTAACAGTTGGCCTTGATCGCAGCGACACGGCTTTGCTAATGTCGCTTCAACACATATTTTCATTTCTCGGTTGCATAGTTTCTGGCTTTGTTAGCAGCCATCCTAAAGTCAACAAAGTGGCCCTATTGGTGTTTTCAAATTTTGTTTCTGTAATTGTGACTTTTGCTTACACGTACTATGTACTGCAGACGTTCTCTGGGTTTGTAGCGTTATCCGTCTTTGGTGGAATAAGTTCGGGGATTTACCTTGGGCTGGTAGTTGTTATCTTAGCGGAAGTGGTCGGGAATGAGCTCATAGGGGACGGAATGGGCCTACTGATGTTTTTATGTGGCATTGGAACCGTTGCTGGGCCACCTACGGGAGGAAAAAAAAAATCTTTCTATCAATTTTCTTAAAATATAATACCTTGAAGTATCAAACAGGCAGTATGAATTGCGATTTTTTTTGGTAAAGCTATCCGTAAAAAAGCCATTTAATTACATCTCATTTTAAAACCTTTTCATCCATAACCTGAAAATATTAGACGCTAAAGTTTCAAACAGGCAGTACGGATTGGCAATTTTTTTAATATAATTTTTTGTATTACTTAATTTTTTTTAGATACAATTCATTATAAAACCTTTTCATCCATATCCAGAAAATATAAGACCTTAAAGGGGCATAGTCACGATTTTGGTCAAATTTTATTTCTTTTTTTATTGTTTACAATGCTTTTCTGCATTTACTAAAGTTTAGTAAATGCATTACTAATGATCAACAATAATTTGAGTGTCAGTCAAGGAGTTATAACCAAGATACAGAGGTCATAATTTTTTGTCATGTAAACAAGGCTCGTGCCATGTTTTTGTTTACATTGGTTCAATATACCAGTAAAAGTTCCTTTTCAAGCTGATTTTTTTCTGCTATAAATTCGTTTTGATCGTAAATAAGCAGTTCAGAGCGTTTCTCACATTCATGTTGGGTCAAAACCTGGAATTTTCTTCTCAACATTCAAAATGTAAACAAAAACATTATCTGAGCTTTGTTTACAAAACAAAGAATTCTGAGCTCTGTATCTCGCTTATAACTCGACGACTGACACTCAAATTTTGGTTGACTATTAAAAATGCCTTACTGGAGCATTTTAAACATTAAAAACGGAAAAATAAATTTTGACCGAAAAGGTGACCTTGTAAAAATTAGTCCTTTTGACGTTGATAGTGTGTTCTTCAATTTATCCGAATTTCGAACTTACCAAACATTTTTAAGTGACATCGTGTCGATATTAAGTATGGCTACACAGTATAACAGACTTAATAATATATGTCCTATTGTCATAGAATGTGTGCGTTCATAATTATAAAAATCTCAGTTTGACTAACATTTTGGTTTTAATAAGGTTAAAATTAAAAATAATTAAGTAAACAAGGGCACCGCAAAGCGGAGCATCCCCTCGCGACATGAAATATTGCAGGGGGAAATGCATTAATTAGAAATATACATGTAAATGAGGAGAGTTTTGTGGAAAATCAGAGCATATATTATCCATATAACATATAACTTAAATGGGAGAAAATATGACACAAGTTTTAAAGTTTAGTAATTTAAGTCAGTTATTGGCTTAGATAACGTTAAGCATAAACAGTTCGTGTAAACAAATATGAAGTGTATTTCATAATGAAACGTAGATAAAAATCTAAGGCGATCTGTAGTCTGCTCTCATGGAAAATTCAAGTTGGCATGTCGTATGTCCACCCAAAGTAATATATCTGCAGCTATTAATATGAAACGATTCATAAATGTTGGCGATAGTCGTCTGAATCTTGGATAAGTTCCATTCTTAGATATCGGGATATTTTGCCCAATATTCGGCTGCTTGTTTCGATGAAAAAGGGACGAATTTAATCTCCTTCCCGCGTCAAATTTACACATTGGACATTCTTCTAACTTTCTATTACTACATAACGTTTGTTTCTTACCTTTACAAGGTCTAAATCCAATATAAATATCAAGTTGTTGATTTGAACTGTTTACATTTAACCGGAAGTCATTATTGTCAAGTCGTACATAAAATTCCTGTTTAAAATGCTTGTTATTTTAGCATTATTTTAATAAATATACAACCAATTCATTTGAAAATTAATAGGGTTGTCCTTTGATCATGCCAAAGAAGTGTACAAAGTTTGATAAACATTCGTGCATGGGTTTTCTTTGAATCTTGCCCATAAGCTGAAGTGGACACACATACACACGCACAGCAGCGATGCTATATCCCCTTCGCAACTAGTTGCGCAAGGGGATAATAACTGAATAATGTTTTCAAAGAAAAATACAAAGGCCTTATCCCTGTAATCTTTCACATCTGCAAAACAGTTATTGATGTTCTCTAATATTTTGGTTTTAGGTAACCTTGTAGACGAGACTGGTTTCTTTGAATCTACGTTTTTCTTTTACGGGACAGCAGTCCTCTTGGCGGGAATAGTTCTTGCGCCTGTGACCCTTAGAGGCATTATAAGGAGAAGAAAATCGAAAAAATATTCGGTCTCTTCGTTCACCAAACAGAACCCACCAAAGAGATATTTATCGTCATATCATAGAAATGTAAAAAATGGTGTTTAAGAGGTGATTAAGTTTTAAACAGAAGTGTTTTAAAAATAAACACAATGCGTATAAATGTAAAACATTTGCGTTTAATTTATAAACACTCGCTATTTAAGTTGATGTTCAATATGCAAAGTGTTTAATCGCATCGATCTTAAACATGCAATGTTTAAATGCAATAAATCAGCGAATAGATGAGTGTTAATTCTCCTAACGGAGGCAGTTGTCATGTACTTACTTATTGTAACTTATATCAATATTTTCTACCTGTAAAACCCAAAATAAATGGAAAATTTTAAGAGGAGTTTGATATTTCTAACACTTTATTAATCACTGATGTTTAACTTCGATGTTCAACTCTTAAACACTATGTGTTTAAAATTAAATACAATATATTTATACAAAATTAACTGATTAGAATACCGATGTTTAACTTGTAATGATAGAAAATGACGTAATTAATTTTGTCACAACGTCATATGAACATGGACGACGCAGAAAGACACATGTTTACAAAAGGACAAAGAAGAATCAAACAGCTATACAAGAGGTATATATCATTTTTTGATTATTATTGCTTGAAGCCCCTGATGAAAATAAACGGACTTAATTCTGTATCACTTGTTTATATGATTTGTACATACATGTCCGAGTGCAATGCTGCTGTTGCAGAATATCGGTGTATTTTTGCATTGATTTAGAGCTCTGAAAATTAATTTAATGTTATTCACTCTAGGGGACTAAATTCTCCTTCGCTTTTTCTGTTATTCAAGGAAAGTTGTGTATGTGTTTTAAAAGGAACTCCAACAAGGTCCATGGCCGTTGTGAGAGAGGTAAGCTTGAGCAATTGAGCAAGCCACCCCTCCTCGAAAACGATCACCAAACTATAATTAACCTCCGATACAAGCTTGTGTGATATGCCCTGCACACACACCCCCCCCCCCCCCCCCGGCATCACTAAATAATTTGAACTCAATATGTATTTTTCTTTAGTTTGCAGTATACTTCTTATTAGGCGAATGCAGATATTTGACAAATGATTACAACAGAAGTTGCTTAGACGAATCGATTTCTGTAAGCATGGATCCGAACCAGAAAGAAACTGAAATCTACACAAACAGCAAGAAGAAACCCCTTCTGAGTATCATTAACATGAACTGCAGTTGTAGTGTAGTATATGTATCAACTATCAAGTTTTATGGTGTATAAATAATACAAAATGTGTTCTGCTTACTTAGAGCATTATATCAAACTTTTTAACCCCACTCAATGTGCATAGTAAAATTTGCTTTTAACAAAATGTAAAAATTCATGCTGCATGAAAAATTATTGTTTAAAGACTCCTTCAAAATGTTTAAAGACTTTCAAATAAATATATTGCAAAATAGACCATGTTAAAGTGTTTTTTTTTTATTTTGTAATTTAAACAAGTTGAAGCGTTTAAAATATGCCATTTTAACATGTTTAAGTGATTATTATCTATTGCATAGAATAAACATGTTTAAACGTTTAAGTGTTTAGGTTAAACGTGTTTATAAATAAAACACGGAATGATTACCTTTTAAACACATAAAGTGTTTATTTAATAAATATTGTAGTGTTTGATATTAAAACGTGTGTTTAAAAACTAAACTGTGAACAATACGAACGTTAAGATATTAAATCCGATGTGTTTTGTTTTTAAACATTTCAATGTGTTTATTTCTTAAACACTTCAAGATGTGTTTAAAAATTAAACATGTTGAAATGTTTATTATCTGTTGCAATTTGATGTTTTTATTTTTTAAATACTTCATTTTTACAGTGTAGCACATGGCTATTTTAAAAATTGGTGGAAGTCATAACGGTCTCATTTCATTTGTCAAACCTCCTTAAAATACAAAAGAATTTTGTCTGGAGGATAGATTCTCTATATGTAATTTAAACAATTTATTTTAATTCAGTCATGCATATAGATGTCGGAATGGTTAGGAATTAATCTACATTGAATGTATGACAAAACAATAAGTGAAAATATAAGGTTACCAACACGCGAAATTAATTCTAAAGTCTTGCTTACTTTCTAAATGTTTATTTGTAAATAAAAAAACAAAAGAATCTTATTATGGTATACAGAGTTTATTTTATATATTCATTTATTATTTTATTATTATATTTTGGCAAATCTAAGCAGTTTTGCCCAGATGAATTGCAATGAATAATTAGAGAAAAGTGCAGATTCGTGAAAAATTTAAAAAGGGGGGACTGGAAAGCGGAACCAAGAACTTAAAATATGAGGGATCATATTCTATGTTTTAGCCAAAGACATTAATGAGTAACATACAACTTGATAGAAGCACTATTAGATTACTACATATCTTTCAACAATAAGCATTCTGAGAGTATTGCATAAGCAATACATGTCCCCTACCGGCATTCCCAAGTTTGAAACAATTGTCGTATTATATGTTTAATAGGTCTGAAGAAAATTCGGTTGAAGATTTTTTAAAAGGACAATTCCGATTTCCTTATCATCTTTGGGTCCATTCGGTAAGACGCACCGGCGTACATCGATCATGAATACAAGAGATTTTCAAAAACTTAAAAACCAATGGATAAAAACTAACGCAAGTCGAACTCGAAGAGTAATAATTGCTGTTTTGAATAGAATGGCACAGTAGGATCTGCACGAAAAAGTTCAGGCTTCTCTTCTTGAAGCTACACAGTAAGGGACAGAGTGACTGAAAAAAAGCGAAAAAGACTATACCCCCCCCCCCCCCGGTCCCATCGGTAGGGGACTAATATGGTACGCTAAATTCACAAAAATGAGCTAATCATACATAGTTTCACAATCGATAAACTAGGTTCATCGGTTATAAACTGTAGTTTACGGACAGAAAACTATATAGTTAACGACGTTAATCTATATTTCACATCTGTAAACCATAGTTAACGCGATCATTGTAAACTATAAATAACACTTAAACAACCCTTTGCGATTGCAAAACATAGTTTATCTGATAAATATGATATTAATCATAGGTTTACGATTGTTAAACTATGATTAACAACTCTTAACTAAAGTTAACGAATGTAAATTATAGTTTACAGATGTTAATCTATATTTATCAGCATAATCTATTGTTAACGTTTATTATTTACAGACAGATAAACTTAGATAAGCATTTGTAAACTATAGATTACTACCGTTAAATATGGTTTTACTGATGAAAACTATAGTTAACCATACGTTAACTATAGTTTAGCGTTCGTAAACTATAGTTAACAATTAACTAAAATTTATTGTTTGCAAACTATAGTTAACAGTCGATACACTAAGTTTATAAACTGTGAAACTATAGTTAACAGCGTTAATCTATATTTCACATCTGTAAACCATAGTTAACGTGATCATCTATGTTTCAGAAGTGTAAACTATAATTAACACTAAAACAACCCTTTGCGATTGCAAAACATAGTTTATCTGAGAAATATAGTTTCACGATTGTGAAACTATAATTTTAAACAGGCAGATAAACTTAGATTAACATTCCTAAACTACAGCTAACAACCGGTAAATATTGTTTTACAAATGAAAGCTATAGTTAACAAATCGTTAACTATATTTTAGGGTTCGTAAACTATAGTTAACAGTAAACTATAGTTTATTGTTCGTAAACTGTAGTTAACAGTCGATAAACCTATTTTATCAACTGTAAAACTATAGTTTACTTCGTTAATCTATATTTCACAAGATCTGTAGACCATAGTTAATGCGATCATGCATGTTTCAGAAGTATAAACTATAATTAACACTGAAAACAATTATTTGCGATTGCAAAACATTGTTTATCTGATAAAATATAATGTCCCCATTTGTGAAACTATGATTAATAACTCTTAATTATAGTTAAACAATGTAAATTAAAGCTTACAGATCTGAATCTATATTTATCAGCGAAATCTATTGTTAACGTTTAATTATAGACAGAAAAACCTTGGATTCGCATTCGTAAACTATTGTTAACAGTCGACAAACCTTGTTTATCAACTGTGAAACTATGTTAAGCTCATTTTTTTTAGGATATAATCACAGATTTTTTTGATTTTAGAGTTACTCATCAGACTTTTCCGAAAAGCAGACGACGCTAAAATAGAACTGTTTTAATTTTTGAAACTCTATAAATCCTTTGTCTCCTAAACTTTTTATACAAGGTACATTCAAGATGTAAATTCTTTTAATTGTAATGATTAAAAATTGCGCGCGCAACTTGTGCCTATGACTAAACGGCTATCCAATGATAATCCAATGTAATACAGCATGTTCTAAATTTCTTCCTATTCACCAGCTTTTAGTGGCTCTTGGTCTTCTAAATGCAATGTCATGTGTTCGCTTTAAATTTGCTACTTATAAAGTAAACCAATAATGTATGATTTCGTCTTTTTGCAAACAAAACAATACTCTTTTAATAATACATTGTATAAATAGTATTTCGGCACTTTCTGTATAAAATAGATAAATGACATGATATATAAGAACATTGATCCAATACAATTAGCGTGGGCTAAGACCTGCTAATTTCAAGATTACTTCAATTACACTTGCATCTATTATCATTAAATTATACCGTTAAATTATATCGTCTCGTGGGTTAAAGGAAGAAAAGGAATTAATTAAATTGAAAGCAAGTCCGGAAATATAAAAAAATAAAAATATCACACGATGTTCAGGTTACAATAAGTATGCCAAAATCAATGCTTTCTTGCTTAGTCGATTCGCCAGATCTAATGCAAAATCACGATTTCTGGGACCATTTGAGGACATAGCGTGTGCTCTCCTCCAAAATCGCACATCGACATGGACTTTTTGTATAATTGTTGTGAATATTTCATCACTTGTTTCAAAGTTGCGCAAATTAAGGACATAAAAATAAAATTGAAAGGTGTGTGAGTTGCATACTTGATATTTTGATTTGTTGGAAATGCTGGTGAGGTGCGAAATTTGGGTTGGATAGAAAGAAAAACCATGAATAATACCTGGGGGTTAGCTATTGCCGTTTCGGCATTTCTGATTCAGTTCATCGTTTATGGGGTCAGTCTTTCCTTTGGAATATATGTTATAGAACTCCAAAAAGAGTTCGATCAAGGCTTATCTTTGATTTCAGCCATTGGTTCCATACAGTTTGGGATCCAATTGTCTACCGGTAAGTATTTTTTCTTTCTTACATTGCAAGGATATATAAGTAATACGAACCTAACATTTTATAAAGTTAAGCATATTGTTGATTGTTGGGTGTCTTTTGTGTCCGATTTTAAGATAAATAAAGGAAAATATAAGAATTTTTAAATATTTACTTTTAATGTACCTCTAACCTGATGGATTACATGTTCTTGGTCAATGTTAAAATCATACAAGTTTGTTTCAAAAATCAATTTTTTCAGGACCTCTGGCCAGTTTTCTAATGAGAAAAATATCATATAGAAAAGTTTGTTTGCTGGGAGCTCTGCTAAGCAGCATTGGATTATCCGTATTACCCTTTACTCCGAATTTGCCATATTTGATTGTGTTTTATGGAGTTCTCACAGGTAAGACAAAGTACAGTGTGTATTTTTTTAAAAATAAGGCGAGGTGATATTTAAACATCGTTTAATTCCTCTGAAATTCAGTTATTTCAGTGTTAAATTTGTCAGAAACAAAAATGAAGAATCAAAACTCCGCATGTTAACCTTCTTCTTATAAAATAACGTAATGTTCATAGTTTTTTAAAATACTTTTCATGTTTTATGTAGAAAATGTTTATAATATAGGTATTAATTAAGGAAAGGCCTCGTAGGAAAGCCACCAAAATGAGTTCAGGCTTATAAATCATAACTATGATATACATTGTAAATAATTAAATGAAATTGTAAGCGACGTCACACATATCAAATATTGTTTTCTGTTTTGTACAACTTATCATTTTGTATGTATTAACAAACTTACTTATAAAAAGGTTATTTAAAATATTCATTGTAAAATTAGATAACGTTCAAAATTAGAAAATGTTGTAATCTCTTCATATATTGATGTGAGCCGTGGGTGACAATATGCATCATAAATTTGCGCTTTTGTTGATTGTTTTGATCACGTTTTTATAGGTTTAGGATACGGTTTTCTCTACATACCATCTCACACACTCTCGGGGCTCTGGTTTGAAGAAAAAAGGGGCCTGGTGACAGGAGTGGTAACTTCCGGTTCTTCACTAGGAGGCGTTGTGTTTCCATTTATTATCAAGGATCTGATAGAAATGTATGGGTGGAGAGGATCCATGTTCATACTTGCCGCTGTTAACTTGCAACTTTTCATACTAGCTGGGCTCTTGAGAGAGTCCCCGATACAACGTGAGTGGAAAAAGACAAAGACTAAAACTGTAGACACTGACTTATCAGAAAGCACATTGACTGTTTTTACCGTTCATGATGTGTCTGAAAACTCTGATGGTTGCCATGGATCAACAATTGCAAACGGCAGATCTTCACAAGTAGCCAGAAAATTGGCCAAAATCCAATTCAAAAAAGAAAAATCGACACTGCTGCAACTTTTGAGTAATGGTCCATATGTGCTTTTTACAATTAACAATGTTTTATGGAACATGGGTAGTTCATTGTTGGTACTCCTTGGTCCCGATTACTACACCAAAATTGGTCTAAGTTTGACCCAGGCGGCAACGCTTTTATCCATTGCTCAAAGTACAACAGTATGCGGTAGCGTCGTGGGGGGATTTCTGGGGAATCACCACAGCATCAACAGATGTGTGTTGTTTTTGTCTACAAACTTTGTGTCGGGGCTGTGTATCATAGCCTTAACATTGCCGGTATTACATACCATGTTGGCCCTCGCTTTGGTCAACTCCCTTTGTGGATTATCTTTTGGTATTTCATTTAGCCTTCTTGTAATCATGGTCTCAGATTTCGTTGGGAGTAAGCTGATCGGAGATGGAATGGGTTACCTTATGTTTGCCAATGGAGTAGGCTGTTTCATTGGGCCACCGTTTGGAGGTAAGGCATTATCATATTCTGTTCATGGTTCTTAAATACAATGTGTTTCTTCATTAGAAATACCACGTAAAAGCATAGGGGGTAATTAGAATGAATGTTATAAATGAATAAAAAAAACCCTCAAGATAACGGATGTCAATGGTTTCTTCCCAAAATCGAGTTTTTTTAATTGGAGTGTCTTTGTATATGACACCAATATGCATTCATAAGCGATAATTATAAGATTAAAGTGATTTGTTTTATATTTTGGTATTTATTTCATTTTTAGGTTACCTGAAACAAGCAGATTCCTATGAAAGTGCTTTCTATTTCGCTGGATTATCCGTATTATTGAGCGGAATTGTGCTGTTGGTCATTCCAATAAGAGACTGTTTTAAACGATCCAACAAATATTCTATATCATCCAAAAAACCGCGACAAAATATTAATACATAGAAAATTATGTATATTAATATGTGAAGTTTAATAAATTAACGATGTTCACCAAACAGTACTAGGTAAGTAAAAGTGAACACTCCATAATATGAAAAAAGTTGGCCAAGCACATTTGGGGTATTTTAAATCACTACTTACATCTTGATTTTAAAATATGTATTACTAACGTTTGATAAACGCTGTGTCACTGCGGTTTGTTAGCTCGCGCGATGGCTCTTATACATGCACAGCAATCAAAACAGTTTTCTTTGAGATCTGAAACTAACATGACAGTTGCACGTCACTCAAGAAACACGTAAGACAATCTTACGATTTGATTCGTACAAATGACGTAAGGAGATCCCACTTCATCGTTGTGGTCGAAAAATCTTTGCCGCAAGTCACTTGTGCTAACTTGTGTGAACATAGCTTGCTCATTTATTAAAATATACCGCACAAATGCAGCACCCCATCCCCTCCCCGAAAGAGTATAATGATATAAATTTCTCCGTCAAAGCAATAAGCATTAGAAAAAATATCACTCCTTCAAACTGCTACATGTACCAAAAGGGAAAGTTTCTAGGAAATATTCCCAGAAAGAGTCTCTCTTCAACATAAAATATCAGAGGAAAATGAGATTAGGAAACAGAAACAAGAGTCCAAATATGGCAAAAGAAGAGGTAGAATTAAAGAATGAAATCAATTGAAAATGAAAAGGCAGAATATGTTCCATCTGATACTGGCATTTCCATTTTCACATAGAGCTGCGATTCATATACGACGAACGCAAACTGGTAGACATATCTGCTGTTCCTACGGGTATTGAGCGTTACACAAGATACGCTGTCTCCAATTATCACTGTGGAGTGCCTTTTTTGCGGCCATCATTCTTATCCTTCCAGACTACTTTGTAATAGTTGGCCCTGATCGGAGTGACACGGCTTTGCTAATGTCGCTTCAACATATATTTTCATTTCTCGGTTGCATAGTTTCTGGCTTTGTAAGCAGCCATCCTAAAATCAACAAAGTGGCCCTTTTGGTGTTTTCAAATTTTGTTTCTGGAATTGTGACTTTTGCTTACACGTACTCTGTGCCGCAGACGTTTTCTGGGTTTGTAGCATTATCCGTCTTTGGTGGACTAAGTTCGGGGATTTACCTTGGGCTGGTAGTTGTTATCTCAGCGGATATGGTCGGGAATGATCTCACAGGGAACAGAATGGGCCTCCTGATGTTTGCAGGCGGCATTGGAACCGTTGCTGGACCACCTAAAGGAGGTAAAAGAAATTAAAATCAAAATCGTTCCATCAATTTCTTGAAAATAAAAGTGTCAAACAAGCAATAACATTTGTCATTTTTGGTAATGCAATCCGTAAAAAAATAAACATTTAGATAAATCTAATTATAGAACCTTTTCAACTATAACCTGAAAATATAAGACGGTAAAGTGTCAAAGAGGCAGTAATCATTGCGATTATTGGTTATGTTATGCTTAAAAATCTTTTGATAGATCTTTTTTTCATATATAAAAAATATGACCGATTCAACAGAATATGTTTAAAACTTATAAAGAAATATATACAAACTTAGCAACATTATATAAAAAGAAGTCTGTTTGACGTCATTTTGGTGTTTTAAAGTTTTCCACATAGCCCTATATCGTACTTACCCAACATAAGCGACTTCGTTCGTAAAGCGACATTGAGATTAAGCATAGCTGAACAGTATAACATACTTTTGAACTGAATACAATCGTGATCATGACCCTTTAAACTGAATAATTATGTTAAGTTGATAAAAAAAGTCTTGAAACATAGAAAGTGTCCTTTCTTATTCATAAAACTCCCAGTATAACATTACATTGATTTTGATAAGGTAATATTTAAAAGGTATTTTAAGTAAATAATTAACGGTTTGTTTCTTTCTTAAATTGAAATTAAATCTTCTTTCACTATGTTTTCAAAGACTTATCCGTATAATATATTTTTCACACCAGCAACACAGTTGTTGAAGTACTCTTTTGGTTTTAGGTAACCTTATAGACGAGACTGGTTCCTTGAATTTGCGTTTTTCTTTTTCGGGACAGCAGTGCTCTTGGATGGAATAGTTCTTGCGCATGTGACCCTTAAATGCGTTATAAAGAGAGGAAATAGAAAAAAATAGAACCAACATTAATAGATATCTGCATATTATTATAGAACATGTTTATCTTAAAAATTAGAGGAAGTCATAACTGTCTCGTTTCATATGTCAAACCTATTTAGAGCAATTTTTGCATAAGCTTGGACTTTCGGTAGGACGTAACTATCAAGTTTGCTCACCAAGATCTTTGAAAACCTATCAATATATTGCAGAGAAATCGTATAATAATATACAAATTAAGAAATTTTTAAAGAAAATTTGTTCAGGTTTATAATTTGCCATCAGGTCCACATGCCAGATGTGGTCACTGTCTAGCGAGCATGAGGGCGATAAAGACTGTGGTAGATGACTGGTGGCCCACCATGCTAACTTTGGCTTTTTATCTATACATGTAAAATCAGAAAAATAAATGTAATTGTATGTTTAAAAAAAATACCATGTACGCCTGTTCTGGAATTCTTTGAATGCTTTATTTCCCTTAAATTACTCTTTGTACAATATTAAATGAAAAGCAAAATGTTATCAAATCGTGTAAATGTATATTAGTATCTCCATGTAGAATCATGTGTAATATAATACTGTACACTTACTTGTTATTTGTATTAATGTTTATATAGTTATGATGTTAATAAAAGAGAGAAAAAGAGGTTTGCTCACCAAACCAAGCTTTCAAATATTGGAGTTCCTTCTTTCTTGTTCGCTAAGAGAAGCTCATCAATATAGACTATCGAAATCGGAATGGGTTTTTTTCAAATATCTACTCTAACGTGTGAAAATGACGCTGTTTTAACTGAAATATAAAAACTTGAATGAAGACTGACAAGAGTCGTTGCGTTCAATATATTTATATCTATTAGCCAATGATTGGAGAGTTAACAATGAGTAGACCCCGCCTTCATCAAATTGGAGTTTGACACGTACTGCCCAAAGTCCAAGCTCTTGTTACAATATTTATTATATAAATAGACTAGATGATATCCCGCGCAAGCGCGGGAAATAAAACTTTACATTAAGGTGTCATTACAGTAATTCCATGGCTGAGGCAAAACAATTTCCGAATTCCCCAATGAATTTGGAGTGTTTCCACAGGGACAAGAACTGATTTTTTATGAGATGAAAAACAACGTGTAAGATGTCTGACTATCCCAGTTTTGTAACAATGCGAGGTCATTTGAAATTTTGATGCGTGTTGTTTCCGGAGGGGGGGGGTGGCCCGAACTTGATTTTCAAGCACATGTGTAACTTCGACGTAAACAAAGTATCATGCCTTGCTGGATGCACGTGTGGTTTTTGCTACTAGATTGTAAATGAAGTGTTGATTAAAAAGATGTCAAGAGGATTTTCCCCAGAAGATCGTTTTGAATTCATAACCTGTATCTAAAGTTGCGCAATTTTGGTAAGAATATAAAGTAAAATTTAATACTGTAGTGACACCTGCATTAATTGGCTTTGGGTTTTTTTGTACACATATTTTTATATATATACTGTGTCCGAATTGTTTCTCTTACAGGTCAAGTTTAACAAAATTTGTAGACATAGTTTTTTTCTAATTTAATTACTTCATAATAATTAAAATGAGATGACAAGTCATAATTAGTCATTTTACATCATCATTCTCATTTATTTGATACAAAATACCATCCTACGACATATCGATCTGTACTATAGAAGGAGTTATTTCCCTTGCGTAAATTAACGTCATCAGAGACATTCCGATCTGACCGAGAGACGCAGACGATAGCGAGGAAAGCGGTTGTAAATGTTATAAAATAGTACAATGTGCAGCGCTAAATTGTAAAATAAAGTCGGACCAGGGGCTAAGTATGTACTTATTTCCCAGAGACCCACAATTTAGAAAAATATGGACTCTGAGGTTAAAGAGAGACGGTTTTGAACCCTCACAATACAGCTAATTGTGCGAACGCCATTTTGAAAAAGACCAGTTTACAATAAATCATGACATAGCTAACAACGTCAGGTTTCAGGTAAAATCAAAAATGCTGACACCTGGGGCGATTCCATCAATGTTTGACTTAACCGAACCCAAGGAAAAGAGATTAAAAGGATTTGCAAGTCAGTCGTTCATAGGAATTAAGTGGCAAGATCAACAGCCATCGAAAAAATCACGAAAAGAAGACGATATAGCGTAAGATTTTTTTGTGCTCTTTTTTCCTTCATAAAACACAATATTTTGAATGTTACATATCTGTTTACCCCATGATCTTGTACACGAGTAAACAATTACCGGCTTCGCGTACGAGTTCAGAGGAAATTCAAGATGCTCATAGCTGTATAGTATAATAGACCTAATTTAGTGTCAATCGTCAACGAGAGTATACACAACAGAGTACAGTCTTTTGTTTCATGTAATTATAGACCCAGGTCTATGACGTTGGATATATTATGTTCTAATTAAAACTATAATCGATTGTAATTTATTTAGCAGTGCACATTTTTAATTTAATCAAAACATTAATATTTATAAATATCATAATTTCTCAGGATTGGTGCATTTTAGATTTTGGACGGAAGGCATAATACATCTGCCGGTGAGTCAGTGATTTAAACAATAAAATGCTTTCTTTGGTGATTCACGAAGGTTATGAAGGTGGCGACATTGCAGAAAAAATACATAAGTAGTACATATGTAATTTTTTTCTGCAATGATCACTACCTTCATAACCCGCATAAATCATCAAAGAAAGCATTTTATTGTTTATATTTACATCTTTCTTTTAACAAATTAATAAATTGATTGTAAAAAGTAAGTTAAATTAGCTAAATTACTGTTAATGTACATCAGTAAGTTAGCTGAAAGAAACCTATGGGAATTTGAGTCTGACATCATCATGATTATTTCGAGCAGTCCGTGATTTTTCCTAGGTCGCTGTTGGTTTCGACCAATCGATAAACGGGCGTATAGATTTCATTCCTGTCAGTTTCGAAAGAGCTATGAATTAACAATAAGTTTCCGTAAGAAATAGAGTGAATCATACTCGGTAGATGTAAATATATATCATTGGATGCAGACATGTACACTATGCAGGATGAAGATCAGGATTTACAAGACAGAGCACAACATGATAATGATGTTTGTTTGTCACCTCAATCAGTTCAAACAGCCACAGAAACAAGTGGGCACATCTGAAAAGATGAAACAGAGTATGCACATATACTTTATAATTATAATAACAATGCATAGTTTTAAAAAATCAGAAGTACAAAGGAAAAATACAAAACAGGAGCAGAGCAAACACGGACCTCTAAAAAAAAAATAAAAAAAAATAGAGGTAGGATCAGGTGCTATGGAGGAGTGAGTATCCTCTGCTGACCGGTCACACCCGCCGTGTGCTCTTTGTCGTAATCGGGAAAAACGGAAAAGTCCGTAGACAATTAGGTGATTAATTATGGTCTACAATTAGTATGAAAAACGTAAGTCAGCATGCGACCCAGTGGAAGATTGTATTTGCTGACAAGGTCGTTGTATCGACCATAGATGTTTTACCTTCTTCTGAAGTGGAAAGAATTACTACAGGTACCCAAACTGATGACAGCTGCATAAATGATTTCCTAGACCACAGCTTTTTTGTCCAGTGATGAAAATGACAACAATGATGAAAGTAAAGAGAATGATTTAGACTGGATTCCGGAAAGTGACAACGAGGAGCAGAATCATATGCATCAAGATATTAACCCCGCCAAGGAAAGAAAGTTTATTGTTTTCAAATCCTGTCTAGATAATTTTTTTACATCTAGCTGTAGTTGTGGGTTCACATGCTCAATGTCAAAGACAATTTTAGGTTCTTACATCAACATTAAGAAATCTTGTGAAAACTGTAACACTCAGAGAAAATGGGAAAGTCAACCTACATCAAATTCTATCCATTATGAAACTTCATAATTGCTGGAGCTATTTTGTTCTCGGGTGGCAGTGCTCACAAGTTTTTAACTTTGTGTATGCATGCTTCAGTGCAGATGTTCAGTATAGGAACATATATGAAGATCCAGTCTTTGTATTTAGTCCCAACTATAGAAAATGTTTGGAAAAGAGAGCAATTACATCTCTTCACTACAGCGCGAGAGTCTGGAGAGCAGTTGAGACTGGGTGGAGATGGAAGATGTTGCTCTCCAGGCCACACTGTCAAATATCTTTCTTATACTTTGATGGACCTGAAGACAAACAAGATTCTGGATACACAGCTTGTGCAGGTAATTGTTTGTCTTAGTTTTTTTGTTATGAGTTTAACCATGAAATATTGTGATGCAGCATTATGATCAAAGTGTGTGCTTTTTACTGCAGTACTTAAAATGTTTGAATTCTAGAAAAATGAAATTAATAATTCTTATGCTATGGAACTGGAAGGGTTACAGAAAGGACTGGCTAAAATAGCAGAAGAGAAGTTACAAGTTTCACATTTAGTAACTGACCGTCACTCCCAAATAAAGAAGTACATGCGTGAAGTCCATCCAAAAGTTGCACACTGGTTTGATTGCTGGCACGTTGCAAAAGATATTTTTGCTTTTTTACTCTTTACTCTATAAAATGTATTGTCTTATCTTAAAAATTGAAATTGTATTTTCAAGAAGTAAGAAGCAGTGAGCAAAAAGAAGAACTGCGAGTTCATAGGCGATTGGTCTAGGTCAATCAGCAATCACACCTACTGGTGTGCGATGAGCAGTGATGGGGATGGGGAGCTGGTATCCCAGAAGTGGTGCTCCATTTTGAACCATGTTTGTAATGTTCATGAGGGACACGGTAATAAGTTTCCACGGTGTGAACATGTGGTTCTTAAAGATCGTCTTTGGACTAAGAAAGGTACTTCTAACTAGCACAAGATTAGAGCGACATACTTTTATACTTGTATCGAACACTTTGGGCTTAACACTACAGGTTTTTACAAATTATTAATTTTATATTGGTATTTTAAAAATGTAAGTAATAAGTAATAGTATACTTGAAAAAAAGTTATTCATTTCAAACCTTTTAAAATGTCAGATCATAATTCTAACTGGTATAAAAATAGATTCTCAGTTACATGTACCTTGTCTTTGTCTTTCTGTTTCACATGTAATGAGTTAGAGGGGAGAGGCCGAGCATGAAATTCGTTATTTTACTTTCCTTGCACTTTACATTTCAAAGTTATTATCAGGTTCTAAAGCTTACGAGGAGCTGGAGAAAATTGTCAAGGGCCGACTTCTAATGACAGATATTAGGAAAATATCTCCAGCAGAACAGACATCAGGACTGGAGGCTTTTCATAAAGTTCTGTGCCATTTTGCCTCAAAGTTTGTGCACTATGGAAGCAAAGTAAAGCAAAACTTGAGGAAACTCAAGCATTCAATATTCTTCTAACATGAATTAATTTTGTAAACATTAATAGCTTTCACTTTTTTAATAGGTTACATTTAGCTGCTCTCCATTTTAATGAAAACTCTACCAGACAGCAAGCAAAATATCAAAATGGCGATTTGATTTATAGCGTTTCATTCCCGAAAGGAAGGCAAGGTGAAGGAGTTGCCGAAGAAGTTAAAGTCGAGCAAACCTTCAGTAGGTGCAAGTAAACTAATTTTATAGCGGAATGTTGACATCTCTTGATCATATGCTATCACAACTACATTTTCTATTTACAGATTACATTAACCAACTTTTTGAAGAGCTCGTCTTCAGAAGAGAAGTCCACAGTTCTTTTACAGAGGCGCCTGCTGCTGACAATCTAGACAATCGGCATAAACCAGTTCCAATAGCCCGAATGGAACAAAGAGCCAGAAAAGAAGATATTGTAGCATCTCATAGATTCATATTTACTGATTAAATACATCAAAAATATAACATTAGTTGGATACTTAAAGCCACAATAGTTTTTGTGAAGGAAATGTCTGTCGTATTTTGTTAGCAACACAAGAGGGCAGTATTCGTCTATTTGTCTTTCCAACTCTGTGGTAATTCCGACGGACAAATCTTCTGTATGCAAGATATCTATAGAGTCTGAAATTAATAGAAGTTGAAAAAACCCAGTGAGAAAAATAAGTTCTATAATATGCAATGTTATACAATTTACTTCCATACATAAGCCGCTAATTAATTCAGAAAAAGTACACTGTACTAGTAATGATTTTACAGTTACTTGCTGAAACCATCAAACTTGCTCGCGAATGAATTGACCTTCTTCAAGTCTACCATTATTCTGGATATATTCATACTATGAAGTTTGTAAAACATAATGATTTAAGCAGTTCACTATGAAGCCTTCATGCTGAGTGATACATTCTAGACCCTGTTCCTCTATTTTGCCATCTACAATTAGTGTGCCTAAATACAGCATTTGTTTTCCTTTGCAGTTGGCATTTGGGCACAGTTTCCACAGGAACACCTAAATTTAAAAAAGGGGTGATGATTTCATTTGATTTGGGGACACGTCCATGTTCTGATGTGATAGTGCGGGCATCGTTTAACATAAGAGCATATGACACGACGAAGTAAATAAATTCGAATTTGTCATAAAACGATGTTTCAAATTTTTGCCTAGAAGTATTTTAGAGATTGAAATGGCTGTAAATGAACTTTGTGGGACGAAGACTACTTCACGAAATGAAAAAAATATTTACGACAATGTCGTGACAATGACAGTTCTTGGTAAAACTTTCTCTTGTAGGTCTGACTGCCAAGTCGAATTTGACCAGATATCGTATCACAGCTGCACAAGACATATGTAAATAAATGTAAATAGTAAGAAAAAAAATGAAATTTATTCACTGTTGAGTGTTGGGACAAAACAATCTTCAGTGATTAAAAAGATGCAGTTCTCCATTTTTGTAGATGATGTGTTTTAAACAAAGATAAACGACCGTCATGAACAGTGTGCAAATGATATTACCGTTTATATATATATCGATATCATAGTGTATGTACTGTATATTGAAGTTACAAAAGATATATCTGAACTAAAACAAGACATGTAAATAAAAGATCGAGGAAATACTGCGTATCAATTTCTACAATTTATGAATTAAAAGTTTTGCATACCAGCTGTCGACAGGACCGAAAGTGGCATCCTCGGAACTTTGCACTAAGTCTGATGATGGTGCTTCTTCGGTCTCCAATTCCGATTCGCTTCCTGGCGAATTAGTCATAGTGCGATCTGTAGAACTTACCATTGGTTCATACATATACGACTGAATTCTCAGTATCAAATCAATTTCGGGTATTTCACCGTCACTATCATTATCAATGAAATGAGCCATTTATCTCGGTGTCTCTAATGACGTCATAAAAAGGGGAGGTAACATCGTTGGTAATGTTAAAAAAAATTAGTATGACACTGGTTTTTATCCCTAAACTGTCGTTTTAAAAATATGCTAACATTGAAATTATAGTTGATTTTCATAAAATTTTTAATTTATTGACATAAGGAGCATATTTATAAAACTCAAAACTCAACTTTATTTATTTTACAACGATTGATAAACAAGTTCTACAACTTATATTAATATCTTTCGTTGGCGCGAGGGGGTCATTAATGTGGGAGGAAGCCGGAGTGCCCGGAGAAAACCCACGTGTTCAAGCGGGCGACATCAATACCCTTTCACATACAACCACTGTCGATCATTGGGATCGAACTCGGGTCGCAGCGGTGAGAAACGAGTGCATTTATAATCATTACACTTAACCTTTAATTGTTTTTCTTAATCTATTTTTTTAAAAATTGAAATCATAAAGCAACTGACTGGGTATTTAGAAGAGCGGACAGGAATGAAAACCTAAACTGAAATTGATTATATGTGACCTAAATTCTTTTTGTTGCAGCTGACTGAAAAATTACAAACTTTTTTTACTTTTAACTGTTTGTTCCGTATGCAGTTTATTGTTGCAATTAAACATATTTTCATTTTTTGTATTATTTATTGTATTAAATGTCGATCTTCAATCGCATATATAAAATCTCAATCGCCCAATGATTTTTATTTCAAAACGGGGAGGGAGATGTAGTGCGTCGTATCTCTTTTCTAAATTGAATGTCCAATTTCACTATAATTTTAACAGTCCAAAATAAGTTTTCTATATCTAAATTTCATATAAAATCCCGGTTTGAAACAAAAAATGGAGGTGGTTGGCCCATTTCCTTCCATCTGAAGCAACGTCCCCGTTTTATGCGTACATCATTTATTCATATACGCTAGATTTCATATATGCAGTAGAGTTGTCAATACAATCTGTTCATGGTTCACAAATTTATTAATTCATAACAATACCAAATTGTCAGTGGTATAAAAAAGTATATGAATTCTAAAAACGCGAGAGCATGCATATTTTTTTTTTGTATATTTAAAAGCTAAGTTGTCTGATCCAAGGTATCTGCATGCCCTATGCATAGTGAACTTGCCCTACATCATTAGTCAGCCCGCGTTCTTTGTTACACCGTTCTAAAAAATTCTTTCGATAAAAAGTAAAATCGCCTATTCAAGAAACGATTTATTTTTTCAAAATTTGTCAAATCTAAAATTCTATGTATACTCTAAATAAATTCCAGCTAAATATATTAACACTTTACATAATTATTCAATATTATTTCATCGCAAGTATATATCATACCTGTAAACCCTCCCGCATCTCGAGGGAGACTCTCGCAAAATGGCCTAAAAGTCTAAAATCCCCCACATCCAACCAATCTACCGCGCGGGAGACTACGTATTTGTTTTATAATGTCCCATAACCCCCCCCCCCCTTTCTGAATCTTCACATGCTCATTTCAACAACAACTGATGGTTTTTCTGTGATTTTGACTTCAAAAGCTATTATATAGCTTGATTAGATAAAAATCCATCCAAGTACTGCCTACCATGATCATAGTATGCCTACCGTGATCATAGTATGACATGTTTTCGCCTAGTTTACTTTTTACGATTACTTCCCGTTTTGACTAAAATCAGTTACGTATTTTGTAATGCATATTCCGGATAAAAATATAAGTGAAAACACATAATAAATATATTGAACATCCAGCTGTTACTCTGAAACACCAAAGAAAAATTAACAAAGCCAGTGGTGTCACTTACATGTAACAGGCGCACAGGTAAAGCACCCAAGCCACGTGCATTGAGGCGTGACTTATCCGTCTGGCCAGCACTGTCGGTAAAATCAAAGTGATTTGGGAAGACAGTGTTTATACAAGCTACCAATTAGAGTGTAGCACGTAGAAGAAGTGTAAAACCATTTGACAGAATTTTTTAAAACTAATATTATGAATTACAGGAGAAATAATATTGTGTATTAAAAATCTATCCTAGAAATACATGTAAAGGGAAAAATCTCATAATAAATATCATTACAGTGGTATTATATTAATTGGGTTTGACTGCCAATTCAAAATAAGCAAAATTTTCTGTGTATATCCTAGATGTCAGCAGTGATGGTTCACAGATAACTCTTTTTTCAATATTGAACAATAAGACTCAATATGAAAAGTTACAACATTTGCTTCTTTTATTGTAGCACTCAAACAAAATACTGTAAATTCCTAATGAAACGCGAGGAATTAATATCCGCGTAAAATCGAGAGAAGCACATCTCGCGGATTTTAAAATCTCGCTTTAATTTTTTGGACAGGTGTAAACTATTTCGAATTATGATAAAAATTCGGCGTTTGCGATTTTATATTCTCGCGATTTAATGCAAAACCGTTGAATCGCGGAATTAAGTACTCGCGTAAAATAAGGAATCTACAGTAATAGTTTCTAAAAAAAAATTCTAATGGTTTTCTAAACACAGCAACTCAAGTTAAAATTGCAAACTGGCAGTCATAGAAATAATTAAATTTTAAAAGATTGCAAATGCATTAACATTGTGAAATAAGGCATTTTACAATTTTGTTATATATTTGCATTAATTTATAACTTTTCACGTGAGGAAATGTCGTTAATGCAAAATATCCCCCTTAGTCAAGTTTTTATGGGGGAGATTCTCCCACATAGTAGCCTTGAAAGGTAACAGATATGATATATTTTGATAAGAACTCCTACTGACCTGGATCCGCCAAAGCGTGTCCACCACCTTACTCTCATTTTTGCTTTTTCGGGCTGGTTTGTGGAAATGAAAGTAGGTTTTTAATGAATTTCACGATAAATACTTATCAGGTATAATTCAGTTATTGTTTACGGACATCATCTCTCACAAGTGTTAAAATACCAAATGTGTAAGCAGTTACTCAGGTGCAGGCATTTCGAAATTTATTAGGTAAACGTATAGAAAGATATAAGAAAAGCACTTGATGTTCAAGTTACAATGAGTATGCAAAAACCTATGCGTTCTGGCTTCGTAGATTCGCCATATTTAATAGCAAAATTATGATTTTTGAGACGATTTGAGGACATAGCGTGTGCTCTCCTCCAAAATTGCACACCTACCTGGACTTTTTGTATAATTGTTGTGAATATGTCATCACTTGAATAGTTGTGCAATTTAAGGACATAAAAATGACATTGTGGATTGTGAGAGATGCAGATGATATTTTAAAGTATTATGGATGTTAGTGCGGTGCGAAATTTGGGGCGGATAGAAAGAAAAACCATGAATAATACCTGGGGGTTAGTTATTGCCGTTTCGGCATTTCTGATTCAGTTCATCGTTTATGGGGTCAGTCTTTCCTTTGGAATATATGTTATAGAAATTCAAAAAGAGTTTGATCAAGGCTTATCTTTGATTTCATCCATTGGTTCCATACAGTTTGGGTTCCAACTGTCTGTCGGTGAGTATTTTTCTCTCTCTTACATTGCAAGGATATATTAGTTATAGGAACCTAACATTTTATCAAATTAAACATATTGTTGATTGTTGGGTATCTTTTGTGTCCGGTTTTTAAGATAAAAAAGAAAGATATTTAATTTTTTAAGTATTTACTTTTAATGTGCCCCTAACTCGATAGATTATAACTTTTTGGACAATGTTAACAACATACAAGTTTGTTTCAAAAATTACTTTTTCAGGACCTCTGGCCAGTTTTTTAATGAGAAAAATGTCATACAGGAAAGTTTGTTTGCTGGGAGCTTTGTTAAGCAGCATTGGATTATCCGTATTACCCTTTAATCCGAATTTGCCATATTTGATTGTGTTTTATGGAGTTGTCACAGGTAAGAAAAGTACAGTGTGTGTATTTTAAAAAAAGAAGAAGGGGGAATAGAGTAGGGTGATAGTTAAACATCGTTTGATTCTTTTGAAATTCAGTTATTTCAGTGTTAAATTTGTAAGAAACAAATATGAAGAATCAAAACTCCGCATGTAAACCTCCTTATAAAATGACGTAATCTTCATAATTATTTTTATACTTTTCACCACAATGATTACAGGCTTATGAATCATTAATATGAAATTCATTGTAAATAATTAAATGACCCTTTTAGCGACGTCACATATATATAAAAAAAATTACACAACCTTTTTTTTCTTTATAATTTATTATTTTTGAAATACCATCATACACACAATTACACCCACAAGAACCAAGCACAAACACACCAACACTCACACACGCATATGTATTTTAAATAACATGTAAATTATATGCATGTCATTATATTACTAAACAGTGGTTATCTGCCGCAAATTAAAAACCAGAAATAAAAAGAAAACACATAATAATAGTAAGAAATGAAATTGTAGTTGTAATATTAACATGATTAATGATTAAAAAAAAGAGAAAGAGAAAAAGTTATCTGTCAAATATGTCTTTCCAAACATCCCATTGTTTTTCAAATTTATGCAATTTGAAACTTTGAATTGCAGCATATCTTTCAACATTAAATTCTACCTTTAAATGACTAAGAAAACTAATCAGGTTTGGCACCTTGTTCAACATCAGACACGAAAATAAATACTGTTTCATAGATAAAATAATAAATTTAATAACTTTGTTATGACAGGTCAATGGAAGTTCACCAAAAATAATATTTAGCATATTAAATCCAATCCTTTCAGAAGTTTTTCTGTAAATATGAAGACTCAATTCATTCCACAGAATATACATTTTATTACAAGAAAGAAAAATATGGACTATGGTTTCTATATTTTTCTTACATAATCCACAGCTGTCAAAAGACTTAATATTATTTTTTTAAGGTAATACCAAACTGGAAGAATTCTAAACTGTAACCATTGAACAGAAGAATCACTGGTTGTCTTAAAACAAACTTTGAAAACATCCTTTACTAAAATATCATCAACACCATATGGGGTTAGCTCTGTCTTCTATTCATGTATAGCTCTTTCTCATTCAATATATTGTAAATGATTTTAGTACATTTTTCAGAAAGTAAAACAGGTTGAAAATAAACCCTGGCATACATGGGTAAGGAATTCTTTTAACAGAAGTCTTATCAATAGTTCATAGTTTCAATGCTATTATATTGCATAATACATATATCATTAAGGTTATGTATGCGTTTAAATACATCAAAAACTAAAAGATTACAATTCTCATAAAAAAATCTTGCACTACTTTTACCCCATATTTATACCATGATTTAAAAAAAAAATTTTGTTGGCCATTTTTATATTGGAATTATACCATACTGGAAAATTTAAAATATTGTCTATAATTTTTGGATGGATATTATTAGTTTTTATATAATATGACCAAGAATTGAGAACATCTTTCCAAAAGGCATTGTTTTCTTTATGTAGACATTCCAATACAAAAGTATCTCCAAAATCATATAATTTCTGTAAAACATTTATACAACTTATCATTTTGCATGTATCAACAAACTTACTTATCAAAGGTTTTTTTCTGATATTTTCATTGTAGATTTAGATAATGTTCAAAATTAGAAATATGTTCTATTCTCTTCATACATTTATGTAAGCCACGGGTGACAATATGCATCATAATATTTCGTTGATTGATTTGATAACGTTTTATAGTTTAGGATAACTTTTCTCTACATACCATCTCACACACTCTCGGGGCTCTGGTTTGAAGAAAAAAGGGGCCTGGTGACAGGAGTGGTAACTTCCGGTTCTTCACTAGGAGGCGTTGTGTTTCCATTTATTATCAAGATGTATGGGTGGAGAGGATCCATGTTCATACTTGCCGCTGTTAACTTGCAAACATTCATACTAGCTGGGCTTTTGAGAGAGTCCCCGGTACAAAGTGATTGGAAAAAGACAAAGATGAAAACTGTAGACACTGACATTTCAGAAAGCACAACGACTGTTTTTACCGTTCATGATGTGTCTGAAAACTCCAATGCTTGCCATGGATCAACAATAGCAGATGGTAGGTCTTCACAAAAAGCTATAAAGATGGCCGAAACCCTCGTTACAAAATCAAAATCGAAACTGCTGCAACTTTTGAGTAATGGTCCATATGAGCTTTTTACAATTAACAATGTTTTATGGAACATCGGTACTTCATTGTTCGTACTCCTTGGTCCCGATTACTACACCAAAATTGGTTTAAGGAGGCTGGGGGGTCAAAAAAAAATTCTCCAAAATTCACAAAATTTGCATAAATGTTTCATGCAATCTTAATTTACATTTTAATGTGAAAGACCACATCACAATCATCGTTAATTTTATCATTTATTGCATCTGAAGAAATAGCACGTTATGTAAAAAAAAAAAAATTATGAAAAATATATGAAATAAAAATAAAGGCAAAAAACATACCAATAACATCACAAAAAATTAACACAGTAACAAAAACTTAACATTATTTGTTATAAAGAAAAATATCACAATTTTACCAAAAATATATATTGTCACAAAAATGCAAATATGTAAAACAAAAAAAAAAGTAGCCACAAGATTATTTCCAAATTTTAACATAATAATAATCAATACATGTGTAATAAAGATTGAGCATTGAAAAAAAATTTTCGATGGTAGAATTTAAAAAAATAAAAAATAAAAGAAAAATATTTGAACAAAACAAAATGGAGTTTTACAAGTTACCTCCCTTTGAAAAGTTAGAAAATGCTGAAAAACAGCTGAAATTATTTTTTTGGCATCTTGTAACCCTTGGTTTACCACCAATTGACTCTTTAAATAATGTTTCAATACCATCATATCCATTTCTTTCAAAAGACAAATTCAGTACAATGTAAGAGTTATAGAACATTAAAGTGAAAATCTTTTTTGTGTAGAGATAAAAACGCTCTAAAATGGCAGCCACCCCCCAGCCTCGTTAAGCTTGACCCAGGCGGCAACTCTTTCATCCATTGCTCAAAGTACAACAGTATGCGGTAGCGTCGTAGGGGGATTTCTGGGGAATAACCACAGCATCAATAGATGTGTGTTGTATTTGTTCACAAACTTTGTGTCGGGGCTGTGTATCATAGCCTTAACCTTACCGGTATTACATACCATGTTGGCCCTCGCTTTGGTCAACTCCCTTTGTGGATTAGCTAATGGTATTTCACTGAGCCTTACTGTAATCTTGGTCTCGGATTTCTTGGGGAGTAAGCTGATCGGGGATGGAATGGGTTACCTTATGTTAGCCTGTGGAGTAGGCTGTTTCATTGGACCGCCGTTTAGAGGTAAGACGTCATTATCATATTCTGTTAATAGTTCTTATATACAATGTGTTTCTTCATAAGAAGTACCACGTAAAAGCGTCTGGGATAATGAGAATGAATGTTAAAAATGAATAATAAAATTCAAGATAACGATTGTCAACAGTTTATTCCCAAAATAGAATTGCAGAATTTGTTCATTGAAGTGTCTTTGTATGTGTCAATATGCATTCATCTGCGTTAATTAAAAGATTAAGTGATTTGTTTTATATTTTGGTATTTATTTCATTTTTAGGTTACCTGAAACAACAAACAGATTCCTATGAAAGTGCTTTCTATTTCGCTGGATTATCCGTATTATTGAGCGGAGTTGTACTGTTAGTCATTCCAATAAAAGACTGTTTTAAACGATCCAACAAATATTCAATATCATCCAGTAAACCACGACAAAATATACCTAATTAATACATAGATAACTATATACATTAATATGTGAAGTTTAATAAATTACCGATGTTCACCAAACAGTACTAGGTAAGTAAACGTGAATTTTCCACAATATGAAAAAAGTTGGCCATACACTTTCATTGATATCCTTCATATATGAAACATTCATATGGGGTATTCCGAATCACTATTTACATCTTGATTTTGAAATATGATAAACGCTCATTTGTTTAGCTGCAGTTTGTTAGCCCGCGCGATGTCTCCTGGACATACCCAGCAATCACCACAATTTTCTTTGAGATCTGAAACGTACCTGACAGTTGCACGTCACTCAAGAAACACGTAAGATAATCTTACGATTTGATTCGTACAAATGACGTAAGGAGATCCCACTTCATCGTTGTGGTCGATAATCTTTGGCGCAAGTCACTCAATTGTGCTCACTTTTCGTCAAACTTTCGCCATGGGAACATAGCTTGCTCATTTATTAAAAATCCGTACAAGTGTTGCACCCCCTCTCCGAAACAGTATAATGATATAAATTTCTCCGTCAAAGCAATAAGCATTAGAAAAAATATCACTCTATCAAACTGCTACCGAAAGGGAAAGTTTCTAGGAAATATTCCCAGAAAGAATCTCTCCTTAACATAAATGATAAGAGGAAAATGAGATTAGAAAACAGAAACAAGGGTCCAAATATGGCAAACGAAGAGGCAGAATTAAAGAGTTGAATCGATTAAAAATATAAAGGCAGAATATGTTTCATCTGATACTGGCATTTCGATTTTTACATAGAGCTGCGATCGATTCATACGACGAGGGCAAACTGGTAGACACAACTCCTGTTCCTACAGGCATTGAGCGTTACACACGACACGCCGTCTCCAATTATCACAGTGGAGTGCCTTTTTTGCGGCCACCATTCTTATCCTTACAGACTACTTTGTAACCTTTGGCCTTGATCAGAGTGACATGGCTTTGCTAATGTCGCTTCAACACATTTTCTCAATTCTCGGTTGCTTATTTCTGGATTTGTTAACAACCATCCTAAAATGAACAAAGTTGTTCTAATGGTATTTTTAAACTTTGTTTCTGGAGTCGTCACTTTTGCTTACACGTACCCTGTGCTGCAAACGTTCTCTGGGTTTGTAGCGTTATCCGTCTTTGATGGACTAAGTTCGGGGATTCACCCTGGACTGGTAGTTGTTATCTTATCGGATCTGGTCAGAAATGAGGACATGGGAGACGGAATGGGCCTCCTGATGTTTGCAAGTGGCATTTGAACCGTTGCTGGGCCACCTAAGGGAGGTAAAGGAAATTAAAATCACAATCGTTCCGTCAATTTCTTGAAAATAAAAACCTTAAAGTTTTAAACAGGCAGTAAGAATTGTCTTTTCTTGGTTATGTTATTCGTAAAAAACATTTAGTTACATCTCATTAAAAAACTTTTCATCCATATCCTGAAAATATAAGACCTTAAAGTGTCATAACTGTAATAGCTTTGTTCCATATACTTTTAAAAAGGACCCCACTGGAAACAAGCTTTCGAGCTTCCATGGGTTATCCTTGTACCATATGTCTTTGAAATACTATGTCTTTCAAATTATAATCATTCTTGACGCGTACTATGTACAATAGGTGTGAAATGATACCAATTAAATCTATTTATCTAGGCAGTAATAATTGACATCGTTTGTTATGCTATCCTTAAGACCTTTTGATAGATCTTATTATTCATATATAAATAACAATATGACCTACTCAACAGAATATGTTTAAAACTTATACAAAAATAAAAAAATATACAAAAATATAGTCATTTGGGGTATTACGAATCACCTTCCGTTTCGTGTTTTCGGATGTTTGAATTGTCGCTTTGCAATGTTCAAAACATCAACGAACAAAAAATACCCTTCAGTGATCAGCAGCAATATATAGACTATCTATGTACAAAATTTAGAGAGAAAATATCGTACATTAATAAATTTGTGGTATAAAAATGTATTCGATGAACTCAATGAAGAAAATTAGCATGGTGAAAATGCTGCTCAATATTTCTTATTTATGCTGTAGCTTTGATAATCAAAGAAAATTGGCAAACTGTATGTTGATAATCAATATTATAAGCTCTTAAGAACTCTTAAGTTTTTTTTCTTCGAACCTAACAAATGTAGACTTAATTCATGCAATTTCAACTCCCTGGCTTCAGTATGGGGTATATCGAATCTAGTGTGTACATAATGACCGAAACGGAATAAATCAGGGCTCACGTGTATTGACTGTGCATTTCGTTTAATTGTTTTTGTTTATGCAAAGCAATAATATTACAACGCTAGGGCTATAAAAAAGACAAATTTTCTATATGGTGAGGGATTAATTCTGGTCTCTACACGTTTCCTCTTTTTTTTTTTACAGATAACATGTACAGGAGATGCATAGGGGTGTTATTAAAATTTCAGTAGTCAAAATCATGGACTAAAATAATGATTTCTTTACTATTATTAGACTGTGGGGAAATAAGATGAACTAATTTGTTAAAAATATTATTTTTGCCAGACTGTTTTGTGCCAGTATAGCTACTGATTCCAAATACCCAGAAGTGACTCGCAATACACTAAAATGGTGGTGTCATAAGAACCCCTATCTAAGTTGCTACTTCAAAGATAGCAATATATTGTGATAAAATCAGTTTCCTGATATAATTTCCTTTCTTTTGATATCGAACAACCAATTATAAACATACGTTTCACATATTTTGCAACCAAGCTGTAAAAAGTGATTCGGAATACCCCAAATGACTGTATACAAACTATTAAACACTATGTATAAAGAAGTCTGTTTGACGTCGATGTGGTGTTTTAATTTTTTCTCATATTCCAATTTCGAACTTCCCCAACATAATCGACTTTGTTTTTAAAACGACATCATATCGAGATTAAGTATAGCTAAACAGTATAATAGAATTTTAAAATGAATAATTATATTAAGTTGAAAATTTTCTTGTAACATAGAAAGTGTGCTTTTATATTTATAAAAATCTCAGTATTGGTTTTGATAAGGTACAATTAAAAAGGTATTTTAAGTATATAATTAACAGCTTGTTTCTTTCTTCTTTCACTATGTTTTCAAAGACTTATCCCTGTATTCTTTTACATCTGCAAGGTCATTGAAGTACTCTAAAATTTCATTTTCATCTTATGGTTTTAGGTAACCTTGTAGACAAGACTGGTTCCTTTGAATGTGCGTTTTTCTTTTACTGGACAGCAGTGCTCTTGGCTGGAATAGTTCTTGCGCCTGTGACCCTTTAAGGCATTATAAAGAGAGGGAAATCGGAAAAATACTTGGTTTCTTCGTTCACTAAATCGAACCCACCACATAGATAATAATCTGCATAATATTGTAACAGAGCATGATTATTTTAAAAATTGATGAAAGTCATAACTGTCTCATTTTCATATGTCACACCTGCTTAGAGCCATTTTATCAAGAGTGTGGACTTTCGGTAGGACGTAACAATCAAGTTTGCTCACCAAAACAAGCTGTCAAGTACTTTCTTTCTTGTTCGGTAAGAGAAGCTCATCAATATTCATTGACTATCAAAATTGGAAAGTTATTTTTAAAATATCTGCTCTAATGTGGGAAAATGACGCTCTTTTAACTGAAATATACAAACGTGAATGAAGACGGACAAGAGTCGTTGCGTTCAATATATTTATATCTATTAGCCAATGACTGGACAGTTAATCATGAGTAGACCCCGCCTTCATCAAATTGGGGTTTGACACGTACTGCCCAAAGTCCAAGCTGTGGTTAAAACGTTTCTTAAATTGCTATACAGAAGAATTTTGTTTAGAAGATAGATCCTTTATATGGAATTTAATCAACTTAATTTAAAGATGTTATTTACTAGTACTCAGGGTTTGAGTTGTCAAATTCGGATTGTTATATAGTTCTATGTCATGAGTAAAAATTGTTCTTAACACAAAGAATTATTCATAAAATGAATTATTGTTTACATAATATTCGATATTTTTACTATATCATGGAATTAGGCTCAAACAAAATTGACTATAGCAAAACAGAGGAAATTCGGACAAAATTTTGTTCAGATTTTGTTTTCCGCTAAAACATTTTTAGCAGTACTTCAATATTAAAAGTTAAGATTTTACTTGTTGGTCAATATAATTTTGCATAATTTCTGTTGGTTTTATCTCACTTATTCATTATGATAATCGTATGGCACGCAATGCAAAAATATTCAAAAAAAAATTGAAAACGATCAAAGTCACCATATCTAAAACTTTTTAGAATTGACTAAATGTAAATTTTATGCCAGCAGAATAAGGTAAATATAAGTGGTTTAATACTATAAATGATCTAGTGTTATCATCATTTAGTTTTTTTTTCTAAATTGAATCAAAAATAGGTAGGGGTTTGAAAACTGATATAGGAAATTTGGACTGAAATATTTTTTAAAATTTTTACGTCATTTTTTCGTCAGTGGAATTCTTTTTCCATTCTGAGTAAACGTCACCCTAATGCAGTCATGATTTCTTTGCCCTAAGGGGATGTCCGAGAAAATAGGTGACAAGCGCACATGTTCACAACAACAGGTTCGATAGGGATGCTTATGTGTTTTAAAAAATTAAAGGAGAAACGAATCTTCTGTGAGTTGTTTAATTTAAATGAATTGTGTTTAAATCATTTGTCATAAATTGCTTATCCTATTAAACAGATTTTTGAAGAACTTAGATAATGAAAAGAACACGGTAGCTCATACATGTCATACTAGTCATGTCATAGCCCGGATCTATTGCACAGATCTATTTATAACATCTGTAATGGCGGCATACACCATGTACACAGAGATAGTGAATACGCAGCTCATTGCTATGTAGATTATGTACTGCATAGCACAATACAACTAAACAAGTGCTACACCTGTAAGAAAAACATTATGGTGTATATTACACACCCCTTTCTTACAAATTTTGTCAAGAAGTGCGTATTATATAAGGCAAATACGGTAATGCATTTTAATTTATTTTTGACGGGCAAAAAAATTGCCTGCGGACTAGTTAAAATAAAAAGGCACTAGTCCGGCTGAACTAATGCATAAAAAAGTGTCGAACCCTGCATGGATATAAATGACAGAATGGTTATGAATTAAATTACATTGAAAGTGAAAGTTTTATAAAGTTGTAAAAGGTGATTAACACGCTATATTAATATTAAAGTCTTGCTAACATTCTAAAAATTTATTTTAAAATAAACAAGAGGCCCATGGGCCACATCGCTCACCTGAGGAACAATAGGTATGATAAAATCAGCTTAATGGAGTCATAACACAAACTATCTCGACAATGTAGTATAATACTTGTAGATCCTGTATAAATAAAAATCAATTTTTTCAACTGGATATTCTTATGTTTATTATCATTAGTCCCTTTTCTAACCAGATGATTTTATAGTAATATCACATGTTGAGCATTGCAGCTCTCAAAAAGATCCTAAACAATTGTTTATATATGAGATATAAACCTACATTAAACTATGAACCCCTTGTGAGACCCAATCGTCCAGGAATCATCCAGAAGCCAAAGTCTAAACAATATTAAATAATCACCTGACTGATTAGTTTCTGAAAAGCAGAATTATAAAGATTTACTCTTAATATTCCTAGGTAAAAATTCCACCCCCATTGTGGCCCCACTCTATCCCCAGGAATCATGATTTTTACAACTTTGAATCTACACTACCTGAGGATGCTTCCACATAAGTTTCAGCTTTCCTGGCTTATTAGTTTCTGAGAAGACGATTTTTAAAGATTTACTCTATATATTCCTATGTAAAAATTCCACCCCCATTGTGGCCCTACTCTACCACTGGGGGTAATGATTTTCACAACTTTAAATATACACTACCTGAGAATGCTTCCACACAAGTTTCAGCTTCCTGGCTGATTAGTTTCTGAGAAGAAGATTTTTAAAGATTTACTTTAAAGATATATATTCCTATGTAAAAATTCGACCCACCCATTGTGGCCCTGTCCTACCCCCGGGAGTCATGATTTTCAAAACTCTGAATCTACACTACCTTAGAATGCATCCACATAAGTTTCAGCTTTCCTGGCCAAATGGTTCTTGAGAAGAAGATTTTTAAAGATTTACTCTATATATTCCTATGATAAAAATTGACCCTCCATTGTAGCCCCACCCTACCCCCCGAGGGTCAAGATTTTCACAACTTTGAATCTACACTACCTGAGGATGCTTCTACATAAGTTTCAGCTTTTCTGGCCAAATGGTTCTTGAGAAGAAGATTTTTAAAGATTTACTCTATATATTCCTATATAAAAAGTCGACCCCCCATTGTGGCTCCACCCTACCCCTCAAGGGTCATGATTTTCACAACTTTGAATCTACACTACCTGAGGATGCTTCCACATATGTCTCGGCTTTCCTGGCCTAACGCTTTCTGAGAAGAAGATTTTTAAAGATTTACTCTATATATTCCTATATAAAAAGTCGACCCCCCATTGTGGCCCCACCCAACCTCCGGGGTTCATGATTTTCACAACTTTGAATTTACACTACTTGAGGATGCTTCCACATAAGTTTCGGCTTTCCTGGCCTAGCGGTTTTTGAGAAGAAGATTTTTAAATATTTCCTCTATATATTCCTATGCAAAAAGTCGACCTCCCATTGTGGCCCTATCCTGCCCCCGGGGGTCATGATTTTTCACAACTTTGAATTAACACTACCTGAGGATGCTTCCACACAAGTTTCAGCTTTCCTTGTCAAACGGTTCTTGAAAAGAAGATTTTTGAAAATTTCTCGAACATTTTCATTAATTCATAATTATCTCCCCTTGTAAGAGGGTTTGGTCCTTAATTTTCCCAACTTTGAATCCAATTAGGCTAAGGATGCTTTGTGCCAAGTTTGGTTGAAATTAGCCCAGTGGTTCTTGAGAAGATGTTGAAAATGTGAAAAGTTTACAGGCGGACAGACAGACAGACAGACGGACAGACGGACGACAGACAAAATGTGATCAGAATAGCCCACTTGAGCTTTCAGCTCAGGTGAGCTAAAAACAAAAGAATCTTTTTTTTATTTATTATATTTTTTGCAAATCTATTGCAGTTCTGCTCAGGTCATGTGTAATCGAAAATTTAAGAAAAAAGCAGATTTGTTTAAATTGAAGAAGCGGGGACTGGAAAGTGGATCCTTAAATATGAAGTATATACTGTTTATGAGATCATATTCTCTATTTTAGCCAAGTGCAGTTATTGATGATTATTATACAACATAAAAGACACATCTTTCAACAACTACGGAGACTAGATGGTCCACACATTAACCATCAGACCTCCCTAATTTTTAAAATAATTTATTTCGCTATTATCTATTATATAGTAAAGAAGAATTTCGTAAAATTAAGCTTCAAAATTTAAGTGTTTGCCTATATCTTTATACAGATTACTTCTTATAAAGGAGCTTTACATAGTCTAAAAACGACCACAACCATCCAGCCCTTTTAAATCTGAATTCAATTCTATAAACACAGAATTCACGGATTTTAGAGTTATCAGATTTTGCCAAGTACATGTAGCAAACGACTTTAAAAGAAGTAAGTTTCAATTTTTTAAAACTTAAAAAAAAGGCTTTGTCTTTTAAACTTTTTACACAAGATGCATATAAATCTTTTAACTGTAAAGACTAGAAGCTGCTTAATAACTGCCCATAAGTAAAAGCAACCCAATGATATATATATCAAACACCCGATGTTCAAGTTACAATAAGTATGGAAAAACCTTTGCCTTTTTGCTTTGTAGATTCGCCATATTCAATGCAAAATCACGATTTCTGGGACGATTTGAAAACAAAGCGTGTGCTCGTCTCCCAAATCATACATAAACATGGACTGCGGTTAAAAATCCCTGTTTTTGAATAATTGTTGTGAATATGTCATCAGTCCTGAAATAGTTGTGCAATTTCAGGACATAAAAATGATATTGTGGGGTTTGTGAGATGCAGATGATATTTTGAAGTGCTTGGGATGTTAGAGCGCAGCAAAATTTGGGTTGGATAGAAAAAAAAGCACGATGAATAATACCTGGGGATTTGTTATTGCCGTTGCGGCATTTCTGATTCAGTTCATCGTTTATGGGGTCAGTCTTTCCTTTGGAATATATGTTATAGAACTTCAAAGAGAGTTCGATCAAGGCTTATCTTTGATTTCAGCCATTGGTTCCATACATTTTGGGTTCCAACTGTCTACCGGTGAGTATTTTTTCTTGCTTACATTGCAAGGATATATAAGTTATACGAGCCTAACATTTTGTAAAGCTAAACATATTGTTGATTGTTGGGGTGTCTAATAAAAAATATTTGATTTTTTAAATATTCACTTTTAATGTGCCTCAAACTTGATAGATGATAAGTTCTTGGTCAATGTTAACAACATATAAGTTTGTTTCAAAAATTAATTTTCAGGACCTTTGGCCAGTTTTTTAATGAGGAAAATGTCATACAGGAAAGTTTGTTTGCTGGGAGCTTTGCTAAGTAGCATTGGGTTATCCGTATTACCCTTTACTCCGAATATACCATATTTGATTCTGTTTTTTGGAGTTGTCACAGGTAAGGCAAAAGAAAAAGTACAGTGCGTGTATTTTTTCTAAGGGGTGGGGGTGATATTTAAACATCGTTCGATTCCTCTGAAATGCTAAACTTGTCAGGAACAAAAAATGATGAAAGAAGAATAAAGAATCCCCATGTAAACTTCCTTCTGATAAAATGGCATCATCTTCATAGGTTTTTTTATATTCTTTTCTTGTTTTGTGTAGAAACTATAAATAATGTCGGAAATAATTTTTGACTTCAAAAATAGAGGCCTCTTAGGTCATCCACCACAAT
>WFKH01007768.1:43023550-43034457 GCA_016163765.1 Magallana hongkongensis
AATTTTTGACTTCAAAAATAGAGGCCTCTTAGGTCATCCACCACAATAAATTTCAAGTCTTTGAATCATAATCATCATGAAATAAATAATGAAATGAAGAAGTTAGTGACGCCAGACACATAAAACAATTGTTTTGTGATTCAGTTTTGTACAATTTAATATTTTATCAATAAGCTTACTTTAACAAGTTTTTTTCTGATACATTCATCGAAGTTTTATATAATTTCTAAAATTGGAAATATATTGTATTCTCTTTTGTCATATATTGATGTAAGCCACGCATGACGGGTATGAATCATGATATTGCGCTTGTATTGATTGATATGATCACATTTTTATAGGTTTAGGATACTGTTTGCTCTACATACCATCTCACACACTCTTAGGGCTCTGGTTTGACCAAAAAAGGGGTCTAGTGACAGGAATGGTAACTTCCGGTTCTTCACTAGGAGGCGCAGTGTTTCCATTTATTATCAAGGATCTTATCAAAATGTATGGTTGGAGAGGATCCATGTTCATACTTGCCGCTGTTAACTTACAAACTTTCATTCTAGCTGGGCTCTTGAGAGAGTCTCAGGTACAACGTGAGTGGAAAAAGACAAAGACTAAAGCTGTAGACACTGACATATCAGAAAGCACAACGACTGTTTTTACCGTTCATGATGTGTCTGAAAACTCTAACAGTTGCTATGGTTCAACAATAGCAAACGGCAGTTCTTCACAAGAAGCTAAAAAGATGACCGAAACCCTCTTCACAAATGAAAAATCGACACTGCTGCAACTTTGGAGCAATGGTCCATATGTGCTTTTTACAATTAACAATGTTTTATGGAACATTGGTACTTCATTGTTGGTACTCCTTGGCCCCGATTACTACACCAAAATTGGTCTAAGTGTGTCCCGGGCGGCAGCGCTTTTATCCATTGCTCAAAGTACAACAGTATGCGGTAGCGTCGTGGGAGGGTTTCTGGGGAATCACCACAGCATCAACAAATGTGTGCTGTATTTGTCCACAAACTTTGTGTCAGGGCTGTGTATCATAGCCTTAACCTTCCCGGTATTACATACCATGTTGGCTCTCGCTTTGGTCAACTCCCTTTATGGATTAGCTCTCGGTATTTCACTTAGCCTTATTGTAGTCATGGTCTCGGATTTCGTTGGGAGTAAGCTGATCGGGGATGGAATGGGTTACCTTATGTTAGCCTGTGGATTGGGCTGTTTCATTGGACCACCGGTTGGAGGTAAGACGGCATCATCATATTTTGATGGTTCTTAAATACAATGTGTTTCTTCATTAGAAAAACCACGTAAAATCATCAGGGGTAATTAGACTGAATGTTATAATGATTACTAGTAAATGAAAAAAAAATTAAGAAATCATATGTCAACGGTTTCTTTCCAAAAGAGAATTGCGGAATTTGTTTATTAAAGTTCCTTTGCATGTGATATCAATATGCATTCATCTGCGTTAATTATAAGATTGACGTATTTTATAAAATTTAATTCATTTTTAGGTTACCTGAAACAACAAACAGATTCCTATGAAAGTGCTTTCTATTTTGCTGGATTCTTCCTATTATTAAGCGGAGTTGTGCTGTTGATCATTCCAATAAGAGACTGCTTTAAACGAACCGACAAATATTTAATACCATCTAGTAAACCACGAGAAAATATACCTCATTTATACATAGATAAATATGTACATTAATATGTGAATTTTAATAAATTACCGATGTTTACCAAACAATCCTATACTCTGTCCCAATATATCTTCGATTTACTTTCTGCTTAATTACTCGATAATCATAAATACCTCAGGGTTCAAGCGACGTTCGTTCAAAAGTATGAAAAAAGTCCAAGAATTCTCTGTGGAAACGCCCCCTCTAGCTTATCAGGTTTCAATACACGGCTAAAATTAAGGAGTCTACGGGGATTTTGCATTACAACAGACCCGGATGATAACGTTGTGATAAATTGCAAAAGTGACCTCCGAATGGAGAAAAGATGTCAACATTTCCCATTATAAATCTTCTTTATAAATTTGTTTTCGTTTCTGTGAATTTTTCCGAGTGATAATGTATCTATGAAGTTATCTTGGACATTTTCCCTTTCATCTATTTCAGTTACACTTTTTTCACAGGTACGTGTATTTTTATTAAAAATCATGCAAATGTTGCATAAATATCTTGGGACAAATCATAGTTAAGTAAACGTGACTTCTCCGTGATATGAAAAAAAGTTCATTGATATCCTTTGTATTTGAAACATTCATTTGGGTTATTCCAAATTACTATTTACATCTTGATTTTGTATTACTAACATGCAAATAACATATCTTAAATCGTTGTTTGAAATCAACAGAAAGAAGATTGTCAGGAAACAGATGTATGTCACAAAAGTATCAATCTTTGACATACTAACGTTGAAAGGGGGTTCCTAAGACACATCACGTTAGTGTATTGAAGTTCAATTCCGGATATTTTGAATTGAAAGCTAAAACATCAACCAAAAAAAACCCAGAAAATAATATTATAAACGAATAAATTCGTTTTATTTCTCTACAGTTTCCACAACCGGAAATCTTTTATTTATACGTTTTTCTATTATGAAGTTAATAGCACTACATTCATGTACAAAGTTAGGCTATTAAAAGAGTATTTTAATAACATTGCTTTGCATTGACACAAAACAAACAAAAATTATATAATTCATGTTTGATAAACGCTCATTTGTTCTGCTGCGGTTTGTTAGCTCGCACGATGGCTCCTGTACATGCACAGCAATCACCAGTTTTCTCTGTGGTCTAAAAATACGTGGCAGCTGCACTTCACTAAGATAATATTACGATTTGATTCGTACAAATCGTCATTTGTCGGATAATCTTTGCCGCAAGTCACTTGTACTCACTTTTCGTCAATCTTTCGCCATGCAAACATAGCTTGCTCATTTATAAAGAAAACCGTACATGTACAGCACCCCTCTCCCCGAAAATGTATAATGATATAAATTTTTCCGTCAAAGCAATAAGCTCAGAAATAATATCACCCCATCAAACTGCTACCAAAAGGGAAAGTTTCTAGGAGATATTACCACATGAACTTTACCTGGGGAGAAGCGGAAAGGATAGCCAAGAACAGAGAAAAACGGAAATCCCTTCTCCTTGCCCTATGTGCCTCCGGGTGCAACAAGGACTAGGTAGGTAGGTATTCCCAGAAATAGTTTCTCTTCAATCTAAAAGGTCAGATAAAAATAAGATAAGAAAGATGACAGCGTTACTAATGCGGTATTTGATCTACCAATGACGACCATCATTTTATTCGCGCCGATTTCGTATCACCCTTTAAATATGTTCATATATTCATGTATATGCGGGCCTAAAATGTTTGTTTTTAATTTATCACCAATTTTAATTATCAGTGAGCCATGGTCATCTTACTCAGAATCGAAATTCTCCGAAACAGAGTTTCAAACACACACCTACAAGTAGTAATAAGATGCAAAATCGAACTTAAGCAACTCCAGGGGAGGATGTGGGAGGGAATGAGGATATTTAAAGCCAGATAAATGTTGACAATGGTCTGTATATACACATGTGCATGTCATAATATTTATCATATGTTCGTCAATTTTAAATTTCACCTCAGGAAAGGATAAACTATGATAAGTGTGTACTAGCATTCGTGGCCATATAAATGAAACTATTCAACTGACTGTGTTGTTAAACTCTTATTCCAAATCACATGGAAGGTAGTACAATAAAAAATTCGTGATCGGCCACAGTCTCTCTGGGCAAAAAAACGTATGGTCAGTTAAGAGACTTTATATGAATGACATGACTGATGGTCAGCATACCAAATTCAAGCGCGAGAACACATTGGATAAAAAAAACCCCCAACCAACAGAAACACTGAAATTACTTAATTTAATACTTTCCTAAGAGTTTTTAAAATATGACTACAAGTTATATATAACATAACAAAATAAGGGGCATAACAAGGACAGCTTGCATTTTTATTCCATTCTTCGAATGAAAATATTCATGCATGTAATCTAGCTTTCGACATGTTTATTTCGTGGTGTTTACACATTTCTTTGTAGGTAAACACCGTATGAAAATACAGAGCAGCGGCTGGGTCAACATCCATCTTCTCAACCAAATATAAATACACTAACACTCACGTTTTGCAAAATAATTTATGTGGCGGCCGCCAGATAAAATATTTTTCCTACGTGGCACCAACGGGCTTCCGTAGTACGGTGCCTCCATTTATAACATAAATGTAAAGACATTTTTCAAATTTAAAAATAAGTTTTTCCCACAAATTGAGATTTTTTTGATCTATTATCGATTTTTTTTGCAATGCATTACATTCCGATCAGATATAATGCACCGCCTATTATTTACCTGATAAAGTACAAATTACAAAAGATTCACTTAGATCTAGAAATAGTTATCAAAATTTGAGACTGAAAATCTGGAGTGTTTGAAATTAAAACTTATTAAATTTACGTTGTAAAATTACTGAAAAAAGGTCTCAGACTCCCTCCTCCCTAGCACTGTTAAGCGCACGTGAATAATTTATCCATACATACATCCATATATTGTTTGTAATATTTTTATGACTCAAATAAAACTGCAGTAGGTACTGTATATTAAGTCAGTTCATCAATGCTGTATCTGATCATTAATTTCAAATACATGAACACTGTACCCATTTAGTCTGTGTGCTTATTTATATCCCAAAGTACGCTGACGTGGGGTAGATATAGGTTCCTATTATTTTAAGAAGTTATGGTTCACAATCTACATGTTTACTGTTGAGTTTTATTGAGCTGACTTAGCTGTTGTGATGTCTTAAAGTTAAGATAATTTTCAGTGGTGGATTCAAGGGAGGGGGGGGCGCACCCGGCGCCCCCCCCCCTAAAATTGTCAAGAATAAAGTTAAATCATACTCCTTCGGGCAAAGAAAATGTACAACTTGCGAGTCTTAATTATCAACTTTTTAGACACTCATGGGATTTCTCTATATTAGACTAATTTCAACGGTGTAGTATGAAGAAAACACATGGGTTCAATGGTGTAACGTACGTAGAAAGCCCATTTTAGTTACGCTCTCCATTGGTTCAAATGTGACCAGTCACCCAACTTTGAGTAATTGGTTATACTTGCTTGTGTTTTAACGACTCTTCCATGTTTATTATGATACAAGCTGTCATCGTTATCTTTTTTTAAGCTTCATTTTCATCGTCCCATTGAAGTAGACTTCTTTAAACTGTTTAATTTACAGCCATTCGTAAGAAAAAAAATAAAAGAAAATGGGTTTTTTTTATATTTCTACAAGGCAGATGGTTTTGATGGGATTTCTGCAGGTCTTAAATCTACAAACCTTTAAAATTATAAATAATTTTATTACTTTTAAGTATAATCACGAGAAGAAATATCACAAAAGTCTAAATATGAAGACTTCAATTTTACTCTACAAAATCTCTAGAATTCAGCAGCTTCCGGGGGCTTCGCCCCCTGGACCCCCATAAAAATAAAAGGAAATGTTTCTTTATATTTCTGCAAGGCAGAGGTTTTTAATGGGATTACTGCAGGTCTTAAATCGACAAACCTTTAAAAATTGTAAACAATTGTTTTACTTTTAAGTATAATCACGAGAAGAATTATCACAAAAGTCTAAATTTGAAGACTTCATTTTTACCCTACAAAATCTCTAGAATCCAGGAGCTTCCAGGGGCTTCACCCCCTGGACCCCCACCAGGGTTTTGCCCTGGACTCACTGGGGGCCTCAAGGCGACCCCCTGACCCCCTACCTAAAACTGGCGCCCCCTCTAACTTCAAATCCTGGATCCGCCCCTGATTTTAGAGGCATCTTAAGCTATGGCGGCTTTAAGAAACTGTCTTAAGACTAGGATATGTCCCATGATAAATCTGAGACTTATCTTAGTCTTAAGATAGCTTCATGAACATACCCTCAGAATGAAGTCGTACAGGTGTTGTTGCGTTCAATGTATTCATATCTATTAGCCAATGCCTGGACAGTTATAACCATAAGTAGACCCTGCCTTCATCAAATTGGCACTTTCTGCTCAAAGCCCAAGTTCTTGTTAAAACGGCTCTAAAATTGCTTTACAGAAGAATTTTGTTTAGAGGATAGATCCTTTATATGTAATTTAATCAACTTAATTTTATGCAGACATGCATAGAAATGACAGAATGGTTATTAATTAAATTACATTGAAAGTGAAAGTTTTTTTTAAAGTTATATAAAGGTAACCAACATTATTAATTAACAAATTAATTTTTGCTTACTTTCTAAAAATATATTTTATTTTGAATGAAAAACAAAAGAATGTTATTTAAGTATACTAATTTATTTTTTTTTTTTTTTAATTCATTTAAGTTTTATTTATTGCAAATCGTTTGCAGTTCTTCTCAGGTGAATTATAATGGAAAATTTAAGAAAAGTGCAGATGTGCAGATGCGGGGACTGGAGAGTGGATCCTCGAATATGAAGTATATAATGTTCATGAAAATCATATTCTCTATTTTACCCAAACACATTAATGATTATTATACAACATAAAAAACAGCTTTCAACAATTAAGGAGGCTAGATGGTCCATAAATTAATTCGACATCAATTTTAGCTTAAAAATTTTAGGGTTTGCCTATATCTTCATACAGAGCTCTTCTTATAAAGGAGACTTATATAGTCTAAAAAATGGTCAAGACCATCCAGCCCTTTTAAATCTGAATTCAATACTATAAACACAGAATTCACGGATTTTAAAGTTATCAGACTTTGTTAAGTAGCAAACGACGTTTAAAGAACTAAGTTTCACTTTTTTAAAATTCTATAATGCTTTGTCTTTTAAACTTTTTACACAAGGTACATGCAAGACGCAAAATCTTTTAATTGTAAGGATTAAAAGCTGCTTAACTAGTGCCCATGATTAAAAAACAATCCAATGATAACTGTTTATTTCTTTTTATAATACCGCATGTTCTAAATTTCTTCTATTCGCCTTTTTCTTGATGGTTCTTGATCTTATGAATTCAATGCCACGAGTTTGCCATTTCTACTTACAAAATAATAAATTATAGATTAGATGATATCACGCGCAAGCGCGGAAAATAACACTTTACACATTGATTAGCTTTTTATTTTTTGTACACATTTTTTGTATATACTGTGTCTGAATTTTTTCTCTTAACCGTTTTTCTTAATTTTTTTTAAAATTCAAATCATAAAGCAACTGGCTGGATATTTATTGTTTATTGTAGCATTATTTTTGCATTATTTATTGTATTAAATGTAAATCCTCAATTGCATATATAAAATCTCAATCGCTCAAAGATTTTTATTTCAAAACGAGGAGGGAAAAAGCAATGCGTGTCAGCAATTATTCAGAGAAAAAGTTGTGACTTTTTTATGCTAGACCATGCCAGTGTCTATTTGCAACATATCCTCACATCTAAGCTTGCTGATGGATGTTCGAACCTTTTTAAGGCCGATCCCTGTCAATGCTGTTGTAGAGAAAATGTTCCCTTTTTCTAGAATTTCGAATTAGCATTTGGTTCATTTCATTCACTGATATGGTGTGACACAACTTCATATTTCTACAGCATATCGAGGAAATTGACATAGTAAGTGTACAGAAACAAGCATGAAAAGGGGAATATTTACATTTGCAAATACATTTCCTTATATGAACCTATGGAAAAGCGAAAACGTTCGATTCTGTATGAACTTTTTCGTGACGTCACAATGCTCATAGCACGCGCATATCGATTGTCGCTTGGATTATTGTAAACATAAAATCTCGGTAATTATAACAGTTCTGAACGATTTGTCTTTTTCAAACGTAAATATAAGTAATAAACAGCGATATTAAAAAGTTCACCGGGATATGAAGTTGCTTAGTACGTGATCAAATCTACTGAGAAGCCCTTCGGGCTTCACAGGATTTGATCACGTGACCAACCAACTTCATATCCCGGTGAACTTTTTAACATTGCTGTTTATTTCTTAAATAAACGGACCAGAAAATCAAAGAATTCGAGAAGTTCGTCAGTTATGTGTATAACCAAGACACATTGCCCACTGACATGATTCAATTTGCTTTCTTCATTAAATCAAAGAGCCCGAGAATATGCCCCAATTTAGGATATGCCTTACATTGCTTATGAAGCAAACGCACACCAAGGTAATGATAGGGAGACAGGCATATATAAACATGCCTATATTGCCATGTCCAGCCGACATGGGATGAAAAATTTAAGTGATGGTTGTTTGCTGCTAGGACTAATGACCTACGATCTTGTACCTCAAGCTTTCTTAGATTTGATTGCTTGCAACAGCCCAACAAGTTTAGAACCTTTATGTGTGAATGTAAATGTGCCAACTTGCAGTCTATAGACATTTGCAAATTTCAAATCACAAATTCATCATTCAAAAAAATATTGTATAAATAACATATACTGTAGCTTAATAAGGGAAAACAGAGAAAATTAGCACTTTTTCAATAAAAAGCTGCATTTGTAGAAGTTTTTTTCTTCTATTTTGACTGCCATTTTAACCTAATTAGCGCCATTTTTAGCCCATTAGCGTATACGCTAACCGCTTTGTGTCATGAAACCAAGACACGGAAGATTCGCTAAGGTGCTACCTATGATAAATCAAAGTATTGAGAGTACAAAATGCTAGACTTTTTTGACATACCTGACCCTTTTTGAACAAGAATGACAAATGATCTCTTTTTTGAACTAGTATAGCGATTGTACAGTTTAATGAAGCTAAGCGTTTTACTGACTTTTGAGTTGAGTAATGAAACGAAATATTTAATGACAACAAATAAATCATTTACCAGATCAGTACTTTGAAAAAAAAACATATCGACAAGGGAATATTTTAGTACAATACATAATAAAATGAACTGGTCCTCTGGTGATCTTTGCATTAAAATTAGGTTCATTATCAAAATATCTGTGATTTTGTGTTGAAAATAGGCATACCCGATGATGCATACTACAATTTTATAATAAAAATGCTAAATATAACTTCTTTGCTAAACAAAAGTGTACTTTTTAGTTATAGACACTACCGTTACCTTCCTACATTTTATTAAATACGATTACTTGTGGTTATATTTGCACGTGACTTTTTATTTAAGCATAACGACTTTTTAGCTCACCGAGACGAAGTCAGGGGGAGCTTATGCTATACCCTCGGCGTCGGCGTCGGCGTCCGGACCTGGTTAAAGTTTTTGTTGCAGGTCCTGTATCTAAGTTATTACTTATTCTATCTTCACCAAACTTGTATGGATGATGCATCTGGACCTCCTTATGGACTTAAAACACTTGGATGCTGAATCTGGGCCATGAATTTCAGATGCTGGAGGAGGTTAAGGTTTTTAGAGCAGGTTAAAGTTTTTGGTGCAGATGCCCTTTGTTAGCATTTTCTAAGCTACTACTGGTCCTAACTTCACCAAAAAATGGATGGTGCGTCTTATGATACTGATGCATCAGACAAGCTTGAATGCTGAATCTGAGCCATAGGTTTCGGATGCTGGAGGAGGTTAAGGTTTTTAGAGCTGGTTAAAAGTTTTGGAGCAGGTGTCCTCTGATGATTATATCTTAGTTATAACTGGTCCTAACTTCACCAAACTTGCATGGATGGTGTGTTTAATGATACTAATGCACCTAACAGGCTTGAATGCTGAATCTGAGCCATAGGTTTCGGATGCTGGTTGAGGTTACGGTTTTTAGAACTGGTTAAAATTTATAGAGCAGGTGCCCTCTGATGATTATATCTTACTTATTACTGGTCCTAACTTCACCAAACTTGCATGGATGATGCGTCTTATGATACTGATGCACCTGACAGGCTTGAATGCTGAATCTGAGCCATAGGTTTCGGATGCTGGATGAGGTTAAGTTTTTTGGAACAGGGCACATGTTTTATAGACAATAGCTTGCATAGTTGATTTAAGTATAATATAAATGAATTACAGAGGTAGCTTCAGATGCAGAGCCTGATCTCCATTATCAAGGATGCTAAAGAAATCTACCTAACTCAGACCTGCTTGATAGATGTGTTTATTGTTAAATGATATAACATGATTCCTATGATAAAGTATTGTATGATATGATATGATACACTATTGTTTTATATGATACAATATTATATCATATATTATATTGTAAAAAGTTATATGATACAATATGATATTGTTTTTGATATTTTATGATATGATATTGTATCATGATATTGTTATGTATTGTATTGTATATTATGATACAATATTGTATAATATGATGATGTATTATATACTATTTTATCACATGATACTGTTACATATGATATTGCAATATATAATATTGTATCATATGATATGATATTGTATAATATATATTATCATATCATACAATATTGTATAATATAATATTGGTTTTTATGATATATTATTATATGACATGAAATTGTATTATATGATATTGTAACATATAATATTGTTTCATATGATACAATATTGTATGATATAATATTGTATTATATCATATTTTACTATATCACATGATATTGTATCATATGATATGATACAATGTTGTATCAAATTATATTGTATCATATGATACAATATCGTATTGTGTATCATATAATAATACAGTTTCATACAATATAATATCATACTATATTATACAATATGATATCATATGTTACAATATTGTGATGTATTATGTGATATGATATTGTATCATATAATACTATATTGTATCATATATATTATATATTATGATATTGTATTATGTGATCAAATACAATAATGATGATATTGTATTATGTGATCAAATGCAATAATGTATTACACAATACAATGTCATATCATATGTTACAATAT
>WFKH01007768.1:43039435-43057633 GCA_016163765.1 Magallana hongkongensis
AATTTTTGACTTCAAAAATAGAGGCCTCTTAGGTCATCCACCACAATGAATTTTAAGTCTTTGAATCATAATTATCGTGAAATAAATAATGAAATGAAGAAGTTAGTGACGCCAGACACATAAAACAATTGTTTTACGGTTCAGTTTTGTACAATTTAATATTTTATCAATAAGCTTACTTTAACAAGGTTTTTTTCTGATACATTCATCGAAGTTTTATATAATTTCTAAAATTGGAAATATGTTGTATTCTCTTTTGTCATATATTGATGTGAGCCACGCATTACGGGTATGAATCATGATATTGCGCTTGTATTGATTGATATGATATTATTTTTATAGGTTTAGGATACTGTTTGCTTTACATACCATCTCACACACTCTCAGGGCTCTGGTTTGACCAAAAAAGGGGTCTAGTGACAGGAATGGTAACTTCCGGTTCTTCACTAGGAGGCGCAGTGTTTCCATTTATTATCAAGGATCTTATCAAAATGTATGGGTGGAGAGGATCCATGTTCATACTTGCCGCTGTTAACTTACAAACTTTCATACTAGCTGGGCTCTTGAGAGAGTCTCAGGTACAACGTGAGTGGAAAAAGACAAAGACTAAAACGGTAGACACTGACATTTCAGAAAGCACAACGACTGTTTTTACCGTTCATGATGTGTCTGAAAACTCTAACAGTTGCCATGGTTCAACAATAGCAAACGGCAGTTCTTCACAAGAAGCTAAAAAGATGACCGAAACCCTCTTCACAAAAGAAAAATCGACACTGCTGCAACTTTGGAGCAATGGTCCATATGTGCTTTTTACAATTAACAATGTTTTATGGAACATCGGTACTTCATTGTTGGTACTCCTTGGCCCCGATTACTACACCAAAATTGGTCTAAGTGTGTCCCGGGCGGCAACGCTTTTATCCATTGCTCAAAGTACAACAGTATGCGGTAGCGTCGTGGGAGGGTTTCTGGGGAATCACCACAGCATCAACAAATGTGTGTTGTATTTGTCCACAAACTTTGTGTCAGGGCTGTGTATCATAGCCTTAACCTTCCCGGTATTACATACCATGTTGGCCCTCGCTTTGGTCAACTCCCTTTATGGATTAGCTCTCGGTATTTCACTTAGCCTTATTGTAGTCATGGTCTCGGATTTCGTTGGGAGTAAACTGATCGGGGATGGAATGGGTTACCTTATGTTAGCCTGTGGAGTGGGCTGTTTCATTGGACCACCGGTTGGAGGTAAGACGACATCATCATATTTTTTTATGGTTCTTAAATACAATGTGTTTCTTCATTAGAAATACCACGTAAAATCATCAGGGGTAATTAGTCTGAATGTTATTATGAATACTAGTAAATGAAAAAAAATTAAGAAATCATATGTCAACGGTTTCTTTCCAAAAGAGAATTGCGGAATTTGTTTATTAAAGTTCCTTTGCATGTGATATCAATATGCATTCATCTGCGTTAATTATAAGATTGAAGTATTTTTAAAAATTTAATTCATTTTTAGGTTACCTGAAACAACAAACAGATTCCTATGAAAGTGCTTTCTATTTTGCTGGATTCTTCCTATTATTAAGCGGAGTAGTGCTGTTGATCATTCCAATAAGAGACTGCTTTAAACGAACCGACAAATATTTAATATCATCTAGTAAACCACGAGAAAATATACCTCATTTATACATAGATAATTATGTACATTAATATGTGAATTTTAATAAATTACCAATGTTTAACAAACAATCCTATACTCTGTCCCAATATATCTCCGATTTACTTTCTGCTTAATTACTCGATAATCATAAATACCTCAGGGTTCAAACGACGTTCGTTCAAAAGTATGAAAAATGTCCAAGAATTCTCTGTGGAAACGCCCCTCTAGCTTATCAGGTTTCAATACACGGCTAAAAATAAAGGAGTCTACGGGGATTTTGCATTACAACATACCCGGATGATAACGTTGTGATAAATTGCAAAATTCCGAATGACCTCCGAATGGAGAAAAGATGTCAACATTTCCCATTATAAATCTTCTTTATAAATCTGTTTTCGTTTCTGTGAATTTTTCCGAGTGATAATGTATCTATGAAGTTATCTTGGATATTTTCCCTTTCATCTATTTCAGTTACACTTTTTTCACAGGTACGTGTATTTTTTATTAAATATCATGCAAATGTTGCATAAATATCTTGGGACAGACCATAGTTAAGTAAACGTGACTTCTCCGTGATATGAAAAAAAGTTCATTGATATCCTTCGTATTTGAAACATTCATTTGGGTTATTCCAAATTACTATTTACATCTTGATTTTGTATTACTAACATGCAAATAACATATCTTAATCAACAGAAAGAAGATTGTCAGGAAACAGATTTATGTCACAAAAGTATCAATCTTTGACATACTATCGTTGACAGGGGGTTCCTATGACACATCACGTTAGTGTATTGAAGTTCAATTCCGGATATTTTGAATTGAAAGCTAAAACATCAACCAAAAAAAACCCCAGAAAATAATATTATAAACGAACAAATTCGTTTTATTTCTCTACAGTTTCCACAACCGGAAATCTTTTATTTATACGTTTTTCTATTATGAAGTTAATAGCACTACATTCATGTACAAAGTTAGGCTGTTAAAAGAGTATAAAAGAGTATTTTAATAACATTGCTTTGCATTGACACAAAACAAACAAAATTATATAATTATATAATTCATGTTTGATAAACGCTCATTGTTCTGCTGCGGTTTGTTAGCTCGCGCGATGGCTCACCAGTTTTCTCTGTGGTCTAAAAATACGTGGCAGCTGCACTTCACTAAGATAATATTACGATTTGATTCGTACAAATCGTCATTTGTCGGATAATCTTTGCCGCAAGTCACTTGTGCTCACTTTTCGTCAATCTTTCGCCATGCAAACATAGCTTGCTCATTTATAAAGTAAACCGTACATGTACAGCAGCCCTCTCCCCGAAAATGTATAATGATATAAATTTTCCGTCAAAGCAATAAGCTAAGAAAAAACATCACCCCATCAAACTGCTACCAAAAGGGAACGTTTCTAGGAGATATTCCCACATGAACTTTACCTGGGGAGAAGCGGAAAGGATAGCCAAGAACAGAGAAAAATGGAAATCCCTTCTCCTTGCCCTATGTGCCTCCGGGTGCAACAAGGACAAGGTAGGTAGGTATTCCCAGAAAGAGTTTCTCTTCAATCTAAAAGATCAGATAAAAACAAGATAAGAAAGATGACAGCGTTACTAATGCGGTATTTGATCTACCAATGACGACCATCTTTTTATTCGCGCCGATTTCGTATCACCCTTTATATATGTTCATATATACATGTATATGCGGGCCTAAAATGTTTGTTTTTAATTTATCACCAATTTTAATTATCAGTGAGCCATGGTCATCTTACTCAGAATCGAAATTCTACGAAACAGAGTTTCAAACACACACCTACAAGTAGTAATAAGATGCAAAATCGAACTTATGCAACTCCAGGGGAGGATGTGGTAGGGAATGAGGATATTTAAAGCCAGATAAATGTTGACAATGGTCTGTATATACACATGTGCATGTCATAATATTTATCATATGTTCGTCAAATTTAAATTTCACCTCAGGAAAGAATAGTACGGAAGCCCGTTGGTGCCACTTAGAAAAATATTTTATCTGGCGGCCGCCACTTATTATCTGGCGGCCGCGTCATATTTATCTCGCGGCCGCCACATAATTATCTCGCGGCCGCCAGGTAAAACCTGGCTTCCTGATGCGCGCGCATGTTTTAATGGGGGCTTTTTAGGGAGCTGTGGATACACTCTAATTTATGAGTTATATTAATAATTTCTGAAACTTGACACCAAATATCAATTGCAGAGCTTAAGTTTTGAAAAACTGTTGGAGTAGAATGTATATATAGTAGACTCGTTTTTTAAAATATAGAATGATTTAGATATTACTTTGTGCCTTGTATTATACATGTATGTTGTAAAACATTGTATTTTAGAGTTGTTTCTAAACTTTTAAAACTGAACTAAACACCCGTTCAGGAAATCTTAACATTAAAAAACCTTAACTTGAGAGGACTGTTATGTAAACATGTTTAAGTAAAGGAACGCACTGCCTTCTGTATGTTTTAATTTTGGTATAAGAATTTACCAACGCAGATTAAAGTCAGTTTTATTGACCACGACAGCTAGTACATGCAATAATATCACGAGAGCGGATCCTGCTTTGCCTTTATAAGGATAAACTATGATAAGTGTGTACTAGCATTCGTGGCCATATAAATGAAACTATTTAACTGACTGTGTTGTTAAACTCTTATTACAAATCACATGGAAGGCAGTACAATAAAGAAATCGTGATCGGCCACAGTCTGTCTGGGTAAAAAAACGTATGGTCAGTTAAGAGACTTTATATGAATGACATGACTGATGGTCAGCATATCAAATTCAAGCGCGAGAACACATTGGCTAAAAAAAACCCCAATCAACAGAAACACTGGCATTACTTAATTTAATACTTTCCCAAGAGTTTTTAAAAGATGACTACAAGTTATATAAAACATAACAAAATAAGGGGCATAACAAGGACAGCTTGCATTTTTATTCCATTCTTCGAATGAAAATAATCATGTAAGTAATCTAGCTTTCGACATGTTTATTTCGTGGTGTTTACACATTTCTTTGTAGGTAAAAACCGTATGAAAATACAGAGCAGCGGCTGTGTCAACATCCACCTTCTCAACCAAATATAAATACACTAACACTCACGTTTTGCAAAATAATTTATGTGGCGGCCGCCAGATAAATTATGTGGCAGCCGCCAGATATTAAGTGGCGGCCGGCAGATATACAATTCAATTCAATTCAGTTTATTCACTCAAACCATGAAATGGTACATGAGGTCATTCAGTATAATTATACATTTCAAAAGTCAGAGGTACATTTTAAAGGTGAATAGATAGGTAGTAAATAAATAGTAAATAAGTATAAATATACAATATATACAATGAAAATAGGAAAAGGTAGTATTGTGGAGGACAGACTTATATATCAGACTGTAAATTTTGATAATGAAATAACATATTTTTTTCAGTTTTGTAACATTATTACAAGACAAAAGCTCACAGAACTTTATATTATTTGGTGCTGAACAGTAGTTATCCTCAAGATATCTATGTCTAAACGTCAACAACTCTATACATTCAAGAATATAATGGAATTCTTCAGCAATTTGACCAGTATTACACAGTTTACACACTCTTTGGTTTAAAGGAATATTGGACCATCTCCCAGTCTCCACTGGGAGATGGTGGTTTGCTGTTCTAAATTTCATAAAAATCTTTCTGAGCTTATGTGGCAATAAATTAATGTAATTTTCATAACTAAAACTTCTCTTAAAAATCTTGTATATTTGCCCTTTTGACGAGTTATGAATTTCACTAGACCATTTTTGGATATATTGGTCTTGTAACCTTTGTTTTACAATTGCAGATATCCACTTTACATTTACAGCATTTTGTTCAGACCAGACATTTGAAAAACCACACATATCTAAAATATTTTAAACACATGCAATCCAGGAGTTTGACCTATTTCCCCTTTGATATTGCAAGACCAAAAACTTGTATAAAACAGAAACAATTTTGCTTTCAGGGTTTGTAAATAATTTTGACCAGTAGGAAATCATTCTGATATATACATTTATATATAAAGGGAAATGGCCTGTCCCCCCGTAAACCATATAAGATGGTGTACTACTTTTTAAGTCAAAAACATATTTTAAGAATTTCAAATGTACACCTTCAATAACTTCTATATTTTCGTAACCCCAAATTTCACACCCATACAATAATACTGGAACTACAATTTTGTCAAATAAGTCAAACTGACAATCGACTGGTAAATTGAATTGTCTTATTTTTCTAATAACACTGTACATTGCTTTCTGTGCCTGTTCACACAGATGTTTTTTAGCTTTAGCAAATGATCCTGTTCTTGAAAAAATAATACCCAGGTATTTAAAATCTTTGACATTTTCTATTGCAACCTTATTGCAATAAAACAGGCAAAGGGCCTTTTGAAAAAATCAAAATTTTTGTTTTGTCAGTATTGACTTGTAACTTATATAAGTGGCGGCCGCCTGATAATAAGTGGCGGCCGCCACATAATTATCTGGCGGCCGCCAGATAAAATATTTTTCCTACGTGGCACCAACGGGCTTCCGTAGAACGGTGCCTCCATTTATAACATAAATGTAAAGACATTTTTCAAATTTAAAAATAAGTTTTTCCCACAAATTGAGATTTTTTTTATCTATTATTGATTTTTTAATTATCATTTTGCAATGCATTACATTCCGATCAGATATAATGCACCGCTTATTATTTACCTGATAAAGTACAAATTACAAAAGATTCATTTAGATCTAGAAATAGTTATCAAAATTTGAGACTGAAAATCTGGAATGTTTGAAATTAAAACTTATTAAATTTACGTTGTAAAATTACTGAAAAAAAGGTCTCAGACCCCCTCCCCCTCCTCCCTAGCACTGTTAAGCGCACGTGAATAATTTATCCATACATACATCCATATATTGTTTGTAATATTTTTATGACTCAAATAAAACTGCAGTAGGTACTGTATAAGTCAGTTCACCAATGCCGTATCTGATCATTAATTTCAAATACATATTTAATACATATTATTTCAAAACGAGGAGGGAAAAAGCAATGCGTGTCAGCACACATTTTTTGTATATACTGTGTCTGGATTTTTTCTCTTAACCGTTTTTCTTAATTTTTTTTAAAATTGAAATCATAAAGCAACTGGCTGGATATTTATTGTTTATTGTAGCATTATTTTTGCATTATTTATTGTATTAAATGTAAATCCTCAATTGCATATATAAAATCTCAATCGCTCAAAGATTTTTATTTCAAAACGGGGAGGGAAAAAGCAATGCGTGTCAGCAATTATTCAGAGAAAAAGTTGTGACTTTTTTATGCTAGACCATGCCAGTGTCAATTTGCAACATATCCTCACATCTAAGCTTGCTGATGGATGTTCGAACCTTTTTAAAGCCGATAAACATCCTTGTCAATGTTGTTGTAGAGAAAATGTTCCCCTTTTCTAGAATTTCGAATTAGCATTTGGTTCATTTCATTCACTGATATGGCGTGACACAACTTCTTATTTCTACAGCATATCGAGGAAATTGACAAAGTAAGTGTACAGAAACAAGCATGAAAAGGGGAATAAACTGACCAGAAAATCAAAGAATTCGAGAAGTTCGTCAGTTATGTGTATAACCAAGACACATTGCCCACTGACATGATTCAATTTGCTTTATTCATTAAATCAAAGAGCCCGAGAATATGCCCCAACTTAGGATATGCCTTGCGTTGCTTATGAAAAAAAACGCACGCCAAGGTAATGATAGGGAGACAGGCATATATAAGCATGCCTATATTGCCATGTCCAGCCGACATGGGATGAAAAATTTAAGTGATGGTTGTATGCTGCTAGGACTAATGACCTACGATCTTGTATCTCAAGCTTTCTTAGATTTGATTGCTTGCAACAGCCCAACAAGTTTAAAACCTTTATGTGTGAATGTAAACGTGCCAACTTGCAGTCTATAGACATTTGCAAATTTCAAATCACAAATTCATCATTCAAAAAATATTGTATAAATAACATATACTGTAGTTTAATAAGGGAAAACAGAGAAAATTACCACTTTTTCAATAAAAAGCTGCATTTGGTGAAGTTTTTTCTTCTATTTTGACTGCCATTTTAACCTAATTAGCGCCATTTTTAGGCGATTAGCGTATACGCTAATCGCTTTGTGTCATGAAACCAAGACACGGAAGCTTCGCTAAGGTGCTACCTATGATAAATCAAAGTATTGAGAGAACAAAATGCTAGACTTTTTTTGACATAACTGACCCTTTTTGAACAAGAATGACAAATGATCTCTTTTTTGAACTAGTAAAGCGATTGTACAGTTTAATAAAGCTAAGCGTTTTACTGACTTTTGAGTTGAGTAATGAAACGAAATATTTAATGACAACAATTAAATCATTTACCGGATCAGTACTTTGAAAAATAACCATATCGACAAAGGGAATATTTTAGTACAATACATAATAAAATGAACTGGTCCTCTGGTGATCTTTGCATTATAAATTAGGTTCATTATCAAAATATCTGTGATTTTGGGTTGAAAATAGGCATACCCGATGCTGCATACTACAATTTTATAATAAAAATCCTAAATATAACTTCTTTGCTAAACAAAAGTGTGCTTTTTAGTTATAGACACTACCGTTACCTTCCTACATTTTATTAAATACGATTATTAGTGGTTATATTTGCACGTGACTTTTTATTTAAGCACAACGACTTTTTTTACTCGCGTGAAATTTAGTTCCCGCTATCTTTTATGTAAACCGATGTATTCTTATACTTGAAACAAGTTGAGTTTAAACATTTATTTTTATAAATCATATAATTATGCCAATCATAACCGTAATTAGACATTATACAATTTATTGTTTTAATTTGTTACTATTTCAAATCATTTTAACGAGATAAATTTTATAGATAAAACGCATTGGTATGCTAGGAAAGTAAGGATATTGACTTGTCTTACACAGTAAATATTATATTTTTCTGAGCTTGTATTACTTTAATTAAGGTATTCCTAAACTTGACAAGATTTTAGATTTAAAATGTAACAGCTGCTATGAAAATATAAGAAGTTGGATTAACGTGTGTAATAGTTTGTATGTTTGTATAAAAAAAAATCAAGACACTTTCAAAAGGAAAAAATGTTAACCCTACCGACCCTAGTCTGTGAATTAGTTATCTTACTAAGTTATTCTCCCGACTAATTCGATAATTGCTGGACAATATGCGTAGACGTTTGAACTTATCTTAACAGCTTTATGTGGATTTGATATTTATTTATTTTTTGACATGGCATCACGTGTCATCTTTTTGCAATGACTGTCCAAAAACTGAAAATAGTTTAAGACTAAAAAGAGTACGGTTGAGCTTATTGTGCTGGAACCCCGCAGGTTAGTCAAACGTGTGTTCTATTGGCTAAATGTGCTGGAACCCCGCACGTTAGTAAAGCCTGTGTTCTGTTTGGTTAACTTTGCTCGAACCCCGCATGTTAGTTAAACGTGTGTTCTGTTTGGCTAACTGTGCTGGAACCCCGCACAGTAGTGGAGTGTGTGATGTCGGTCTAACTGTGTTGGATTTCTGCACGTTGGTATCGATTTTGTGAACAGTATTACATCGGACTCTCCGTGCAGGAACTTCAGCAAGTAATCAATATGTTGCATCGGAACTACGAGACTCAATGTACATTGGAATACCATTTACCTTTTTTAAAATACAATTTGTTGATTTTTTCATTCGTTTTGGAGTTTTCATTCAGGGTTTACTTGAGCGAATATAACAAATTGTGCTTTCCTCTGAATTCAACGGATAAATTTTAAGAACACTTACATTACAAGTTACAATATAAATCAAACACAAGATCCGTTCGAGAATGTTGGGTAGTATTTCAATAGAAAGCCGATATGCATCCTACCGGGTAAACTACAACTTCACGATAAAACCTTCTAGCTTAAACTTTAATGGTGAAACTTGTATTGAAACTCTTTTATGCCTCAAAATGAAATCTTAACGTATTCACAACAAGATGAAAACAAGCTTGCTAATCGCTTTCCAGTACTTTCAGTACTTTGATTGTCATAACCAGCATATTATTCAGACTGAGCATGCCTTAATAATGCAAAAAAGCTTTGCTGGACGGAATTATTATTGTTTATCTCATGCGTTTTCCCCATTTGAAAATCTCTAGGTAAAAATTATTAAATCTGGGTACCCGCCATTTTGAATCACCATTTTGACCTAGTAAACGCCTTTTAGGGAAGTCCAGCATAATTTTTCATACTCAGCACACTTTAGGTAATTATGATAAAATACTATATTGGATCAATTCATTATATTTTGTCAATAATGAAAAGACTTTAAGAAATTTTAAGAAATTAACAAATTTTACACTGTGTATTCATGCTTACAACGTGCATCATCGATGGCGTCATAATTGACGTTTGCAGTTTAATCAGTACAATGAATCTTGGGTTCTTTTAGCATTTTGCCAATAAAACTTAAGAGTAAAGTCTGGAATTTAATTTAAAACAATATTTCTATTTACCTTGGTATTATTCAATTGGTGTTGAATATGAAGTACATGAGCATTGTTAACAAAAAAAAAAACAAAACCCCATAACAAATGGCAAAGTTACGTGGATGGCGACACATAAGTAAATTATCCTATATAGAAGAAATAGCACGTATACTAAGCTAGGTGCATGTGGGTTATTTTTTCTTCCAATAGTTCAACACATTAAACGAAAGGGAATTAAGATGCAAGCGATTTGCGTAAACTTGTTACACAAGTGTTTCTGAATACAACGGAAGAAAGACGGTCGATATTACGAGTAATACTATATAGTTGTATATCAACTTAACTCATTGCGTCAAAAATGCCTGATTCTTTTTTAAATTCCCGAGTAGAGCTGTATTTGAATATTAGCCATCGTTCTTTGCATAAAAAATTTCGCCATTGCATACGCCATTACGTGATCAGGCACCTGTTGACTCGTCGGACTTCTCAGTTTAATCGATTACAGATTTATCAATAAATATGCTTTGATTGAAAACTCTTTTATTTCTTCTTGTATTTGTTATTGTTTAAGATCGATCGTGTCCGATTCGATGAAGACGATTTTCGATACACCTTGGAATACATTATCAACATGTGCACTATAGAAGTCTAATCTTAATTGTGATGTCTTTGTTGACAATTCGTCCACTAAAATAAAAAAAATCACTCAAAATGTGTGCTCATCGGTGATTTTGCCAACAAAATTCACTATTGATTTTTTTTTTTTTATTATTTTGTTCGTTTGACTTTTATAGCGTATACATGTAAAAGAGAATTTCGGGCCCTTTCCTTTTGAAAAAAAAAATGATGAGTGTAGAGAGATATGAAAGCTAAATTTATTTGTTTCTATTCAACCTCCTCCGAAAAAAATTGATAGAATTCAATCGATTTACGACCGAGTTTATTACAAATCTATAACACACATTTTATATATTTGCTATGAATTTAGCCTTAAGACAATGTCATAACACTTTTCACGTGCTACTTCTTGGCCTTGATTAATCAAATGTTAAAAAACCTATTGTCAATATGTGTTTCATCAAGAATTAAAAAAAAAACAAAAAAAAAAAACGGGTCGGGGGTCCGAGTGATATTTGAGCTTGCCGGGGAGTGGGGACAAGGCAAAGTTCTGGTAATTTTATTAACAAAATTGAATTTTTTAGATGGAGGGGAGGGGGTCAAGACCCCTTCCCCGACCCCTTCTTGCTCTAGATCGTGGCATGTGTTTGTTTAAAACTCTTTACATTGATCATCAGTGACTAGTACTTTATGCTATCTTCACTTCCAGATAGTGAACCCACAATCTCTCTCTCTCTCTCCTCTCTCAATCTCTCTCTCTCCTCTCTCAATCTCTCTCTCTCTCTCTCTCTCTCTCTCTCTCTCTCAAATAAGATCTTCATTTTCAAGACATTAACGGATGGTTTAACGCTTTTAACAATTCTGAAAAAGCTATGCGTGTCACTAGAAAATGAATAGACGTTATTGTTATGATGTTTATAATAGCTTGCTAGCATAGCATGCATAAGGAGTAAGTGTTTCATAAGATAAAACAAAATGAAACATTTCTTGAGAAATCGATATTCCATTTGTATTGAATTAATGAAAGATATACCATGGCATTTAGCTGCTATAAAACGTTAGGTTTGTGTGAAAATATTGAAGACCTAAAACGAAGAAAATAATCATGCAGAATAATGTGCACAGAATGTAATAAATCAAAATTCGAGATTTACATGTATGCTTGTTAGATTCAATTACCACATTCCTCAGTTATGTCTCCCCGTGAAGCATTGTGCACACTTACCATTATTTATTCAGTTTCAGATTGCAGAGAAAGAACTTTGAACAAACAAAACGACAAATTTGAATGCACCGCCGTAATATTGACCTTCATCACTGATCCCTGTTTTAAATTATAATGTCAACAAGATAAATGGGTTTTGGGTTTTTTTTTATTTAATCAAATTCACATCATGCGTAGTTTTATCATATCATGACGTTACTTTATACAAAAATGTCGTTTCTCTTACATTTTTTCATCAAAACAGTGCCATATTGTAAACTCTGTTTTTTAAAAAGTATGATAAAATATTAAAAACAGTTAAGAAAAGCTTAAAGTCTACACTATCTATAGTCAAAATATGGTGGATTTTTTTTTATATAAGGCCATTTTTGATGGTTCGTGGCTCTAGCTCTTTGTCAAATCTTAAATTCTATGTATACACTAAATAAACTCCCGCTAAATATATCCACTTTTTACATAATTATTCAATATTATTTTATCGCAAGTATATGATATATAATAAAATTATGAATATATTATTTATATAATATATTTTGATAAAAAAAAATTCCACTGACCAAAGCGTGCCTACCATCTTACTCTCATTTTTGCTATTTTGGTATGGTTTATCGAAAATGAAAGTAGGTTTTTAATGAATTTTACAATAATTACTTACCAGGTATAATTCAATCATGGATTACGGACATCATCTCAAACGTATTAAAATATTAAAAGTGTAAACAGTTACTCTGATAAAGGCATTTCGTAGTATGTTGGCAAAATGTGTGTGTGTATATATATATGTAAAGAGCACCCGATGTTCAAGTTACAATGAATATGCAAAAACCTATGCTGTCTGGTTTCGTAGGTTTGCCATATTTTATGCAAAATTACGATTTCTTGGACGATTTGGGGACATAGCGTATGCTTTCCTCCAAAATCGCACATCGACATGGACTACGTTTTTGTATAATTGTTGTGAATATATCATCACTTCTGCAATAGTTGTGCAATTTAAGGACATAAAAATGACATTGTGGTGTATTTGAGATGCAGATGATATTTTGAAGTGTTGGGGATGTTAGTGCGGTGCGAAGTTTGGGTTGGATAGTAAGAGAAACAATGAATAATACCTGGGGGTTAGTTATTGCCGTTTCGGCATTTCTGATTGAGGTCATCGTCTATGGGGTCGGCCTTTCCTTTGGGATATATGTCATAGAACTCCAAAAAGAGTTTGATCAAGGCTTATCTTTGATTTCAGCCGTTGGTTCCATACAGTTTGGGTTCCAACTGTCTGCCGGTGAGTATTTTTTCTTTCTTCCATTGCAGGGATATACATGTATAAGATACCGGTATACGAACCTAACATTTTGTCATATTGGTGATTGTTGGGGGTGTCTTCTGTGTCCGATTTTTAAGATAAAAAATATTTGATTTTTTAAAATAATTACTTTTAATGCGCATCTTACTTGACAGATTATAACTTTTTGCTCAATGCTAACAACATACGAGTTTGTTTCAAAAATTAATTTTCAGGACCACTGGCCAGTTTTTTAATGAGAAAAATGTCATACAGGAAAGTTTGTTTGCTGGGAGCTTTGCTAAGCAGCATTGGAATCTCCGTATTACCCTTTACTCCGAATTTGCCATATTTGATTGTGTTTTATGGAGTCCTCACAGGTAAGACAAAGTACAGTGTGTATATTTTTTCTCAAAAGGGTGGGGGATATTTAAACATCGTTTGATTCATCTGAAATTCAGTTATCTCAGTAAAACATTTGTCAGAAACAAAAATAAAGAATAAAAACTCCGCATGTAAACCTCCTCATAAAATGACGTTATATTTATGTGTCGTTCATTTTTGTATGTAGAAACTGTTAATAAGGTCGGAATAAATTAAGTAAAGGCCTCGTAGGTCAGCCATCACAATTCCAATAACTTCAGGTTTATAAATCATCAATATGAAATACATAGTCATTGTAAAAAATTTAATGAAATTGTTAGCGACGTCACGTAAAAAATGCTTTATACAGCTTATCATTTTGCATGTATCATCAAACTTACTTATGAAAGGTTTTTTTCTGATATGTTCATTGTAGATTTAGATAATGTTCAAAATTAGAGAAATGTTGTATTCTCTTCATACATTGATGTAAGCCACGAGTAACAATATGCATCATAATATTGCGCTTTTGTTGATGTTTTCGATCACGTTTTTATAGGTTTAGGATACTGTTTTCTCTACATACCATCTCACACACTCTCGGGGCTCTGGTTTGAACAAAAAAGGGGCCTGGTGACAGGACTGGTATTTTCCGGTTCTTCACTAGGAGGCGTTGTGTTTCCATTTATTATCAAGGATCTGATAGAGATGTATGGGTGGAGAGGATCCATGTTCATACTTGCCGCTGTTAACTTGCAAACTTTCATACTAGCTGGGCTCTTGAGAGAATCCCCGATACAACGTGAGTGGAAAAAGACAAAGACTAAAACTGTAAACACTGACTTATCAGAAAGCACAACGACTGTTTTCACCGTTCATGATCTGTCTGAAAACTCTATTGGTTGCCATGGATCAACAATAACAAATGATAGGTATTCACAAGAAGCTAGAAAGATGACCAAAACCACAGTTACGAAAGAAAAATCGACACTGCTGCAACTTTTGAGCAATGGTCCATATGTGCTTTTTACAATTAACAATGTTTTATGGAACATCGGTTCCTTTTTCTTCGTACTCCTTGGTCCCGATTACTACACCAAAATTGGTCTTAGCTTGACCCAGGCGGCAACGCTCTTATCCATTGCTCAAAGTACAAAAGTATGCGGTACCATCGTGGGTGGATTCCTGGGTAATCACCACAGCATCAACAGATGTGTGTTGTATTTGTTCACAATCTTAGTGTCGGGGCTGTGTATCATAACCTTAACCTTACCGGTATTGCATACCATGTTGGCTTTCGCTTTGGTCAACTCCCTTTATGGATTAGCTACTGGTATTTCACAGAGCCTTACAGTAATCTTGGTCTCGGATTTCGTTGGGAGTAAGCTGATCGGGGATGGAATGGGTTACCTTATGTTAGCCTGTGGAGTGGGCTGTTTCATTGGACCACCGGTTGGAGGTAAGACGACATCATCATATTCTGGTAATGGTTCTTAAATACAATTTGTTTCTTCCTTAAAAGTACCGCGTAAAAGCATAGGGGGTAATTAGAATGAATGTTATAAATGAATGAAAATAAATGAAAATAATTCAAGATAACGGGTGTCAACGGTTTCTTCCTACAAAGGAATTGATTTGTGTCTTTGTATGTGACATCAATATGCATTCATCTACGTTAATTATAAGATTAAAGTGATTTGTTAATATTTTGGTATTTATTTCATTTAGGTTACCTTAGACAACAAACAGATTCCTATGAAAGTGCTTTCTTTTCGCTGGATTATCTGTATTATTAAGCGGAATTGTGATGCTGATCATCCCAATAAGAGAATGTTTAATACGATCCAACAAATATTCAATATCATCCAGTAAACCACGAGAAAATATAACTAATTAATACATAGATAAGTATGTACATTAAAAATGAATTCCATTGAAATATTCACCAAATAGTAAATAAAAGTTAATGTCAATTCTTTAAAAAAAAAAGGGGGGGGGGGGATACAGTGGCCGGGCTGTTTTGCTATGTGACCCTGTTGTCTAACAACAACAGTATATATATGAAAACTAAATGTGAGATATATCGTCAATATTAAGCTACACAACTTTTTCAAATCAAGATTTCTTGGGGATTTTTTTTCCAATCTTTCATAGTGTATCATGGTTTAATGTTCTTGATTTGCAACAAAGAAATTAAAACAATAATTGAAGACAACATTTACTTAACCTATCTTAAGAAAAGAACCAGGCATGTCCTTAACTTTCATTTCTACAATTTCAATGACAACTGACTCTCGGTAAAAAAAAAAAAGAAAAGAATGGTCGATGCTTAAGTACTTTCGAAAGTAAATATTTCTGTTCATGACCTTATAAAATCATTTTTATTTTTTCACATTAATTTATTCATATAGAATTTGAGAGGCCTTTGCAGTGGATAATTATAATAATTTTGACGGAGATAAATTGTACATTGACACGATATATTTATTATATTTTGATTTGTATAGATATGCAAAAATACACATATTTTGAAAAAAATAAAACTTTTTTTTTTTACCGTTTATCGCCTTTTTCAGTCAAAGTTACTAAATTATTCTCGCTTTAAAGGGGCATGGTCACGATTTTGGTCCAAATTTATTTCTCCGTTTTTAATGTTTACAATGCTTCAGTAAGGCATTTCTAATACTCAACTAAAATTTGAGAGTCCGTCGTCGAGTAATGAGCGAGATACAGAGCACACAATTCTTTTTATGTAAACAAAGCTCAGGTCATGTTTTTGTTTACATTTTGAATGTTGAAAAGAAATTTCCAGGTTTAGACCTAAAATGAAAATGACAAACGCTAGGAACTGTTTATATATGCTCAAAAACGAATTAGCAGATAGAAAAATCAGCTTGAAAAAGAACTTTTACCGGTAAATTGAACGAATGTAAACAAAAACATGGCACAAGCCTTGTTTAGATAACAAAGAATTGTAAGCTCTGTATCCTGCTTATAACTCTCCGAATGACTCTCAAATTTTGGTGGATCATTAGAAATGCTTTCCTAAAGCATTGTAAACAATATAAATAGAAAAATAAATTGACCAAAATCGTGACCATGCCCCTTTAAAGAAGAATTGCTAGTAATTAAAAATACTTTCAACTGCAGAAAAATAAATTGACCAAAATCGTGACCATGTCCCTTTAAAGAAGAATTGCTAGTAATTAAAAATACTTTCAACTGCAATACAATTCATGTTTTAACTTGTTAACTTAGAAAAACATTGAATAAAAGTAATATATAAGGATAGTTCTTAATTTATGAGCAAATTATTATTTAGACTACAAATGTGCATTCTTTGAAGGTAGAAACTGTTTAAAATCATTTGTACTCTTGTCATTCGGGTAAACATAAGTAAGAGCTTTTGCACAGAATTTATTGTTAAAACAAACAGCTAATTTTCCTTCCATCTACAAAATATTAAATATTAGGTTATTTTAAATATTATATACTTCTTTAAATCATTATCAAGAAATAAATATATTGAAAAAATAAAAAAATGATCTTGCATGGTTTATTTAAACCTATGTTGTCTTCTGAGCCCAAAATAATCTCCAGGCATGCCATCGAACGTTGCCTAAGAACTGTCATAAGATATGACTTAAGAGATATCTTACGGCAATACTTAGGATGGTCTTAAGACATCTCTTAATTTTGATATAGAAGCTCTCTTAGAACCGTCCTTCGTAGGATACTCTTAAAGATATTTTTTTTAAATTCATGTTTAAATACGAGATATTTTAACCATTTCAATTGCTAAAGAAATGCAATTAAATGATATTATTGCAAGTAACATGCAGGTCTATAGAAAATACATATCCCCTTTTAACCCTCCAAAAAATCATTTAAAATTATGAAAGTTCCAAAGGATGACTGCACTTAGCGCCGGGTTTGGGGCCCTTTTCGGTCGCTTCTGTTGCGTTTATTTCTTAACCTAATATCACTTTTGTTAAATTTTTAAAGAGTCTAGTCAATTTCCAACATAAATTAAGATTTTAGACTGTGATACAATAAGCTCATACTATGTTTTTCTCCTTACAACTTTCGAAAAAAGGAGAATTTTCGCTTATCTGCCCTTGATCAAACATAAGATTGATATTAATATGAATGAGAGGTGGAGCTGACATTATCAGAATGGTACTAAAATTAGACTAGCATGAATAACAATGCCATGTATAAAAATTTATGTGATCACTCTTTCACCATAACCCTATCTATTCTATATGGTAAAGTATACTATTTACTATGGTTTCAACAATTAGACCACGCCCATGTAAGTACAGAAGACTTTAAATCAATGCTTCACAACTTAACGTGTTCGAAAACATTGTCCTAGTTAGCGCATAACATGCTACCTTACACGTCACGTGATAGAATTTTGTATTCACAAAGTTACCTGAGGTGAGAAATCACGTGGTGAATTATAATATTCAACATGCATCAACC
>WFKH01007768.1:43078244-43091166 GCA_016163765.1 Magallana hongkongensis
TTGTACATATTTCGTATAAAAACATAGCATTTCCCCCCTATTCCATTAACACACCACTCTCTCACTAGTGTGAGAGTAATTGCTTTTTGGTCTCAAGATCATAAACTGGAAACGTACATGTACTTAATTCCAAATGTTTTTATATTGAATTATTTTTATGAAAAACGTTTAAAAGATAACACAGTCTGTATAAAATACAAATACAAAAAATGATGAAAAATTAATTTTATCTTGAAGTTGTAACAGTTTGAACTTAAGTCTGCTCTCAGTTTATGTTGTGCGTGGATAACTTAAGACATGATCGTCCACAAGCAAACTTTAAACATAACCATTTATATTCAATTCTTTTTAGCATGTTTTACTGGTGTTAAAGGGAAAAGAGTACCAATTCATTTCACATAGAACTTAATGTTATCTTACACACCCTTAGCTGGTTTGCTATTTCACTTACAGACATATCCTTGGTAAAATCTGAAAGTTCATTTCGAACACTAACAGAAAATTACAAGAAATATATAGGGTCCCATGGCGTTTATAGGTCCAAATTGAACTTGTTTACAACTTACAGAGATCCGCAGCAAATGAATCCAAGTCTCTAAAATGACACCCACCTCTTATTTTAACCCCTCTAATTTCTTTACTTCCTGCATTAATCCTTCATTCCATCATTGAATTTAAACATTGATAATTTTACTTTAAAATGATCATTATTTCGACCGTCTCCAGCAATGGCCATATGTAGCTACCCAGTGACAATGTATTGTATGAGATACACAGTCATATTGTAAAGGAAGGGTTTACAATGAGAATAGGTTTTTGAAATTAGAAAGTTTCAAGCCAGAGTTTTCAGAATATGTTGTTATTTGTTAGTGTGGATACTCTGTGTTTCTACTTTCCTGACTCCACAAATGATAGAATCTTGTTGGGATGAAAATAAAGCTGACCCCAATCGTCAGTAGTTTTAAGCAGTAAACACACTTAAGGTTGACTTTCTTTTCTTTTTCTGAAGATGCCACATGCATCGAGAGCCTCTTCAGCGAAGAACATAAGCGAACAAGGCGTGCAATATACCCCGATATCCCACTATTTCATTATAAAGGGGTTCTGTCGATGCGAATATTAATATTACAGGCGAGGTTTTAAAAATGATTACGTGTGTGTGTGTGTGTGTGTGTGTGTGTGTGTGTAAAACGTTCAGTAAGTTATTAACTCATGATTGCTTTTTAAAGACAGTGAACATATTTGCAGTTTAACAAGTACATTCTTTAAAACTTCAAACTTCATATTAATAAAACTTTTAGGAAACAATTCTGTTTTTAGGTTTACCAATTAATTAAATTGCATTTTGCTCTCATACCCAACCCAGTCATCGGTTAAAATTTACGGTTTTTCATCGTATTATATTAAATCTGAATATTTCTGCAAAAATTTGACAGTCTAAATGGTTTGTTCCTTATCTTTCTTTCTGTAAAGTTATTTTGATATATAAAACATAGTACAACCAATTCAAGGGCTCCATATAGAACACTCCATTTTTGCTGATTATGACGAATCATTGGACCAGTTATGATTAAAACGTAAAATAATTCAAATAACTAATGAATTTATTCATTCATTCATTGATAAATAAATACATATTTTATAACAAAACAAACAGCAAGCTATATAGTACCGGTACTATATGTCTTAGTGTTGTTACGATAGTCGCCGACTATCGAAAAATCGTCGCTGAAGGCAGCAAGTCGGCGACAATCGATAGTAAGTTTTTATCATCGATAGTCGCTAAAATTCAGTCACGGACAAATGACCTTTTACTGCGTAGCAATATCCATAAAAAGACTGACATAAATAACATGTTATTAATGTCTCTGGTATATATATACAGTGACCAACCTAGGGGGCGACTTGCTTTGTGATCGGTAACTTCGCCGGAATTTCCTCCGAAAAAGAAGTTGAAGTCGCACTGTATTCTGAGTTTACGATCTTGTTAATTTAACCCAAATGCAATAAAATGGTAATTATCAAATTCATAAGACGTTTTCACAAGCTCAGTTAGACCCTGTTGTGATTAGTAACTTGCGACTGTCTTATCTTCATGTGTTATAAAAACGGGTGATAACGTTACTGTGCATTGAAAATTACAACTGATGTTTATTACATTTCATGCCGATATTACAATTATAGTTTAAAAGTTGTATTTAGTTAATAATACTGCCAAATTATTGCTAAAATAATCATAAAACGTTTGTTTACAGTTGTCTTCAAAATTAAACAGATCTGCTACATAACGGTTGTAATTGGGTTAAGGGTTGCACTAATACCTCCAAAATACACAAAAGTACATGGACTGATTTTATTTGTCATTTAACTTACAGAAGTACAAAACATTTAATGTATAAAATGTGTGAATGTATGAGATCAATTAAATTTAACAAATTGGATAAGGTTTAACAAATTTTACTAGAAGTTGTTTTATTTTTATTATCTTGCTTCTAATCCAATATCAATTAAAATTTTGCCCTAGGTTGGCCTCTAAGTATAATATTTAATTCATTTGAAAACAAGTTCATTAAAAAAAACTATTGATATATGAATTATAAATTTAAAAAAGGTATTTTCTTTTATGCTGGTATCTTTCACTCATTGAAAGGATGAAAAAAAAACTTTCCTGGAATTTGAAAGTTTACATAATCGAATAATCGATTTTATAATCGATTGTGAGCTGCCGATTCAATTTGATAATCGATAGTAAAATTGTTCCGATTTTACAACACTAATATGTCTACTATTGTTACTGTATTGAACAAATTACTCGGGTATCAGCTATTTATATTTTCCACATATAATGGCAGATGTTTCAACTGTATCACAAATCCAATCCTGTAGAATATGGTTAATTTCCTTCACTTTTTTACCATTGGTATTATGCCAAATTGAATGCAAAATAGGAACTTTTTAAAAGGTTACAAGCTAAGAAATTCATCTTATATTTTTATCCTAAATATTACGTCATTCCCCCACCGCTGAAAGTGAAATTATGTAAATTTAAAAGTAAAATGATCGTTTGTACTTATATATTTATCACATATCCTTTTATGTTATGCAGTGAATAAACGTTTCTTTACTCGTAGCAGACGACTGAGATACCTTATCTTGGATAAACGTGTTCTAAATACCTGAACTCGTGATTTAGCCGATAACTGGTCCAGTGTTAATCTCATTGGTGTGTGATATTTACAAGTACTAGTATACCGCTGTATTAAGTCGTCATGCATTACTAAATTGATTGATTCTCATTCTGTGCGTTTTTATATGCCTTTTAAATTCATGTTGTACGCGTATATCATACTGGTGTTCTAAATATTACCGCAAGACATTGATAAGGGGCAATCTGCTGCAAGAGCATAGGAGAAATCGATTTCAACAGTAAAACATTGACTGACATTAGCTGCCATTAAAAAGGTAAAGATCTTTTTTGTATCATGTGCATGAGTGTATATACATTGAATCCTATTCATATACTTACTTATGTAAATAAACAATTATTTTGTACATACAGTTTACGCAAGTTCTTTGTAAAATATTCATGACCTTATTCAGATTTTTCTACTTATTCTCTACAGAGTTTATGCAAGATGGACTTGACCACTAGTTTTACTGAGGATTTCCTCACATGCTCAATCTGTTGTAAAGTCTACACTAAACCAGTGTGTCTGCCTTGTTCCCACTCGTTCTGTGAGTTATGTTTGCAGACGTTCATCAGAAAATCAATCGAAAAGGACAAACAAACCTTCTGTCCAATCTGTAAGAAAACGTTTAAATCAAAGTTAAAATTTGAATACGATCATGCACTTATGAATTTAATCGAGGAACTCTCGGTTAAAGGTAAATTACTATCATAATGTTCTTTTTGCCAGTTACGGTCAGAACAGAAAGAGGTGGTGTCAAAATGTTTAACTTGTAACGAATTGTTGTGTGACGTTTGCAGTAGTTCAAGGCACACCTTTACAACTCTAACAGCCAATCATAAAGTTGTCTCTTACATAGATTTTCTGGCGGGAAAATATGAAGCAGAAAGTACAAGCATCGTATGTAAGAAGCACCCCGGAATGAGCCTTGAGTTTTATTGCCGGGAATGTCGGATACCCTTCTGCAAAGATTGTTTTTATTTTGAACACAGAGGACATGATTATGTTAATGTATCACTGGTGAAAACAGGGATAGAGAGGGAGACAGAAAAGTTATTAGAAAACTTGAGTAAAACCAGTGATGCATTAAAAAAACGAGAATTTTCTTTAGCTTCAATAGAAAACGAAATAATAGAGAATGAAAAGACTTCTTTAGAGAAAGTTGCAATCACTTTCGAATACTTCCTCGACCAATTGACTTGTCAACGTCAGATCGCTGAGAATAAAATCAAACAAAAATCCAAAGAAGAAAAACAGAAAATCAGTACTTTAATTCGACAGAACTCCCAAACCCGAAAAGAATTAAAGGTGATTGTTTCCTTTTACGAAAAACTCCTATCAAGCAAAAGGGATTCTAAAATCATTTGTTTAGGGCTAGATGTAAGAAAGAGTCTAGGGATGGTCGAGACTCTTTGTGGTACAGAGGTGAATGTCTCTTTTATAGATATCAAGAAGTCTGACGAAAAAGACTTCAATGCATTTGATTTGAAAATCATCAAATCGGAAAAAACGCTTGGGACAGATGGATTTTTTATCCATTCTCATATTTGTGACGCGACAGAAAAACCATCCCCTCTGTCTGCTGTAGTGAAGGGGACGAAAGATGTAGTGTTTGCCCAGGCACCCGTTCTTTCAAAACCAGAACATCAAAACGACCACGAAATATGTATTGTTTCGAGTAAACAAGAACATCTTCCACACCCCTCAAGAAAACATGAGGAAGTATATTCTGCTCAAATCAAAGACAAAGAAGGTAGTACTAACACTGAACATGGCAAAATTGGCAAAGACCTAGAACAAAAAACAAGGGCACAAAACATATCCGATGACAACACTGTTCCTCGCATGCATAAAGAAACATCTAAAAATTCAATGAAAAATGAAACTAAGAATGCTTCGAATGGCTCAAATACAGCGACTACAGAGGAGTGGAAGCAAGCTGAACTGGATCTGATACCAGAATGTTCAGTCGCAATAGATATATATGGGAAAGGGAAAAAGCCACGAAAAATAGCCTACACTAATGTGACATGGATAGACAGATCGACTTTTGTGGTAACTGACAAGGAAAACGCAAAACTCATTGTCATAAAGTTTGCAGGGGAAAATGTGGAACGGCGTTTGATACCTGTCGAAGATGCTATCACTGTTGCTAAGTTTTATGGTTATCTCGCTGTGAAGACGCAGACAGGCAAGGTGGAAATCTTTACTTACCCTGGACTTGAACTTAAACAAACGTTTGATAGAGTAAGCGCTATTGCGTCACATTCGTCGAAGTTGATATTGGTGACAAATAGTTACATCGAGATCTTCTGTAACGGTAAAATCGAGAAAAGGGTTTCTTTTAAAGAAAAGGGAAAGGAATTCATATTTAATCGAGTTTTTGAAGCATGCTACCTTCCAAACAAAACAGTTGCAGTTACAGATGCTTGTGATCGGTGTCTGTTTTTCATCGACAGTGAAGGCAACATAAGCAAGAGAGTCTTTTACGTGGAGTCTGGGTCCTATGGAGCAATTTCATGCGATGAAAACAACTTTGTCTATCTTGCTAGCTATAATGAAGACGTCGTGAACGTCTACAACACAAAGGCGACATGTGTGAGAATAATTTCTTTATGTGGAGTTTTGTTTGTAAGAAGTATAGCTGTGCTGTTGGGGAAACAAATGTTGATTGCAACTCAAGACATGGTCAGACTATACAACCTCTAGTTATGCATATGGTAATTAAAATATACATGTACTTAAAGAAAGCTATAATGCATGTACAAGTTCACTGGGGGTGGGTAGACGGTCAGTGTAAAAACATGTTTGTTTTAATCTTTTCTCATGACTATAAGAGTTGCTCAACATTGTTGTGTGTCATATTAAAAAGTGCTTTCATTCGTTTGCCAGAATACATAGGTGACAAAAAAAGTACCTTACGAATGAATTCTTTGTTACATGTGTATAGGGTAATTTAAGGAAGGTTAATTATGCTAATGGATGACATATCAAAGCATATCTGACAAATAAATGAGATTTTTTGTTCTTTCTTTATTAATGGTAGAATATTAACTTATCATCGCCTCTTGTCTCCAAGAAATGTTATGCACTGTGCAAGAACCAGTGATAAAGTTAATGTATTCTGGGATTGTTTTTATTTTATTTGATAAATTTTATAAATCAAATAATCCAATAAATCACACGTTATTGTAAAAAAAACAGTAAATGATCAGCTGTAGACAAAACCAAATCACGATTTAAATTAATCAGTTTTAATAAATTCGTCGGGGTAGGAACTGCTTTCGGAATATTTAGTAATAGATCGAAACTCGGCCTACAATGAAAGCTGACGTCATACTTCCATATAAGTTGGAATTTATATATGATTGTGGAAGAATTGGAAGGAAACATACTGATTAAAGTTTACTCAGCTTATATAGTGAAAGTAGCAGCATAAAAAAATATATATAAATGTAAACAATAATTTCTTGTCTTTGGTGGTTCATCAGACTATAAAGGTACCGATCATATCATCCTTCATAATGGCAAAATTATATACATGTGTAATTAGGCGTAGACACTGCGGGTGAAAATAACTCTGTATTTAGTATTCATCCTCCATGCAACAACACCAAAAAATGGGGCTTAAAAGATTATGGTCAATTTTCAGTTCGGTAGTTGACGGTGACTAATACGATCATGCTTTAAAGACATAACCGGACCCCCAACCCCACGCGTGATAGAATTGAGAATCAATAGGGTGGTCATCAGAGATAAAAGAGGATTAATACGCATTTATATCAGCTTTAACTAGAACTGTCCTAATGGGACTAATACCCCCGCAATGCTAATTTCAAATGGGACAAATATGAATATTTTTAAAGTAACTAAAATATAAAATTAAAATCATAAAGGTTTGTAATACATAAATTAAAAAAATATTCTAAAATTGTAAAAAAAAATTTTAGTTAACAAAGAAGAAAATCAAAATTGTCAGAACTTCCCTGTAAATATATATGTAATACATTTACAAATTTCTGTATCCAATGATATTTGTTCATTTGTTATAGAGAAAAAAACCCTACATAGTGACAATAACCCCTCCCTGTGCAGTAAATGAAAATAGCCATGCAAAGCTCTTCTGTGGATAACACCTTGAATGTGTTTCTAATCTGTGTCTTGACAGATGCAATTTCAAAACTTCCTCACTTTTTCCTATGGTACAATGCAACTCCATATCTCAGAAAAATTGATCCCATGGGACTATGATTTTCTTTGATGAGCCTGCATTTTGTTAACTTGGATAAACTCGCAAAACATTATCAATATTTGCATACTTCCATTATTTAAATGTAAAAAGGAGAATTTAATAATATAAACAATTTCAAAATTTCCAAAACACTACAATCAAATCAATGATTTTGAATTTCATTTACATTAATGCGCTATAGGGTCACTTCATCAATTTATTTGACTACTAAATTTAAACAGCTTCTAACGAAATAATTCATTTCTTTGTTATTAATGATATAATTTATTTCCTTATAATGTTAGAAACTTTTGGTTTATATGAAACAGTATTAAAATAACCCACAAACCACTGCCCATTTTACAGATTATCAATTTTCCCTAAACACATGCTTCATCTAAACCATGGCTCAGATAATGGCCCCCTTGGGACAAATGAATTCAGCCACACTTGTCTTTGATGTTCTTATCAGCTCCTAAGAATTTATCATTGACAAACAAAAATTGATAGAATACTTATAAAACATATATTTAGTTATGAAATAAGGACAAAAAACCTCCATCTGGATTATTGATATAAATATATTTTAGAGTGTTTTACTATTCATTAATTGATAAAATTTCTCTTACTTTCCATCATCAGTGTACAATATATAGGATAAGAAAAATAAAAACTGTCATAAAATCATTAAATCTTATCTTAATAAAAACTGAAGGTGCCCATCTTCAGATGGTGTTCAACATATGTACAAATTTTCAGACTATTCCATGCAGTAGTAAAAAAGTCTATAGGGGGGACAAAATTATGTCTACAGACAGACGGACAGGGTAATTCCAATATACCCCCCTAAACTTTGTTTGCAGGGATATAACTAACAAAGGGTCTAATTTGACATGCAACACACATTTGAAAAAGTTTCTGACATTTTATTGACATATATAACATCCAATCTAAATGGTTCCATCAAATAAGAACATTGTTTTTTACAGATATAAACAGTAATAGTTCCCAGATCTCAAATGCAACACAATCTCTCAGTGTCTTTAAGCATAATACATCAGATTTGCCTTTTTCTTGGCTTGCACTTCAATGATAGCATCCATATAGTCTTCATGATCCAGCTCAGTGGCTTCTCGCCTTAATGCAATCATACCCTGCAAAGTCAAAACACTGATTAGAAATGTCTTATCATTTCAAAGAAAACAGAGATAAAGATTTATAAAGTTTTGACCCAAAGTGAAGGTGCCTGGTTAATTCAGCTGTTGTTTTTTTGTAGTCATATTTACTTGAAGTATTGGTAAAATTCTGGTGATTAAAGAGCTAATGTACCAGTACACGAAAACGGAGCCAAATAAAATTCCGATATTTTAAAGGTGGAAATAGTGGTTTTTGTTTTTTGGAGGTTTTTTTAAGATATAAACCTTTGCAAATCTTGTGTCACCAAGTGCTTTTTGTTAGGATAATTTGAAGGGAAGTGAACTTTGTTAGATTAAAATATCTTATCAATGATAAAATCTTAAATTCATTCTTCATTTCAAATGTACATGTTAAATAAATTTATTTAAATATTAAAAGAAAAATATGTCTGTCAATGAAATCAGTAGAAGAACACATTTGCATTTTTCATAAATGGATAAAATATTGGTACTCACAGCTTCCACACACACGGCTTTCAATTGGGCACCATTGAAATCATCTGTACATCTGGCCAATTCCTCAAAATTCACTTCTTTGCTGCAAGAAAAATAAAAATGATCATGTAACCCTGTCAATTCAGTACACAATAATACCTACAAAATTAAAATGTCAACAGCATTTTGTTGAAGCATGTGTAAAATATGGGTGCATCGCTCTCCAGTACCTGACGTTCATTTTACGGGAGTGAATCTGTAGAATTCTGGCCCTTGCTTCTTCATTGGGGTGGGGGAATTCTATCTTCCTGTCTAATCTCCCTGACCTCAGGAGAGCAGGATCCAGAATGTCCACTCTGTTTGTGGCTGCTATCACCTTTAACACAAAAATGAAAATCATGCAAACTTTGCATAGTTGGCAATTTCTTAATCAAATGAATTTCTCTTCCAGTTTATGCAGAAAAACCTGTTATATCAGAGTACATGTACTAGTAAATACTTATCTATTCAAATTAACATGATTAACACGAGCAATGCCAAACGGAACAACCCCTCATGATAGTAATACATGTATAACTTTTAAAACACTGTCGGAGCTACTGAGGTTCTAATGTTTACTGATATTCAAACACCTGTTAACCCATAGACACAAGTAAACAAGTCGTACCTTGATTTGGGCATTTGGCTGAAACCCATCCATCTGGTTGAGAAGCTCCAACATTGTCCTCTGGACTTCCCTGTCACCAGCCTTCTCAGAATCAAACCGTTTTGTTCCTGTTGAACAAAATTATATTTCAAAATTATGGAAGATGAATATATTTTCCTTTCCACATGTAAAGTTTCTATTAACAGTAATCAACAACTAAATATGATTATAAAAAACAACTACAAACCTATTGCATCCAACTCATCAATAAATATAATTGCTGGCTGTTTTTCTTTAGCTAGAGCAAACGCATCTCTGACTAGCTTGGCTCCATCTCCAATGAACATCTGTACCAGCTGTGGTCCTGCCAGTTTGAGGAACGTTGATTTTGTCTGTGCAGCGCAAGCCCTGGCCAGTAATGTTTTACCTGTACCTGGGGCTCCATACAATAACACACCTAAACAACAGAGATCAGTATATATCTTGATTATCTTCTAAGTATTCCAAGTATATACTGTGTTAAAAATACATGTACCTTTACATGGAGATATAAATCATGAGCATTGTTCATTGGTCAAGAAGAGTTAATTTGAAAATATTTTACCTTTGGGTGGTTGAATGCCGAGAGTTTCAAACCTTTCCTTGTGTGTCATTGGCAATACAACAGCTTCAATGAGCTGAAATAGAGTACATCAAAATAAAATTTCTCCACAAAGTGTCTCCCAAAAATATTTTTTCATTTGTCTTAGTAAAATGCAGTATAATCAACCTCTTGGATCTGTTTGTCTAGACCACCAATATCGGAGTACTGTTCTGTAGGTCTTTCATCCACTTCCATAGCCTTTACTCTTGAATCATACCTATCAAACAGGACAACAGCATTTAATAAGTGCATTTCCCAAATTCTTGATGTAAAACTCTTCCTTTAAAAATATGGATTAACAAAGCTACTTACTCTTGCGGTAAGGTTTCAAGAATCAAGTAAGAATCCTTGTTAACACCCTGAAAAGAAAAAAAAAGTTGAAAAACTAAGGAAACTGGCAAAGAACAACAATATGTAATACACAAAACTTGGCACTTCAATATTTTCCAAAAACAGGTATCTCACCACAATGTCTCCTGGGCTCAGTTTCTCCGGATCAACCAAGCCTATGACTGGCAGGAAATATGTCTGAAAGAAGAAGAGACTCGTTAAAAAATCAGACTTTTCAAACTACTGTATACAGGGTTATTTTTGCCCCGTGTACCGGTAATTTTCGCCCTTCTACACTTGCAAACAGTTTTGCCCTGTCTTGAATTCGCCCACAGTTGTCTTTAAAGAGGGACATAACATGAGACATTGGAATTCCCCCAGTCTTAAATTCGCCCGCTGACTACGAGGGTGAAAGGGCCGACAATAAAACAGTGGTGAATATTTTCCTGCATACAGTATTTGGAAAATAGGCAATCATCATTCATTAATATTCATAAAGAATATATGTCTGAAAGAAGAGAATCATTGAAATAAGGCTTTCCAAACTTTTTGATAAATAGGCAAATATATGCATTGATAATCACAAAGGACAGTACCTGTCTTGTGGATGTCTTTATCACAGCACACTTGCCCTTCCGTTGAGCATCAAGATCAATATTGGCTCCATCCTCCTCCCCACTGTCCTGGGGTTCCATGTCCAGCAACTAGAACACACAGAAAAATACATTGTATACAAGTTCATGTACATAAATTACTTTATGAAATTTATACGAAAAAATTAAGGTACAGTTTAAGATACATGTTTAAAAAGGGAACAGTTCATTCATAACATTATAATTCAAATAAACCAATGTCAATTAGACAACAATTTTGACAGCTAAAATATAAAAATGTTTTTAGCGTTTTATAAAATTTATCTTTAGACAGCTCCAATATAGAAATCTTATGACTGCAGCATACATGTGATAAGTTGAAGACCTCAAAACTGTACACAAAACTGGAATTTGGGTGAAAAAACTGTACACTGCCCACCAAAAAACGGTACAAAAAACGGTACAAAATATCGCTGAAATTCTTTTGATAAAGCACCTTATTTCTAAACCAACAAATGTATATTGTCGAAAATGCCTTATTTTAAATGTTTTAATGAAGTTTTCTATGCTTTAAAATTTCATATTGTGTTTTATAATCACATTTTTTTCACGAATCATATGAATTGGGCAAGTATAGATGATAGTTTGTTCACCAACTTTATATAGTACAACGTGAGAGTCGATGTCTCCAATTTACATCTTGTTCATGAATGTATTACTGATATATACACCAGCAATGTAAATAACAGCAGCAAATGCAACCTTACATAAATTTCTGCACATAAAAAATCCTTTATTTCAGCGTAAGCATGATAATAAACATGTTTATTCATCATATACATTACGTACTGAGAGCTGGTTCAGATTCATGTATATTTCTAAAGTTGGCTAAAAGTTTTTCGATCAAGTTACGAAATATTTTAAAATAGTTATAATTAAATACCCCTTTTAAAAACAAAGCTACCTATTAGAGCATTTTGATACGGATGATTATCGCAATTGGCAGTTCACACCTTCACACGCGACGGTGTGTGTACACTACACAAGTATCGGTAGGTCACGTGTCAAACACAGGTGATGTTTTCCAGTGTCTCGCGAGCGAGAATGAGAGGAAAATGGCGGCATTTAGCGAGAAATTCAAAAAACTGTACCACTTTTCATATATAGGGAATTTTGGTGTCCCGCCGGTACACCGTGAATGGGGTCGATAAAACGGTACATTTGGCGTACCGCCGGTACATATCACATGTATGCTCCAATATTCTTTTAGCACCAATTTTACAAAAATAAGGACAATTCGTACCTCAATAACATTTGAAACCAAGTATGGAAGAGTTTTGTTGACTTTTATTTTTTCTGTATTTTCTTTTATTTTTTCTTTAGTTGCTGTTAAGTCATGATTTATCCTCAGAATCTCGCTTTTCATAATCTGAAAAGAAATAACCAAAACCTTCATTGATATGTATCAACTATCAAAACACAAAGTATTGCAAATTAATAAAATAAGAAAGTAAAATAAAATAATAAAATATCACGAAGAAAATAACTATGCTTAATAGTTTTATAACATAAGTATATGTACCTTGATTTCATTTTCAAGAAGTTTGGTCCTCGTTACTATTTCATCTGTATTCAATTTCAATATCTGCTCTCCCAAACT
>WFKH01007768.1:43100597-43111472 GCA_016163765.1 Magallana hongkongensis
TGAGCTGGTCAAAGTTTTTGGAGCAGGTGCCCTCTGATGATTATATCCTACTTATTACTGGTCCTAACTTCACCAAACTTGCAAGGATGGTGCTTCTTATGATACTTATGCACTAGACAAGCTCGAATGCTGAGTCTCGACCATAAGTTTCGGATGCTGGATGAGGTTAAGGTTTTTGAGCTGGTTAAAGTTTTTAGAGCAGGTGCCCTTTGATAGACAAAACCTTGTTATTATTGGTCTAGTCTTTATCTTTGAATAGATGATGCATCCTGTGATTCTGATGCACTCCACAGGCAAGGATGCTGAACCAGAGCCATAGGTTTCAGATGCTGGAGGAGGTTTAGTTTTTTGGAACAGGTCACATGTTTAACAGATAATAGTACTATTTCAAACTTGCATGGTTGATTTAACTTTAATATAAATGAATTGCAGTGGTAGCTTTAGATACAGAGCCTGATCTCCATTATCAAGGATGCTAAAAAAATCTACATTACTCAAACTTGCTTGAGAGATGTGTTTGTTGTTAAATGATATAACATGATTTTCATAATATATTTTTATTTCATAATATATTTTATGATATATATTGTATGATATGTTACACTATTGTATTATATGAAACAATATTATATCTTATAATACTATATTTAAAAAAAATTATATAATACAATGTAATATTGTATCAAACTTTTTGTATATTATGATATGATATTGTATCATATGATATCGTTATATATAATATTGAATATTATGACATTATATTGTATAATATTATATTGTATTTTATAATATAGTATTGTATCATATGATATTGTAATATATAATATTGTATCATATGATACAATATTGTATTATATATGATATTGTATCATATGATACAAAATGGTATAATATGATACTGTATTATAAAACATATTGTATCAAATAAAATTGTATCATATGATAATGTAAAATATAATATTGTATCATATGATATGATTTGTATAATATGATATTGTATTATATAATTTTATCACATGATATTGTATCATATGATATGATACAATGTTGTATCAAATTGTATCATATACATTATCATATTATGTATCATATATGATACAATATCATACAGAACAATATCATATGATACAATATCAAAATTTATGACATGATATCATATTATGCCATACAATATAATATCATGTTACAATATTGTGATAGATTATGTGATGTGATATTGTATCATATGATACTATATAATATTATGTTATGATATTGTATTATGTGATAAAATACAAAAATTTATAAGACGATACAATGCCATTGTATTTTATGATACAATATTATATCTTGATACCATGTCCTATGTAACAATATCATATTGTTTCATTATATATTACAGTATTATATTGTATCATGTGATATATCTTATGACACCATATTGCATAGTATCATAGGATGCAATATCGTATTTTATATCACTGTATTGATTAATATTGTATCTTACAATACCGTATGAAATTAACATTTGATTATCAAACAACTTTTTAACATATGATATACAATATTGTGTCAAACCACACTGCAGTATCCATGAATATCCAAGATTATTAACTATGATTTTCATATAATATGATGAAGGTGGTCTCATAAAGGTGATGCCCCGTCTCGGTGAGCTTTGTAATCTGTGATTACCTATGTTTAACCTTTCGAGGATTCTTTTGCACTGCAAATTGTTAACGAGGATCTGCAACTTCTCTATGAATATTCAACCTCGACAAAGCATAAGAGGGGACATGTACTATTGTGCGCAAAAATGGCAAAATTTGCAAACAGACACGGCACTCCATTAACTTTATAAAATATTTCGAGTGACATTTGAAGGAATTTGTTGTTCCGTACCTAAAGAACATCCCACAATTCTTTTTTAAAAACAAATTGGATGTCAAAACCCAAAGGACCGAGTCATAATTTGAACATTACTAAATCTATCATATATAAGGAAGCTTTTGAGAAGTTTGGATACCCGGTATTATATGCTATATTTTGTTCTTGGTAAATATACTTTCTAAACAACCCACCCTATTATCATCTTTTCCTTAATTTTCTGTCTTGGATAAAGGCCTTGTCCTTTATTTAAACACATGAAGGTCCTTTCCCCAAAGGTGTTTTGTACCAAGTGTGGTTGAATTTGGATGAGTGGTTAGGATGTTTAGGATAAGAAGTCAAAAATGTAAAAAGCCCACCACCCCCTACAACCGGCTTTTATCTTACCCATGGAGTAACGACATAACTTGAAAATTATACATAATAGTTTGATTCTTTATCAATTTTGATTCTATAACATCATAAGCAATTAATAATCTCATCTTGAATTTATTCGGTATTCAAGCGTTTTCGAAGATGCATCATGACTTTTAATCAAAGTACTGAAGTACTGACTGGAGTTGATTTTATTGATTATTATTTATTTTGATATCAACGCTATGTTATTTCGCATGGCAAGTAGTTTCTTACCTCTATTTGAATAATTACATACATTTTTTTTCTTGTATGAATTCTCGTGCTTTTCCGACAAGAATTATGATCTACAGACAGAAAAACTCATATGAATCATGTTGTGTAATATTCAAAGATAGAATTAACGCCGTCAAACTCTAGATGTATTATGTATCAGTAATCGAACTATTTCTGTAAAAGTGTATCAAAGCATTTTTCAACAAAAAAAAGATAATAAAGTCTAGTCTACGCCAGTACTGGTTCTATCTCTAGATTGGATAGTCTGTCCTTTATTCCAAACGCTACCATGCACTGTCCACTGTTATCAAACTCTGGCGTAGGAATACATAATACTACAAAAAAATATCTAATTTGTTCGTACCATTTAAAATCTGACTATACAAGGGCAATCAAAAAATACGAAGACTTTTGCCGTAGCTTTTTTACTTAACGTCATATTATCACAAAACTTGGTAGACATAATTTAACAATAATTTCCATCAATTTGAACTCAAAAAATTAAATATATCCCTTAATATCTAAGTTTAATTCAGAATTTAAAATTGCAAAAATGAGGTCACGGCGCACGGTCAAATATTGTGTTATGCAAACAATAAGCCATATGATATCGTTAGTCATATTTCTAATAATTGGGCCTAAAACCAAATAATTTTTGAACATCAAATTGGGTATTGTGATAATATTCTATGTACCAAATTATAATTGGATATATTATTTACTTAGAAAGAAATTGTTTATTAAAGACAGGTAGTCATCATTAAAATTGACTCAAAAAAGTGACGTCGCCGGACGTCACGGAGCAGCGAAAAGTGATAAAAGTATGAGTCCAACTCTGAAAAACACCGATGCAAGCTGTGAGAATGCACGTTGATGCAATCAATATGCCAAAAATTATTTCTGCATTTGTGTTTTAATGTTATACAATTTTTTCGGTGGTGGAAACTGATTTGAACATCAGAGAAGCCCGAAAGAAATTAGATTATTAGTAAATATTTGGTCGAATATTTAATAACGTCATCTTACGTTTAAGGTTTTCCCCTATAGTGAACGAAGAAACACACAGTTACAAAAATAAAAATATCAGAGTAATGACTTTTAATCCTCGATCAATTGTGAGCAAATAAGAAACCAAGTCGTATAGAGTCGTTTTAAAATGCAGTAAAATTGTAGGACAGTACGACACAAAATATTAAGTATGAATAAAGATTGGTTAATTTTATAAACTGAACATACTTCGTCACGACGTAATGTTTACCCGTAGCCGTGCTCCGTGGTGATAAATCATGCTGCTTTTAAAATCAGATCACAAAAATACCTTTTCAACAAATATAATGAAACTTCACATATCAATGAAATAAATGTTTGTGCATAAATTTATGGGTTAGTTGTGACTTTCATGAAAACAATATGACAGACAGCGACATTGTCTTCGTATTTTTTGATTGACCCTCGTATTTAAGGTATTTATCAATAAATTTCCTTGAAAAACAATGCTTTTGAATACATTACATCGAATTTATCGATTATTTTCAAGTACTACGTTTTGTCAGCGGTGATGATTTGTGCTTATGTCAAAACACTGTTTTACTTCCGGTTTGCCAGAGTAACTGCATAGGAGAGTTGATTAAAATCAACTCCCAAAAACTTATTCATTATACGTCATCGATGATAGAATCATACCAAAATTACTAATAAGATATCGGGCTGATTTTTTAATAAAACCTTGCAAGAGGCTCAAAGGCCTTAACAGTCATAAAATTATGGTACCATCATACCCTGTCCCCACTGAGCCCCTTTCTGGTATGAATAAATATTATCTTATAGTAAAATAACTCCCTTAAAAGTAGAGTAAACATTCAAAATAATCAAAAATTATACTGAAAAAAATGAATAAATTTACATCTTTAAATTGATCTGTAAGTAATCAGTGTAAAGCCAAAAGGATTAGTGATGACAAAAATGATAACTCTATATCCTATCCATTTTATTGATAATGATGAAGCAAAGAAATTTACTGGGTATTGGGGTCTGGACATTTTTCAAAGTACTACACAATGGTACTGATGAAAACCAAATGTGTGTGTTTAGGGGGAAGGAGAGTTTAATCATTGTCAAAACACATTTCTTAACATTTTACTGCTTTTTACCAGCGTAAAGGATGTCAAACTGGTAAGATTCATCATAAGGGTTGGGTAGATTATTAGATTTGAGAATGCAAAATCAATTTCTGTTTTAGGATAAGTGCCAATGTTTTTAAGCTTAAGAGCAAACATTGATAGCTTTGACACTGACCATCAATCAAAGAGATGTGTAAAACCATGGCTTCCAGCATGTAAAAGATAAGATAAATGAATACACCATTGAGAAAGTTTTGACATTTTCTTGACATACATATTAAACATCCAGTCATAATGGTTCCATCAAAAATGAATATTGTTATTTGTTTTTTACAGGCAGAACAGTTCCCAGATCTCAAATACAACACAGTTCTCTCAATGTCTCTAAGCATAATACATCAGATTTGCCTTTTTCTTGGCTTGCACTTCAATGATAGCATCCATATAGTCTTCATGATCCAGCTCAGTGGCTTCTCGCCTTAATGCAATCATACCCTACAAAGTCAAATCACTGATTAGAAATGTCTTATCATTTCAAAGAAAACAGAGATAAAGATTTATAAAGTTTTGACCCAAGGTGAAGGTGTCTGCTTAATTCAGTCCATTGTTTTTTGTACCGTAGTCATATTTACTTAAAGTATTGGTAAAATTCTGGTGATTAAAGAGCTAATGTACCAGTACACAAAAACGGAGCCAAATAAAATTCTGATATTTTAAAGGTGGAAATAGTGGTTTTTGTTTTTTGTTTTGTTTTTTTTTTTTAGATATAAACCTTTGCAAATCTTGTGCTTTTTGTTAGGATAATTTGAAGGGAAGTAAACTTTGTTAGATTAAAATATCTTATCAATGATAAAATCTTAAATTCATTCTTCATTTCAAATGTACATGTTAAATAAATTTATTTAAATTTTAAAAGAAAAATATGTCTGTCAATGAAATCAGTATGAGAACACATGTACATTTTTCATAAATGGATAAAATATTGGTACTCACAGCTTCCACACACACAGCTTTCAACTGGGCACCATTGAAATCATCTGTACATCTGGCCAATTCCTCAAAATTCACTTCTTTGCTGCAAGAAAAATAAAAATGATCATGTAACCCTGTCAATTCAGTACACAATAATACCTACAAAATTAAAATGTCAACAGCATTTTGTTGAAGCATGTGTAAAATATGGGTGCATCGCTCTCCAGTACCTGACGTTCATTTTACGGGAGTGAATCTGTAGAATTCTGGCCCTTGCTTCTTCATTGGGGTGGGGGAATTCTATCTTCCTGTCTAACCTCCCTGACCTCAGGAGAGCAGGATCCAGAATGTCCACTCTGTTTGTGGCTGCTATCACCTTCAACACAAAAATGAAAATCATGCAAACTTTGCATAGTTGGCAATTTCTTAATCAAATGAATTTCTCTTCCAGTTTATGCGAAAAAACCTGTTATATCAGAGTACATGTACTAGTGAATACTTATCTATTCAAATTAACATGATTAACATGAGCAATGCCAAACGGAACAACCCCTCATGATAGTAATACATGTATAACTTTTAAAACACTGTCGGAGCTACTGAGGTTCTAATATTTATTGATATTAAAACACCTGTTAACCCATAGACACAAGTAAACAAGTCGTACCTTGATTTGGGCATTTGGCTGAAACCCATCCATCTGGTTGAGAAGCTCCAACATTGTCCTCTGGACTTCCCTGTCACCAGCCTTCTCAGAATCAAACCGTTTTGTTCCTGTTGAACAAAATTATATTTCAAAATTATGGAAGATGAATATATTTTCCTTTCCACATGTAAAGTTTCTATTAACAGTAATCAACAACTAAATATGATTATAAAAAACAACTACATACCTATTGCATCCAACTCATCAATAAATATAATTGCTGGCTGTTTTTCTTTAGCTAGAGCAAACGCATCTCTGACTAGCTTGGCTCCATCTCCAATGAACATCTGTACCAGCTGTGGTCCTGCCAGTTTGAGGAACGTTGATTTTGTCTGTGCAGCGCAAGCCCTGGCCAGTAATGTTTTACCTGTACCTGGGGCTCCATACAATAACACACCTAAACAACAGAGATCAGTATATATCTTGATTATCTTCAAAGTATTCCAAGTATATACTGTGTTAAAAATACATGTACCTTTACATGGAGATATAAATCATCAGCATTGTTCATTGGTCAAGAAGAGTTAATTTGAAAATATTTTACCTTTGGGTGGTTGAATGCCGAGAGTTTCAAACCTTTCCTTGTGTGTCATTGGCAATACAACAGCTTCAATGAGCTGAAATAGAGTACATCAAAATAAAATTTCTCCACAAAGTGTCTCCCAAAAATATTTTTCATTTGTCTTAGTAAAATGTAGTATAATCAACCTCTTGGATCTGTTTGTCTAGACCACCAATATCAGAGTACTGTTCTGTAGGTCTTTCATCCACTTCCATAGCCTTTACTCTTGAATCATACCTATCAAACAGGACAACAGCATTAAGTGCATTTCCCAAATTCTTGATGTTAAACTCTTCCTTTAAAAATATGGATTAACAAAGCTACTTACTCTTGCGGTAAGGTTTCAAGAATCAAGTAAGAATCCTTGTTAACACCCTGAAAGAAAAAAACGTTGAAAAACTAAGGAAACTGGCAAAGAACAATAATATGTAATACACAAAACTTGGCACTTCAGTATTTTCCAAAAACAGGTATCTATGTCTCACCACAATGTCTCCTGGGCTCAGTTTCTCTGGATCAACCAAGCCTATGACTGGCAGGAAATATGTCTGAAAGAAGAAGAAACTCATTAAAAAATCAGACTTTCCAAACTACTGTATACCGGGTTATTTTCGCCACGTGTAATTTTCGCCCTTCTACACTTGCAAACAGTTTTGCCCCATCTTGAATTCGCCCACAGTTGTCTTTAAAGAGGGATATGAGACATTAGAATTTGCCCAGTATTAAATTCACCCGCTGACAATAAAACGGTGGTGAATATTTTCCTGCATACAGTATTTGGAAAATAGGCAATCATTTTTCATTAATAATCATAAAGAATATATGTCTGAAAGAAGAGAATCATTGAAATAAGGCTTTCCAAACTTTTTGATAAATAGACAAATATATGCATTGATAATCACAAAGGACAGTACCTGTCTTGTGGACGTCTTTATCACAGCACACTTGCCCTTCCGTTGAGCATCAAGATCAATATTGGCTCCATCCTCCTCCCCACTGTCCTGGGGTTCCATGTCCAGCAACTAGGACACACAAAAAAATACATTGTATACAAGTTCATGTACATATATTACTTAATGAAACTTATACGAAAAAATAAAGGTAGAGTTTAAGATACATGTTTAAAAAGGGAACAGTTCATTCATAACATTATAATTCAAATAAACCAATGTCAATTAGACAACAATTTTGACAGCTAAAATATAAAAATGTTTTTAGCATTTTATAAAATTTAACTTTAGACAGCTCCAATATAGAAATCTTATGACTGCAATATTCTTTTAGCACCAATTTTACAAAAATAAGGACAATTCGTACCTCAATAACATTTGAAACCAAGTATGGAAGAGTTTTGTTGACTTTTATTTTTTCTGTATTTTCTTTTATTTTTTCTTTAGTTGCTGTTAAGTCATGATTTATCCTCAGAATCTCGCTTTTCATAATCTGAAAAGAAATAACCAAAACCTTCATTGATATGTATCAACTATCAAAACACAAAGTATTGCAAATTAATAAAATAAGACAGTAAAATAAAATAATAAAATATCAAGAAGAAAATAACTATGCTTAATAGTTTTATAACATAAGTATATGTACCTTGATTTCATTTTCAAGAAGTTTGGTCCTTGTTACTATTTCATCTGTATTCAATTTCAATATCTGCTCTCCCAAACTCTCCTAAGTAGATAAAAAAGAAAAGTTCATAAAATATCATATTTATTATTCAATACTACAAATTTGTTTTTTTTTAATGGTGTATGAGATAAAATATTAAGTCATTGCCACATAGTAAATAGAAATCTTACTACCTACAAACTGCAATTATGAAAAAACTGAGACTTTTGCCTTTTTATGATTGTCAAAATTTCTGGAAGTGTAACATAACATGATGAGATTTTTAATTCATTATTTTTCTGTACTGTAACACCAGACAATGTAAAAATATTTTGAAAAAAATTCACACAATATAGTGTAAATGAGAAAATTCGAACTACTACAATGTAAACTGTTTTTTAAAGACAAAATATGTGTTTAATGATATGAACCATTATATATGAATAACATTTTATAATTTGAATGGTATAAATTTCACTTTATATCGAAAGCAATTATATAAGACGTATAATTTATTGGCATGACATAGTAATTTTCGCAGAAGCATACAAACTTCGTGGTGTTGACATCAATATTCCGTTAACGCAACAAATTTGTTTAAGTGTAATATAATGAAACAATACTTCTATATGTTTTAAGTGTAAAACTTTGATAATTGTGCTTGAATTGCCGCAAAACATAAATAAAAACCTACTTCTCCGTCTTCCCAAATCGCTTTATCTTCAAGAGTCGCCATACCGGTATGATCACGTGATAAATAATAAAAGTTGAACCAAAGACGTCTAAAGGAGAAAAATAAAATCAAAGTACTGAAAAGCCCAACATCTACAAAGCTATTTTATTTTAAGAGGGCTTGATGGTCGTGGTCATTTTTAGACTATACTAATCTCCTTAAGTAGAAGAGCTCTGTATAAGGATATAGGAAAATGATCAAATTTTAAAGCTACAATATTGAGAATTTTTCTTTACCAAATGTTAATTTATGGCCAAAAATATATCATATGTCAAAGATTAAGGCAGATCTGACAGTTAATTTGTTGACCACTCAGCCTCCTTAACAAACTTTACTGTACAAGTTGTCAAGTTTCTTGAAAAAGTCAAGATGAATATATATTAATAATCATGAAGTCATTCTTTCCCTTATTTGTTATTTATAAGAGAATTTTGAGATAACTAAACCCTGTCTTTGCATTTAATTTAAAACTGTTAAAGTATTCTGGCTACCTGCATTAAAATTTTCCAACTCTTGCCTAAATTTCAAGATAGCTAGTACATGTATTTTATATGTGTGTGGAGCACATGGCTCGGTGGTCATAGGCGCAAGGCCAGTAACCGAAAGGTCGCTGGTTCAAACCCTGCTGTGGTCATTTGATGTTGTGCACTTAGACAAGGCACTTTATTTACATTGTCTCAGTCCACCCAGCTGAAACTGGGTACTGGCTTATGCTGGGAGTTAACCTGCCATGGACTGGTGTCCCATCCAGGGGAAGTCAATGACTCTCATCCGCTTTGCACCACGGAAACAGGGGATAAGCACCGGCCTTATGCATCTTCATGGCATGGAGAAGGATTTAACTTTAATTATATATAAATAATTTCATTTAAATGTGACCTAATTTCATTGAAAATGACTCATTTATTAACTGGTCCAGTGCCAGTATATATGCATACAAACTATACTTGTACATCACTGAAATTCCAATTAAACTTTTTCTGTTTGGCAGATCAACTCTAATCAATGTAATCAATAAGATCATATACATACACACAAATATGGATACTATTTCTTTTTTTTTTTATTTATACAGCAAAGTTTCAGCTGACCAAGAGTTCCCATCTACACTATCTTGTATTTCATAATCAATTAAAACACTACTAAATGATTGAAATTTTATTAAAGAGCTTTGACATATCTTCATACAACGGGCAGTGTATAAAATACAAAAATGTACAACCATACAATCAGCATGTTGGTGTTCAATATGTACCAAAAGGTACTACATAAAAATATCCACTAACATGAGGTAGATACCTTAAAGTCCATTCTAAACAAACATCAAATAAAAACCGACAATAGTGAACACAATTTTTTTTAGGAAGCCCAGACTTTAGTGAAGTATATTGTATACTGTCAATACTTAAAAGGTTAATACTCTATTCCAAGCATTGATACCTTACATGGACAGAAATAAAAATGCAAGTGGGAAGTTTCTTATTCTGCTTCCTCTTTCACCTCTTCTTTCTTGATTTTTTTGGGGGAAGGCATCTTTTTACTTGTTTTCCCCACTGGACAGATATCTTTGTTCAGACATTCATAACATTTAGGACCCACCGGTAAACATGTTTGTTGCCCAAATCCTACAAGGAGGTGATTAATATCTCTCCAGTACTCCCTAAAATATAAT
>WFKH01007768.1:43111482-43142764 GCA_016163765.1 Magallana hongkongensis
ATTTTGGAAGTTCTCTTAATGTACTCAACCTTTTTCTGTTATAAGTATACAATAAACAATACAATACAAACCTATAAAAGGTTAAAAAAAAATTAAGAAAGAAAATGGAGAGAGAGACAGAGAGAGAGATATTTGTTTATAAATGCCAGGATTTTAATATACAATAGTGATTCTAATTAGCAATTCCAACATAGAAGTATAAATATCTTTTATTTGACAACTGCAAAATTGTATCATAATGGTACCTTCCAAAAACCAACAGGATAAATTAACTCTCCCAACTCTTTGTCTGAGGTCTGTAAAATGTTATCAATGCTACAGCCATGTTCTCGTAATTTCTCCATAGCCGCTGATGTGATCTGATCCTTAGTTTGACTTGACAGCATGAGTGAAAGCAACACTTGGTATCTGAATACCTAAAATATTTATAAATTATGCAATACCGCTATACAACTTTCTTGTTCTCTTTTTCAAAATGATAAATTAATGAAATTTCTTAACAATTCTATCATCACAAACAATTAAAATCTAGCTTAATCAAATATTATGGAAATATAGTTGTAGTTAGTATGAATCAAAAAGGTTAGATAATTCATTTATTGTTCTATAAGATTTTACCTCGGGAGATGCAAGAGTATCGCTGATGACATCACAACCCATCGAATCTACAGCTGCATTCCTAAATTTTCTCATGCTATAAATGTTCTTTAATTGTTCTCTCCACATAGGGGGTTCCCAACCAGGGGATTCCTGTTTAACGTTCTGTGGTTGTTCGACCTTAGTTTCGTCATATTTAACCTCTACTTTTCTTTTTCTAGGCAAAGACTTTTGTGTGCTTCCATTTGACGATTTCTTCTGAGGCAATTGCTCATTTTCTACTTTCACTTTACCGATGCTGCTAGATCTCGTTGTTCGTTTGTTGAAGTATGGCGATTCCATTAGTGATTATGTTGCAAATTAATCTACACTTATTTAAAGTTTGGTCATTACTTTCTAGTACAGCAAACAAATCAATATGACATAGATCTACAAAATAACAAAGTTTTGTTATGCTTCTTGATCTTGTCAATTTGCAATTTGCCGCCAAAAGTCAAACAGTTGATTCAGCTATTTACCCAAATAAATATTGCGTTCAACATAAAGTTATATAAAAATTAATAGCTATGATTGTAAATAATAAAAATATTGAATTTAATGATATTTTAGTCTTAACCTGATATGTAGTTATTCAGACAGACTCGAATATTAATTTGTTTTTGTTTTTTTTGAAGGGCAGATGTTTATGATATAATTCTTCGATCAGACTTTATTCAATTTTTATTTAAAATAAGATTTAAATTAATCATCTTATCATGTACCTCTGAGGCAAAGTCCAACTATTATAGACTCTTTTTCCTTAACCTGTTAACGTTATAGTTTTTTTATTTGGATTGCATCGTTTGGCGTTTAACAATTTCGATTAAGTTAAGTTCATAGTAACCTTCGGGTGAATTAACTCATGAATATATATTGAAACCCTACTCGGTTTTTATGAATCTGTATTTGTATTGATTTGGTATGAGTCAACACATTTTCATACAAATCGAATTTACCTGGATTTTTATCATTGTTTTCTGTTATCGTCTGTGTTGATTTTATTAATCAAAGGTCAAGGTCACAAAACCATGCTGAAGGGAAAGCAAAACTAGAACGGACCAGATATCAGACAAGATGGCCTTGGATCCAGGACAAAAATGTCCAATGGTTCTGTTAGCCGGGAATTCCCACCCGGAGCTGTCACAGCTAATAGCACAGTAAGACCACGTGACAATGTGTATCATAACATTTTATTATTGGGAAAACTGACATTGGGATAGACATGTTGAATGAATTGAACGCACGCTATAATCCTTTGTTTGCCTTTAAAGTTCATTAAACTTGAAGTCAAGTACTATTTATTATGCAAAAAGCCTCCAGCTAACACGTTAAGCAAAAGCCTTGTGTTGTCTCATGTTTTGATTTCTTCACTTTTTAAAACAATTTAACGTAATGTAACGTTACACCTGGGATATTAATTAAAGAAATTGTTGCACTTATTCCTGCATCAGCTGTATATAAATTTGCGATAAACAAACATGAACAGGTCATTTAACAGGTTGGGACCAATTGCTCAAATGGGATGCAATGGACCTTTTGGGATATAATACCCCAAATGGGATAATAATTTGAAGTGCAAAAATTGAAATTTTTTAATTATTTTGGTAATTTTAAATATAAATCTGCATCAAATGCAACAACTTGGTTAGCAAGCTTTTTCCTATATCTATAAGCCTATAGTTTGTAGGATTGATCTCCAAGAAGTTTTGGATATACTGAGGTACATGTATCAATCAATCTCCATAACAGTGCGGTTACAGAAAAAAGTTGTTTACCAAAAGTTGTTTCATTTTATATATTCTATTGCAGATTTACCTTATTTTGTGCACAATGAATTTTTTTTTTTTTAAATTAAAGTTTACATCCCATCTTGTGTATTATAATCCCAAACAGGCTATTGTATCCCATTTGGGCAAGTGGTCCGAACCTGTTCAAGACATAATTCATTTCTCATGAAAATTTAATGAGTTGGAGTTAGTATAATTTTGATAACTAAAATCATTTAAAAATTACTTACATTAGAAATTGGAGTTAGATATTTTGCATGTCATGACATCTTGCAAAACTATATCCAACTTAAAGTTTGGTAAATGTCCTCCAGAACTGTTTTCTATCCAGTTAGGGTCTGCTTCATTTCTTTTGCCTAGTGTGGTTCAGCTTGATGCTATTTATGCGTTTTCTCCATTTTAACGCATGTTAAGGTTCAGTAAATGGGAACATATAAATTATTTATTATGTAAAGTTTTGAATTTCAAATACTTCAAGATAAACTAAGGCTGTTAAAGTGAGATAAGTTTTAGTTAGTAACTTAGTACATAGACATATACATTCATCAAGAAAAAGGCTGTTAAATTGAGAAGTTTTAGTACATAGACACGCATCCATTTAAAGATTACTCTGCAAAATTTTGAATTCCTGAAATATTTCAAGTGTTCATTTCAGGAGGCTTGGTATAAGGTTGGGGGACATAAACGTGTACCACAAGACAAACAGAGGTTAGTACATAGTATCAGGCATACCAAATTAGTTACTGTAAAATCGAAAAATCTAGTAAATGATAGCTCAGCTACATATTCTTAAATGATTATGGGAACATTGTTCCCTTATGTTTATATTTGAAAGATATTAAATAATACATATATGACCATCAGTTGTGTTTTTGTTCATGTTATCAACATGAGAGATAACAGAATATGTTTTAATTGTGAGTCCTGCCAGCCCACTGAGATGGGTCATGGGTGATATGTTTCTAATGTATTCTCCTTAACTCTTCATTAAGATTGCTCGGTGGTCGTGGCTATTTTAAGGCTGTGTTAACCTTCTTTAGACAAAGAGCTCTGTTTAAATATATAGAAAAATGTTTAAATTTTAAAGCTCAAATACTTGAATTTTTTCTTTACTAAATATTAATTTATGGCCAAAAATAGCCATATTTAAGACTATCTGGTGCTATATCATTTAAGGCTTATCTGATGGATAATTTGTTGACCATCCAGCCTTCTTAAAGTGTCAATTTATTGTAGAGACAAATGTGGAAATCAAAGAATCAGTCAGAGGGAAGGATGTATACATCATTCAGACAGGAACAAAGTGAGCCCATGATTCTCCATTTGTACATATTGAAACATTTATTGTACTTATTTTATTTTATAAATTATTAATGATATCATGTTGATTTGGATTTTACAAATGACAATAATATGATGTACTGAACACATTTTTACATGGTGAAAATTTACTTAATTCTTACAATTCTTCTACCATAAAAGATCCACCTTTTTACCATCCCTAGGAACCATATTTTTTTTCCTATATGAATAGGATTTTGTGTTTCAAAGATTATTCTCTCTATATTTTTTTACGTGTAGGGACGTCAATAATGACATTATGGAGTTGCTTATCATTTCCTACGCATGTAAAACAAGTTGTGCACACAACATCATTGGGGTGATTCCTTATCTCCCATATTCCAAGCAGAGTAAGATGAGGAAGAGGGGCTCAGTCGTGTGTAAAGTCATGGCCACTATGTTAGGAAAGTCAGGTAACTACACCTTAAGGGTACCCATGAATATAATGTTGTAAATCACAAAATAATGTCTGAAATGAAAAAAATTATTCAATTCAATCAAGTGAAATGCAGAGAGAGAGAGAGAGAGAGATATTTGATATGCAAGACTGCATAAAAGCTTGAGACAATTAAGATCAATGCAACTTATTGCAAATTGAAAGAAATACACAATTTACCACAGTTATGATCAAGCTTTTAATTGGCATGTACAGATGATGATTAAAAAATGGAATTTTAATGGTAGATGATTTTAAAAGCAAATCTTAATATGATGCGACTTTTTAGTGATGATGCATGTATATTGCAGTGAAAGAAAACAATTTACATGTACATTTTTCAATATGTTCAGTTGTGTATCTGTTATTTTAACTTAAAAGTTACTACTATAATGTCTATTACTTGGGATTCTTTTGGTTCAGGACTAACTCACATCATTACCATGGATCTGCATCAGAAAGAGATTCAGGGATTCTTTGACATTCCAGTAGAGAACCTGCGAGCCTCACCATTTCTCATTGACTACATTGAAAGATTGGTGAGTGATTAACATTGGATTTAAATTTTCAGTTACATCCATCTGTGTGTTGGATTGAGAGAAGTTCAATTTAAATAAAATTTCAATGCAATTAATAGTATCAAAACCAATGAAATCTTTCACATCTAATTCAAACAGTGTGCATATACAATATGATAAATCGGTAACTGATATTTAATTGCTTTTGTAAGGAAAAAGAGAACATGTATTATTTCTTAAAATACCCATTACTATCTAGATAAAATATTTCTTTCTTTCCTTTGTTCAGATTCCAGATTACAGGAATGCGATTATAGTGGCCCGCAATCCAAACTCGGTAAAGCGAGCAACCTCCTATGCTGAGAGACTGCGATTAGGGATTGCCGTTATTCACGGAGAGGAAAAATACGATGACGAAGACAAGGAGGATGATGGGAGAAACTCGCCACCACTGTGCAGAGTGGAGTACAAAAAAATTGAAATTCTGCCAGGTAGATTTGATCGTTTTCTTCATCTCTGTCTCTTGATTCTATGGTGAATGTTAAACTTGATTATATATTAATTCTTAATTTCATGTGTCAATTTTATAGCTGTGCCCTTCTGCACAAAAACTCAAAGAATTGGGTCCAAAGGCTAGTAAAATGAGTTTTAGGCTGTGTTTTGATTATTTTAATTAGTGTGTATGCTACTGAACTTATTTTAATAATACAAAATGAATATTTTTAGTACATGCTCTAACAGTGATCCAGCTATCGCTATAGATATCAATACATAATGTATTTATATTTCATTAATACACTCAAGCTGTTCAGCTTGATATAAGATTTTATCTGATAACTGTGTGAGTGGTTTTGTAACATTTCAGCTCTTCTACCAAAGGAGAAGCCACCGCTGAATGTAGTCGGAGATGTAGGAGGGAGGATAGCCATTATAGTGGTATGCTTCCATGCATTTTAATAAGATAGATTGAAGATAATGCCAGTATATGAATAATGCTATTAATGCAGTTTACATACAATTTACATGTTCATCATAATGTAACATAACAGTTGTGCATGTATGATATCATAGATTAAACATACAGTAGATTGGAAAACTTACATGTAAATGCTGGTGATGATGGGAATACAATGTATCAGTACATTTTACAGACATCCAAACTGAAATGTTCATGATCTAAAATATTATTAACAGTTGTGCTAGTATGATCAATAACACAGATGAGTGAACTTGAAACTTTTTTTTTGTGATGTAAAATAACAGCAGCTGCTGTAGATTTATGGTAAATCCATAGATTGGAGAACTTATTAAACGCTGATGATGATGTCCATTTTCAGGATGATATGATAGATGATGTGGACGCCTTTGTCAAGGTGGCCGAGGTCCTGAAGGAGAGGGGGGCATACAAGGTTTATGTCATGGCCACCCACGGTCTTCTGTCGTCCGACGCCCCGAAGCTTTTGGAGGAGTCATGTATCGATGAGGTACTAGATATATCATATAGTTAATAAAACTTCAAAAATTACTGTGTTTCTGAAAATGTAACACTCCTGAACAGGGTATAAAAAATGTCATAATACTGAGAATGACCATGATATTCAGGCGGAGATACATGTACATGTATATCTTGTACTGATTATGTTTGGAATACATTTTGTCTCCCCGCGAGGACTGTTTACAAATTAGCAGGAGGTAAATACATTTTTTATATACCCATCAATTTTCCCTTCTTGATACTGTCAATTTTACAGAGTGTGATCCGATTTTCCAGATCACCACACTGGGGGTTTTCGATTCCGTACCACCACTCTCTGAAACTGATGACGTAGTATGCATTAAATAACATCTATATATTAGCGCGTTTTAAAAGAGTTAGTTTCAAAATAGCTTTGTTATGTAAGTAAACGTCATACAGTTGATTTTAAGAAGATAGTTTTGTAATTAAAACTTTTAAATAGACAAGGGTATATAATAAATTTATACTAAATTATAATATACTGTTTATAATAAACAGTAACTTGATCCAAAGAGCAGGATCACGTCTCGCTGCCAGGCACGAATCCGCGCCTGGCAACTCGACGTGATCCAACCCTTTGGATAAGTTAATGTTATAATAATATATATGGATATTATATTTCAGTATAAAAACTTGATGAATAAATCATGTCTACTCCATATTTTGTGGATTTTGTTTTCTAAGCAAGATTTGATACTGATGAAAGAAATCAAAATCTGTCAAAATTCTGTGAACAGAAAGTCTCGTTATATGCATATAATAATAAAACAGCTGTATTATTTTCAGAAATGGTTACAGTGTTTTACATCTAAGGGTTAAAAATTACTGTAATGTCAACACACATGCGCATGTATGGTAGACACCGTAGTACATGTACTTTATTATAAATTGTTGTACATTCGACATATGATTGAATTGATAATCAAACTCATTCACATTCCTGTAACGGAGATTGTCTACTTTTTCTTTCAGATAGTTGTAACTAACACAGTCCCACACGAGATCCAGAAAATGCAGTGTCACAAAATTAAAACTGTGGACATCAGCATCATGCTGACGGAGGCAATCAGGCGTATCCAGAATAACGAGTCCATGTCCTACTTGTTCCGGAACATAGGAATGGATGATTGATCTCAGATCCCGCTGTCTCGAGCAAACCCATCACATCACTTTGGTACTTGGTGTGCATGAGAGGAATGAATGACGATGTCTTAGCATCACGGAACATAGAGTGTTTTAGTGTCATGTAACATTGAAAAACAGGTAACGAGAGCCATCCATCATGTATGTTGTATGTTGCATGTGTTGGTATTATGTAATAGGTATTGTTAATGTTAATGTATTATAGATATTACATTTTACAAGATGTCTATAATTTTTTCACTTTTAATGTATAATTAGCATGACATTGAATTTGTAAGATTTATGTTGCAGTAGTACATGTGAAAATGCTTTTACTTTCATACATTTTGTAATAATGAAATAAAGGTTTTGTATTAAACAAGAAAACTGTATTTAAAATTCATACCTCTTGAAGTATTGACAGATTTTCAACCCAACACTTTCCTTAAACCACTAACCAATTTGTGTAAATTTATTGAAACCATTAATTTGAAGACGGGTACATAATTGTGTACTGTGTGTGGCAAGAGACTTAATACATACATGTATGCATGTAATGGTAAATAAGTCGCATTTATTTTTTTATGATTATCTTTTTGTACATTTTGCAGGGTTCTTTGTCATCATTTGAATAGGACTTAAGGCTTCTGGTAGTTATGAAAGCAGAGTACATGACTGAACATTTTGTTCCTTTTGTAATCTGTTGTGTCTTAACTACTGCATAACAAGTTCAATAAACTACCAATAAATGTTGTTGTCATATCAAAATATAAAGTTTATATAATTGATCTGTTGTCCATTAAAGTTGTCAAATGATAAAAAAAAAATACAGGAATGTTTTGAAAGGTTGCAGACATGCATGTAGTTTTTCTCTGATTCTTTAAACAGTATATGGATACTATAGATATTTTTTGTTGTGTATACAAGATTTTTTTTTTTAATTTCTTATATTTGTTTTTGGTGTACATTTCTTTTTTGTTATTTTACGTTGTTGAGGATGTCAACATACAGATGATTCCCTTTTATGTTCTGTCCCATGCAAAAATAAATTTGGGAAATATTGTATCGAGTGTTTTTAGTTGTAGAACTAGGGAAAGTTGTTATCTTGTATCTACTCAGCATCTACAAAAGGTGTTGATTCAGACATATTTTAAGGAGAATAGTTAAGCTTGTTTTTCTTTTTTTTTAGGCCAAAAAATGTGGTTTCGTTTCTCAGGCCAAACAAATTTAAATACAATGCTGCAGACAGGTATTTTATTGCAAGATTTGCAAAGGGAGTTCACCCAATTTTAATTTTATACAATTCATGTCTATTAAATATTGGACAAATTAGTTGTTCCATTTTCTAATAATGCAATAAAGTTTATCAGTGCAGCCGCATTTGACCTGATACAGCAGTGCCTGAGAAACAAAAATTTAAGTTTTCTTAGCCTTATGATGGAAAAATATTTTCAAGGGGAACCATCTGCTCCTCTCTGTAAGAGAATGAGTTGTCACCCTTGATGCATTTAAGGGTAACTGAAAACACTCTTTAATATTGAGGTTTTACAACAAATATGCAAGATATTTTCAGCACAGTGGGAAAACATTGGTATACATTCAGTACTTGGTGAAAATAAAAAATTAATTGGATTAAATTTGAATTCTTAAACATGTATTTGCTACAACTCCAACAAAAGCAACCAACAAATTTATTACTGAACGGTAAAACAATGTATACAATGTGCTCTGCTTATAACGATATTCTTTCTGTGAGAGCTCATTTCCAGCACACCAGCTTTCTCCATGCAGGACACCATATCTCCATTGAATTTGTCCCAGATATGAAGAGAACCACTGTTATTCACAGCTGCTATGTAATCATCAAGGTGAAAAGCTTTTCTACATCTACAATTAATATTAAAACAATGTTTGAAAGTTGGTTGAATGTTTTATCAAACAATGAGAATACATACATGTAAAAATGCAGTAAGCAGCAGACAGTACATGTACTGGATACATATCAATTATAGATTATAACATATTGTACATTAGGAAATTTCCCTTATCTAGGTCTATCATTTACATCTTCGACTGTTTTTTGGCTTCAGACAAATGATAAATGACATGCAACTGTCCCTCCTTTTTGATCCTCCAAAATGCAATACATGTCATTTATTTGCTACAAGAAGCTCTGTGCCATAATAATTTTTACCTCAGATAATCTTGATAATAAAACAGGTCGGGGAAACTATTTTCTGTGACGTCGAAATAAATTTACATACTAAATGAGGCACCGACGTATTTGACAAACTGACCAATCGGTTGAATGACATTCCGGAGTCGAAATGCATCATGGGTTACTACAAAAATAGTGCATTTAGAAAATGCTAGTTTTTTATACCATAATTGCTTTTGGAAAGGCATAATTAATTCTTTCAAGCATTTTGCATACTTATAACAATTGTTATATCATCATCTACTATTTCCATGCTCACATTTACAAACACTCATTTTACAATGGTTAAAATTTGGTTTCATCAACTGCATTGTATAAGTCCATTTGTTGACAAAAGCCTTACTGCCAGCGCTGATTTCTTGGTGAATTAAGATTTCACCTGATTTCATGGTCCTAAGCATTTGACTCGGAGGTGTTCGTACATTGTCAGGCATTCAAAAGACCACGTGACCATTTAAAGCTCAAGTGTAAATGGTTACGAGATGCATGTTTGGTGCGTACTTTTGTTATTAATCTATGTATTTATTTAGACAGTACTTACAGTTAGTGTATGCATCTACTCGGACTTATAGCATTCCATTACAGCGAGTATGTACGAAGATAAAACATACTACTTATACAGTAAAACATGTTTATAACGATCACACTTATAACGATTCATTCGTAATTCCCCGGCCAAAATTCTATCAATTTATTAATAATTTTTATGTTTATTGCGAAGTTGAATATAGCGAATTCACGGATATAACGAAGTAGTTTTTAATGCCCTCTAGCTTAAACAACACAGATTTCCCGTTGTATATAGCGAATATCTTAAGTTGTGTTTTCACACATTTTCACCTGGATGCACGCGAACGAAGATTGGTTTCACAGATTTCCACATGGACGCACACAGTAGCCAGTACAAGTGTCAGCTTGTGTTGTATTAGCAAAGGAATAATTAATTCATAATCAATATAGATTAAAGTGAGATTGTTGAACAATTTGTTTTTTGAAAATGCCAATCAAAAATAATAAACAACGTTTTATAAAACATAAAGAACTTGTACTATAAACAGAATCTGTTATTTCCCACTAGCTTTAAATATCTCTGATAGAGGCCCAAGCGGGATAATTTTGACAATAAGTGAACTGTTTTCTCGTCGCTTAAATTATCAACGATATATGGGCAGTTTTAAATGAACGGTTTTCATGTGATGATTTGAAATTTTGGGTAAATTTTACTCCGTTATTAAAGTTAGACACAATTGCATGAGACATGGATTCGCCGTCCAGAAAACGGAAAGCTATTTCACTTGAAACGAAATATCAAATAATTTTGGCAGTGGATGAAGGGAAAAAAGCAAAAAAAGACATTGCAAGCGAATTCGGCATTTTACCAAACTCTCTCAGTACAATTCTTAAGAATCGTGATGCTATTTTGGAACAGTTTGATTCTTTGTCTCCTTCTAGAAAACGGCATCGTTCTGGAGCACATACGCAAGTCGAAGAAGCTTTATTTAAGTGGTTTCAGGAAAAACGTGCACAAAATGTTCCGTTATCAGGTCCTGTGTTAATGACAAAGGCAGAAGATTTTGCGAAACGACTCGGTGATATCTCATTCAATCCGAACACAGGCTGGTTGGAAAGGTTTAAAACTCGACATAGCATTGTGTCCCGATCCATCAGTGGAGAATCAGCGGAGGTAAATGCTGATTTGGAAAACAACTGGCTGACGACCAAATTGCCGACTTTGATAAAGAATTATGAGCCGAGAGATATATATAATGCCGATGAGACCGGGTTATTTTATAAATTACTTCCAAATAAAACATTACAATTAAAAGGTGAAAAATGTTATGGTGGGGAAAAAAGCCAAAGAAAGACTTTCAGTTCTTTTGTGTGCAAATATGGACGGTTCCGACTTTCTAAAACCCTTAGTTATTGGTAAATATGAAAACCCCCGATGCTTCAAAGGTGTGAAATCCCTACCTGTCATTTACAGGGCAAACAAACGTGCCTGGATGACTTCTGATATATTCATTGAATGGCTTCGTATTGTCGATAGACAAATGTTTTCACAGAAACGCTCAATTCTTTTGTTTGTTGATAAGTGCGCCGCCCACCCCACAGTTGATAAACTTCGTGCGATAAAACTTGCATGTACATATGTACAATGATCAATGTACATGCGCATTAATTATTATTATTGTGTTATATAAATGTCATAAAACAATAAACATGTATCAAAATGAATTCAGTTTTAAATTCTAGTCAACAAATAGCAATACAACAGCTAAAAACACATAATATACGAAAATCAAATACTGGAATATAATGACTTTTGAAGACTTTGTGAGAAGCATTTCAATGTACTATTTAACATGGAAAATCGGCAATGTTTGGTAATGTGAGCATGAGAAATCTTAATTAGTACCTATTCTTTGCATTTTTTACAAAAAAAATTTTTAAAAAATGAATAAATTGATGTTCCTGCAGTCATTTGAAATTGAGTCGTAAATTAGTCTAAACCACATGTTTATTGTAAAAACATAAACATGTAGTAAACCACATGTGTTGCTTTTTATTCACTGATTGGACAGTTGTTCACGGTACGCATCGCTCTGCGCAATGACAACAATATCCATAATAGGTAGTGTACCCGACCTGTAAAAGCACACATTAGAAATATTCACCACTTGAAATGCAGAATTTCATTGTAGAATATATATATATATACTCACCCTTTCCACTTCCTGCTGTTGAATGGGAACAGGACCTGGGTTTGACAGTTTGTGGGGTTGACCAGCATCATACAGCCTGCCAGGAAGCAGTCGGACCTAGCCATCAGGGGACAAAACAGGTACCCCTATATAATTTGAAAAACCAGAAAGATTAACAAAATAGGTATCCCTATATAATTTAAAAGAATGGGAAACATTGACAAACAGGTACCCCTATATAATTTGAAAGAATGGGAAACATTGACAAAACAGGTATCCCTATATGATACAAAAGAATGGGAAACATTGACAAAACAGGTACCCCTATATGATATAAAAGAATGGGAAACATTGACAAAACAGGTACCCTATTTAACAAATATTCAACTTTTAAACTTACCAGTAAATTTTATAAAGTGTCATGACTGATCATGCCTAACTTGTGTTATGTAGATTGACTATACTAAACATGTAAATTTGAAGCATATGTAGACTACAAAATTGACTTTATGGCGATTTGAATGATTTAAAAAATCTTAACCTAACAGAAAATACAGAAATTGGTCTTTACCTTCTCATAAAACACAGTGACTAGATGCGAGGTATGAGGCCAATAAACTGCTAAATTGATGGACACAATTAATGCTTCCAGTTCATGGTTCCTACAAACAAGAAGCAACAAAATACAAAAGAACCGAGTCATGAAATAAAAAAACCCCAAATGCATTGGTTGAACTAAGTCAAATGCTGCTGCTTTGATTAACTTTATTGCCATATTGAGAAGGGGAATAACTCAATTTTTATGTTAAAATACAAAAATTGAGTTATTCCCCTTTTCAAATCCTAAGTACCTGCCAGCTACATTATATTTTGAAATTTTGGCATGAGAACCAATACGTAGTTCATTTTTGGTCTTACTGTAAACTTGTCTATAATCCTAACTCCAGTAGTTATTTTCTATAAGATAATGGCATAAATAACTACAAAATCTATAAACTGTATGCTTTATAATACAAGATGATCAGATGATGGTTAAAATTCAGTAATAAACTTTAGATATTCACATAATCATTCACAATAATTAAAAAATTCATTTATTAATGTGTTCAATAATTTTATAGATTTACATATGCCAGTAAATGGCCTCAAAACTGTATTTCCAGAGATTACTAACCAAATATGAAGCATTCCCTCCCTTGTGTATCCTGCCACAGCCTGTTGTTGCCCTTGGATACAGCACACAGAGTCAAGGACTCCTGTCGTCTCCTCCAGAGACGTGGTTTTAGATAACGTCTTTACCTCATAATCCATGGTGTATTTTAGCAATTGAATGAAGTTTGAGTCAGACTGAGAGATCACAACCTCATTGAATGCAACAGCACAAACATGAAATCTGTAACAAATAAAAGATTAGTTTACATGTACATTAGCTTTTAATAACTTTCTTTTCAAAACAATACACAACTGTATCACATTTTAGGGAAGCTGAAAAATTGGGTGGCAAAATTACCAAAATCTTGTATGATGTCATATAAATGGTCCCTATTCTTGAGTTGTTCCAGATAAAAATTATATACATTGAAATATGCTGAAACTGTATACATGTATTCTGAGTGCAATTTGAATTTCAAATTCAATAGGAAACCATGACCAAAAGAGTATACAATAATACATCCTGGAGAATTACTGATGTGATAATATAGGTATTGCAAAGTTTAAAATAACAATGTTTTGAACATATTCTGGAACGATAAATGCATGGAACAAAAATAATATGAAATTTGCTGCAATCTTAATGAATTTCACAATGCTTTTCTGTTAAAGTATATGAAGACTGAAATAAACTAAATTTATTGAAAATAATTTAAACTCTCTTCAACCAAAATATAAATACATACTGGTGAGTGGGAGCCTGAATGTCTGAAATCTTAAACAAAGGGAAGGCTTGGTCTTCTTGGAAAACTGCAGAATATAAACTGACTTCACCAGAGCCCTCTAAAATGGCTGCAAATCGGACTTTAGATGACTTTGGAAGCATCAAGACCCCTCTAAGTGCTGTGTGTCCCTGGATATCAATAAATTGATCTGGTTAAAAGAAATACTGTTATCTACTGCAAAAAAAATTCTATCTATATATAGCTGATCTTTGCTAGTTTGGTAAAACATCCATTTTTACTCTCACAATAAGGTATTGAAACTGTTAATGACTGTGTCTTACAACATGTACTTAGTATTCATCATACAGTAAAACAGGGTTACGGTAAACTTACAACAGACATTTACAGTCAAATTCTCCCCCTTATCTAAAAATCCTTTAATTGTATTAAGGTTATTGGATATGTATAGTAGTTATATTACATGAATCAAAACTGCTATAACTATGTTTTACTTTACCTGGGGAAATGACCACTTCTGGAGGTTGTTGAACTCCTTGCTCTGTACGGCCCACACAGATAGGGATCTCTGACACAGGCAGACCACCACCTCTGTCTTCTTCTTGTTCAGTGGCACCACTGTAATGTGGCTCTGTATCACCGGGTCATCCAATGGAAACTGTTCATAAAGGACAGGTTCATTATTTAATGCAGTATGTCGACAAGGTAAACAAGAGGCCCATGGGCCACATCGCTCACCTGAGCAACACTAGACATAATAAAATCAGCTAAATATAAACCTACATCAAACTTTGAACCTTATATGTGGCACAAGAATTATCCAGGTCCACAGTCTAAACAACTGAGAATCAACAAATGTCAATATGATTGCATATTAGTAATACTATATACTAAATATTTTTGAGAATGATCAAATTTATTTCCAATGCAAAAATTTGACCCCCCCCCCCCTTCATAATTTCATCCTTTTTTATTTGATTTTTAAAGATTTTTCTCTATATATATAACACTACCTGAGAAAGCTTTCACTCAAGTAACAGCTTTTCTGCTCGATTGATTTTCAAAACTAAGATATTTCTCTTTACATTCCTATGTAAAAATTTGACCCCCCCATTGTGGCCTCATTGTACCCCCGGGGATCATGATTTGAACAAACTTGAATCTACACTACCTGAGGATTCTTCCACGCAAGTTACAGCTTTTCTGGCCAATTGGTTCTAGAGAAGAAGATTTTTAAAGATATTTTTCTATATATTCCTATGTAAAAATTTGACCCCCCCATTGTGGCCCCACCGTACCCCTGGGGATCATGATTTGAACAAACTTGAATCTACACTACCTGAGGATGCTTCCATGCAAGTTACAGCTTTTCTGGCCAATTGGTTCTAGAGAAGAAGATTTTTAAAGATATTTCTCTATATATTCCTATGCAAAAAATTCGACCCCCAATTGTGGCCCCACCGTACCCCCGGGGATCATGATTTGAACACACTTGAATCTACACCACCTGAGGATGCTTCCATGCAAGTTACAGTTTTTCTGGCCAATTGGTTCTAGAGAAGAAGATTTTTAAAATACACCATTACTTTTTCACTAATTCCTAATTATCTCCCCTTGAAAGAGGGACTGGCTCTTAATTTGAACAAACCTGAATCCCCTTCACTTAAGGATACTTTATGGCAAGTTTGGTTGAAATTGGCCCAGTGGTTCTTGAGAAGAAGATGAAAATGTGAAAAGTTTACAACAATGTCGACAACGACAGACAACGGACAAATTGTGATCAGAAAAGCTCACTTGAGCCTTTGGCTCAGGTGATCTAAAAAGCTCACTCTCAGAAAAATAGAATGCATGGCTGAGAATCTGAAATTAACATCTCAAAACAAAAGATACAAGATAGGTTAGATTTGACAGTTATTTAAATTGATGAACCATTTGATTTGATATTGGTCTTGCCTGTGGCATATTCAGCAGTTTGGGTGCTCGCAAGCACTCGCCATAAATTTATTTTACCAGTATAGAAAATTTGGGCGAGCGCTCGCTGAACACGCCTCAGATGATTGCTACACCTGAGTCATAATACTTCTCACCTTTGTAGCCATTCTCTCTTTGAGGATATCACCAAAGTTGTCATCATCGCTCTCTGTCTGTTGGTCAGACCCTAGGCTGCTGTTGAGGTCTTGTTCGCCCTGAGAATCTTCTTCACTCTGCTGTGAGACTTTCATCTGTTCAGGCTGTTGGGAATCTGGACAGACAGTTAATGGAACTGGTTCATCACAGGACATAAGGGCATCACTACTTTTAGTTTCTCTGTTTGTATTGTGTTCTTCATTAACAGATAAATCTTCAACTTTTTTTTCCTGAATTTCTTTTGGTGCACAAGATTCCTCTTCAATATCCTTTGACTCTGAATCTGAAATATCACTTAAATGTCCTGTTTTCAAATGCATTGTATTCAATGATGGTGAATTTGATATTGTGTCACACTGAGCATCTGGAGAAAATTTTCTCTCTGGTACATTTCCTTCATCTTCAACTCTTGGCTCCTGTTGCTCAAGAGCTTCGATAAACTTTTCTTGTTTTTGAATTTCATTGTCTTGACATTCTGATTCACCTGCAGTATGTGTGGAATGATCACAAACTTCTGTCAACATGGATATATGTTCAGTTTGAGAAAAATCAGTCTCTTCTTTTAACTTCTCACATTCATCTTTAGCATCTTCCTCCATAGCTTCATTCTTAATTTCAAGCAAATTTTTACTCTCCATAAGTTTGCCAAAGGTGTAGCCCGGAAGAGCAAAGTCCTTTTCCCCCTGCTCTCTCTTGGCTTCATCAATAATGTACTGAAAGAGAGAAGACAGAACGATTGGCTGACAGGACCGGGAGTTCCTAGTCTTTCTTCTTTCTATTGGACTGCCCATTCCTAAGCTCTCCTGCAGTAGTATCAGAGTCTCCAGCTCCTGGCTCTCCTGTGATTCTGATGAATTTACACTGGGTTTCTTCACTGGGGCAGGAAGTGAGGCTCGGCGATATTTGGCAGGTCTCCCTCTCCCTCTTTTTCTCTTGGTTTTGATTTTTTCACAGGCTTCAATAGATGGAGGGAACAAATCCAACGATGACTGGCTGTCGAGCAGATTAAAACTGTCTGTGTTTTCTGAGTCCATGCTTGTTTTACAAATGTTTTCTTGAACATTTTCAACAGTGTTCTTCATTGTTTCATCATTTACACATTTCATGCCTTCCTTCTCCTCATCATCATCAGCAATTAGAATAGACTTTGCAACTTCACTTTCAGAGGATTTCTCTTTGTATATATTCTGACTTTTATTTCTTGAGAAAGTGTTGGGACTCAAGGTCTTTCGGCGCCTTGCTTTGAGAGATAAAGTTTTCTTGCCACTAGACCCTGAGGGTGAAGGGAGAGTTCCCGAAGAACCGCTAGGCTCTGAATTACTACAAGGTTTATCAACCAAACTACTTGTCTCTTCATTTTCGAAAGACTTCTTTATATTTGTTACAAAATCACTTTTTTCTGAATCACTAAGGAAAAGATCTGTTTCTGGTGATAAGGATTTTTCATTAGTATGAATTGCTGGACATTTTGAGTTCTGAACTGAATTTTCTTCATTGGAATTAGTCTCTGAGACACAGTTGTTGTCTTGATCATACAAGTCTGCAGTTACAACCAACATTCCCTTGTGACTTTTTAAATCTCCATGTTCCCTTTCTTTTTGCCAGAGCATTTTTTGCTCTTGTAAAATTTTTTTAACATGGGCCTGTGCTTTCGATTTTTGGAAGTTTTTCTGAAAGAAATTTTAAATAATATATATATACCAGGGTATCATGTACATCATACAGCTAGCTGTGTCGTCAATCTGATTAAAATCATATCCTCGATCTGCTCCTTGTTTTTCTGCTGTCGCTACACGAGAATCTGAAGAAACCCCGCTTGAGGTCACCTCCTGGTGAACTTTGATTTAAGAATATTTATGAGTTATTTTAGCCAATCAGAGCAAGTGTTAGAAACGTTAATTTCGTGTTACAAACATAAATGGAGTCGTATCATGAAGCGATGGCACATGTTCTCGTATCTTTCAGTATCAGCGGCCTAGAGACGGAGCATAAGTGTATATTAGACGACCTCAGGAAATCCAAAGATTGTATTGGCATAACTTCCAAAATACGTAACTAAGGAATGATTTCACTGGTCAAAACAAAGTTCACTAGGAGGTGACCTCAAGCGCGGTTTCTTCAGATCCTCGTGTAGCGACAACAGAAAAACAAGGAGCGGATCAAGGATCTGATTTTAATCAGATTGCTGTGTCTTTCACTAGAATTCCATCAATATTTTAATATTACCAGAATTAACTACTTTTCTTAATGTTATTTAAATAAACTGCTAAAAACATTTTAGAGTATATATATTTCATATTCTTTTTCTACAGCTCACTTGTTAATATTAATATACATAATCTTTCAATTGGTGACACACATACATCTTTACCTCAAGTAATCTTTGTTTCTTGACATTTTTCTTTTTTATCTGTGTGGACTTTTTCAGCCTCTGAAATAAAAATTAATAGTCACACCATTAATCTATTAAACTAAGGTTCCCCTGATGGTTATATTTATTTTTTTCTTCTAAAATGACCTATTCAAAATCATATCTAGCAAACCATCTGAGCACATGCACTATTGAAAAATGGTAATTCTCCAACACCAGCTGGTGTCCCTCAAAGACATAATATTTTATTTGTACCCATGATGTTCATGTAATTCTGTGTCTTTACATGAACTCAAAGAAGCAGGATATCCATTCTAGAAACATTAACGCACTTCATGCTGTTGGTCATCGATCAGTGGTGTGACATCTTATTATAGAAACAGCTATATATTCTCATCAAATTTCAATTAAAAAATTTAATTTACAGCTTCATCCAAGTCACATTCTTTGCCCCAATCTGGACAAGGATTAGCCACTCTGATAAGAAATGCATTTCAATGACCACATGTACATTTCAAGTAAGAGCAGACCTCCATATTTGCATCTGAACAGACTGAAATACATTCTTATGTGGGTGTGAGGGACTGGTGCATCAGTTTTTCACCCCCTCCCACTTTACATGGGTAAATGTATGGGTAGATATTATTTTTTAAAAGACAAGCACTAACATAGGTTTCTGATCAATATCTATAGATAGTCTGTCCCAGGTAACCGTTTCAGTCACTTTTGCTAATTTTCTAAATAAATACACATACCTGTCAGTGAAAAAGAATTGAAATCAATATATATGACAAATATTCTAAGATTACCTCTTTTACATGTTCCCTCCATCTTTATACCCGGAGAAATTCACAAGAACAAAAATACATTTCTTACTGAGATTTATAATCATGATGGGAAAATCTGACATCTTTTATCCATTCGGAAATTCTTGGTACTCCTTGCACAATTTTTAACAATATCATCTATAGGTACTTTTCATGTCAAAAATTTCAATGCAAAATTCCAGCTGACTTTTTATTTTTGGTTGTGTAAAAAGTGTTGAAACCTGAAGCGATTAAGGATGGCGTTTAAAAACAAAGAAAAACGGACTTTTTTCATTCTAGTGGATAAATGCTGCTTGGGCACAAAGGTATTTAAGATTATTGAAATATTAAGCAAAAAGTGGTGGAAGCAGAAACTTGGGACAGAGTATACTAGACTCATGAACGTTAGACATTTCTTTTCGATCTCTATCTCTATTTATCTATCTCTCGGTATTACTCGCCTCAATTCTGAGTACTCTGAGTAGGGTGCGCTGCTGGTTAAAAAGATAAAAAGAAAAGTGGAGGAGAGTAAATTTTCAATAGAGTGAAAAGGAAATAGTAATATTATTACATTTTAGTGAAGATAAAAGATTAGAAAAATAGTATTTACAATTAAAAGGCATAAAAGCACTTTTACATAATTAAGGCCTGAGGTGGTTCAGTTTGCCCACTTCCAGTTTGAAATGATCAACATCTGGAAGTGAGACAACACTGCCTGGCAGTCTGTTCCATTGGACTATGGTAAGAGGGAAGAAAGAATATTTGTAAACATTTTTTGTGGTTTGAATCTGCCAAAAAGTAAAGGAGTGGGTTGAGCGAGTAATCCTACTTGGGGGGTACGAGTTGAACCGAGGGAATGGCTACTAAGCCATGAATGATCTTGTACATAAGTACTAGTCTGGCATTGGCCCTCCTCAATTGTAGGCTTCTCCAACCTAAGGTATGTAGCATACTTGTTACACTTGATGTCCTGCTATAGTCAGACATCACCCACCTCGCTGCTCTGCGCTGTACTGCCTCAATTTGGTTAGTATGTGTAGCCAAGTAAGGGTCCCAAACGCTGGCAGCATACTCAAGCTGCGGACGTACCACAGCCTTGTACGCTTCTGACTGAAGCTGCTGGTTCCTGGTTGGTATATTTCTACGTAGGAAGCCAAGGCTTTGTTTGTAACCCGGCTGATGTGCCTACTCCAATTCAGGTCATCCGATATATCAACACCCAGATACCGATCTGATGAGGTATTCTCTAACACTTGTCCGTGTAGTATGTATTTGGTACGGATGGGGTTTCTGGATGTCGTTACATGGATAACCTGACACTTACCGTACTTGGGTTGAATTCCATATCCCACAGGGTTTCCCAGTGCTCAAGTTTCTTTAGCTCCTCTTGGAGCATTGACTGACGACCCCGGTCATCTAAAGTGATATAGATGACAGTGTCATTGGCGAAAAGTCTGACTTGTGACTTCACATGCTCTGGCAAGTCATTAATATATGCGAGGAAAAGATTGGGACCAAGGACTGAGCCCTGGGGGACACCAGATGTTACAGGGATGGATGTAGAAAACTCGCCATCTACCATTACCCTCTGGAAACGGTTACTGAGGAACCCCTTGATCCGTGCTAGATTTCGGCCTCGAACACCAAACTGATGTAGTTTGAATAGTAATTTATTGTGTGAGACCTTTTCAAAAGCTTTGCTGAAGTCCATGCAGGACAAATCAATTAAGGACTTTGAATTTATCAATTAACTTATTGTTCGTAAAACATAAACTTAATCAATTATACAAAAATGAAAATCCATTGTCAATTTGTCATAGCACGGCAGTTAAAATTAACATATCAAACAAATCAGATAAACAAACTTTCAGTAGCCTTATCTTCTAAACTGATGAACCTGTCAAAGTCAAAAGTCTTAACTACAGCAGTTTGATACTTAACCCACGGATTTAAAATATTCGTTTACTTACGTTTTCCTGGTCTCCCATTGTTTATCTCATAACTTCTACCAGAAATGACTTGTGTAAAGTGAAAGTAGTCATAAAGCCCGCCAACTTCCTTTCACTTTGAAGGCAGGCGCACTGGCACTTCCGGTCTGCGCAAATTGTTGATGTGATCTATGTTTACATGTTATTAACAAATTTTGGCCACATCTGTGATATATTTGCAACATGTAGCTTCAGACGATATACCTAGCCTATGAAAAATGTAGATTTGTGAACATTTCTCCGTACTTAGCTGTAAAAAGCGTTCTTTAAAGACATGGTGTTATAATGTGCTCTTTGCAAAACGGTCCTGGATCTCCAAAACCTTATGATTACTTACTGAAGTTTTTACTGGTGGGAGACAGTGATGTTGGAAAGGAAGAGCTGCTTAGTGGGATGGAGGATGGTGCAACGGAATCCCCATATCCCAGTACTGATGGTAAGGATTGTAAGAGACTAAAAGAGTTCTCTCTGGCTTATGCGCACTGTCTAAATAAGTGCAGCATCTTTGAGACTATTATTTGACCAGTTTGTCCATTTTTCTTATATGGATATTTTTTAATTTAGTAAACTATTTTTGATAAGATTATCTATATTATGAGAGAATAGACGGGCTATAGAATGATTTTATGGTGCTGGTTAGGCCTTCCTTTGAATCATGTGAAACATAATCTCATTGATATTAAGCATCATTTGAATATTTCTATTAGTAAAGCTAAAGTATTGTTTATATAGATAAGTACACATTATTTGATGTCTTGCCTACATGTAAATTGCCATTTAATAGTCCATGCCATGGCCAAATTCCCATTCCTGATAATCTAGCTTTCTCTGGATTCTTCCGCTTCTATACTTTATAGTTTCTAAGAATCATTTTCTTGATTATGTGACGGTCAGACTGGTTCGAATACCGGCACCAGATAGCTCAGTTGGTAGAGCACTTGACTAGAGATTCAGAGGGCCTGGGTTCGAATCCTGGTCTGATCCATCATTATTTCTCATATCCCGTTACATTTGGTGCAGTGAACAGCCCCTGGAACTGACAGGATAACTCCTGCCAGGGGAAGAGCCTGGGATGAACTTCGAGGGCAAAGATCATTTAAGGAGGGAAGGAATGTGATGGTCAGACCAGTTTGAATACCGGCACCAGATAGCTCAGTTGGTAGAACACCTGACTAGAGATTCAGGGGGCCCTGGTTCGAATCCTGGTCTGGTCCATCATTATTTTTCCCATCCTGTTACAATTGTATATGACTGTAGTTTAACTCAGTTGTTTAACCACATGTGAAAATGCATCTTTTTTAATGCGTGCAGCATGCATATTTGGATAATACCTTTGACCCTTGCATCAGTAATAGTGTTCTCTATCAATGAGCTGATAATATTACAGTGGTAATTTATCACAAAAAATTGTTTACTTTTGTTATCCCAATTTCAATTGTCCTTATAGATAACAATGAAAAAGGAACTTTAATCTTAAAAAAAAATAATTAGTTTTACTGTTCCATCACCAACTGGACCAATTGCGAATAAATCATAATACAATTGTAAATGTAGGTAAATCATTAATAAGATTCATTCTACCATAGAGTTGATAGACAAACTACACGTGCTTTATAAAACAGACCTTCAATTGTGCTACTGCAGATTTGCCCTCCATAAAATTATTACACTGTATCTAATATGTAATTATTTCATTTATAAAGTTTGCAGATTATAAGAACTTTCCCTCTTTTACAGGTATAGACTACAAAACCACCACAATCCTTCTGGATGGGAAGAGAGTGAAACTACAGCTGTGGTATGAGATACTTTTGATGCTGGATATGTTTTAAACAACATCTTGTATGTTGTAACTTGAAACTAAAGATTGATTAATGTTTCATATCCAGTAGATGTAAAAATATTAAAATGATTGTACATTGGTTTGTTTTTTTGTATTACATGTATTAGTAGGATGATTGTTCGTGAAAACCTTTATATCAACTATTATAATTGTTTAGTTTTTTTCTGTTGATGTTGATATGCCCCACAATTTGATCTACAATGTACTTGTACCAAATCTAGTACTTGCATACTGGTACTGAGACATTGGCCATTATTCTACATGCACATAATTGTTTTCTATTTTATACACTGGGTAATCATATTCTGGGTGGGGTTTTTTTTTTACAGGGACACCTCTGGCCAGGGACGTTTCTGTACTATATTCAGGTCTTACTCCAGGGGAGCTCAGGTATGTACTGTATACAGGGTTATTTTCACCCCATGTTTTTCTTTCGCCCTTCTACACATGCAAAAGATTTGAATTTTTGCCCTGTTTTAAATTTGCCCAGACACAGTCATATAATAGATGCTCTTTCGTATTAACAAAGTAATTATAAAGTTGTTTTGAATTCATCCAGTCTTAAATTTGCCACTGACAATGAGAGCGAAAGGGGTGAAAATAAAACGAGGGTGAATATTTTCCCAGTATACAGTATTACATTTCTAAAGATCTAAAAGTTATATACACTACATTTTATGTAAGTTCATTTTAATATTGTAATTTTTAGATTTCATTTCGCATGTTCAGATTTAAAATAATTCAATAAATTCTTTTCAGGGCATTCTTTTAGTGTATGACATAACAAACAAATGGTCCTTTGACGGAATAGCAAGATGGATCAAGGAAATTGATGAGGTAAAAAGAGATATCCTCTGTAAATGTGGATATTTTCACAGGGGAAAATTAATTTTCTATTATCAGTGTAACAAAGTGTTTGCGTAAGTGGAATATACATGTATTTGCTGCAAGAGAAAAAGAGTTAACAAAAATTTGTCATTTATAGTGTGGATATGGTACTTCTTTTTGAAAATGTTCCCATGGTGATAAATTTTGTGAAACTCTTATTATATAGTTTCCCCCATGCAAATATGTCCACATTTAGAGTTACAGTTGTTCAGAGTGTTTTGCAATTCAGATCTATCAATGATCTTTAGAGTAAGAATTATTGGGGCTGGGCTGGGGGGATGTCACTTAACTGTAATACATGTACTAAAGTCTTTCTTTATGACTTAAAGACCTCAGACACAGGGGAGTTTTAAAATGGAAAATACTGACAGTGTCTGATATGGGGGAGCTTTGATTTGTCTTTTGTAGCATGCACCAGGTGTTCCTAAAATATTAGTTGGAAATCGGCTGCACATGGCGTACAAGCGACAGGTTAGTGAACAGATGGCGGAGTCCTATGCTCTGAAGAATGACATGGCTTTCTTTGAGGTCAGCCCCCTGTGTGACTTTAATGTGACAGAATCATTTGCAGAACTCTCCAGGGTAGCATTAAAACGCAATGGAATGAGAAGGACCTGGGGAACTGATAAAGGTATATTTTCAAAAACAAGAATATTTATTTTTCAATTGTATTTCAGAATTAGTAAATGGACATGCTATAATATTGGTACATGTTTCATAATTATGTGTGAAGCTGGATTACCCTATATCACTGTATTGTGATTTTCCAATCAAAATTATATCTTTTTGAAATTTCAAACTAGGTACCTTCCCACATGCCTGTACTTTTCGACAGTTAGTTAGGACAAGTCCCCATGAAATTGTGTTGCTTCACAGTAAACTGACAGAAACAACCTCATTCAATCTGAAAACGAATTTCAAAGATTCTTTTCTTTTGTTTTCAGTGCTTTCATTGAAGGAGATTGCTTGTCGGTGCATAGTGGCCAACACCACTATTTATGGAATAGACAGACTTCCTTTGCCTCATTCACTGACTTCTCACCTCAAATCTTATGCACTGACAAATAAAACCCGAGTTCGAATGCAGAGCTTTGTTCACCGAAAGATCAAATATCTCAACCCCACGGACACCCCGCCCGCCCACTGTCGACAGAGTTGCTGCATCAGCTAACAGTGGCAGTTTGGCAGTTGTCGTTCTGCTGCTCCCTTGTTGATCTGCATTGGCTTTGTGAATTTTGCATCATGGAGGTCAACATTAAAGTTAGAGTATTCCTCGTTTTGATACTGAATTTCAAAGGCATTATTTACTGGTAGATATAGCTTGTAATATTCTGTTTTACAGAAACTTTGCAGCATAGAACAAGCAAATGAATGTTGTTGCCTTTTTTTTTTTATAGAGATGGACTTTTTTTTTCATTGTATTAAGTTTGTATCAGTTGTTCAAGGGGCTTCAAGTTTTTGATGTGAATATTTATACCTGGTCGAATAAAGGTGTACTAATGTACGTAACATGTATTCATAATAATAAAATAGGGTGTTTCTAAACATTCCTGAACATGTGATAACCATCTTAAAACTTCTCAAACAATGATCTTGTCATCAATGCAGTCAGTTGTCTTCTGCTTTAAAAGACAAACCTTTCTTCCCTTTAATTTATATGTATAAGCAAGATTAGTTGCCATGAGTTGGCATTTTTTTTATCCTTCAATAAAAGCTCACTACAGTACTGATCTTGTTATTTATCTTTATATGTTTGCAGTTCAAAAAATGCAAAATAAGTTTTAGTACCATAGAAAGCTTAAAACTGTTAAATTTGTGCGTGTGTGTGTGTGTGGATTAGTGCTAGTCATGCTCAGTATCCGTGATTGAGACATGTTGCTATGTGTGTCTGTTTGTGTGGTCAGTGTGAGATAATGTGTCCCATTGTAAAGTATTACTGTTGTGATCTCAAGATGTAAATAACATTGCACATTGAATACCAACCAATAGATATTAAAATCAGTGAGAAAAAGCATATTAAATTTGATAATAAAAACAGTATGGTTTAAATTTAGTACCAGGTACAATTATTTTGTGAGCATAACATGTTTTTTATTTGACTGTTCTTTTTCCACTACTGTTCAAATATTTTAAAATTTGATATAACAGAAATATAAAAAAAGCTTTCCTCATATTTTTCTATGAAATATTTTTGCAGCATCAATTTCTTTATCTCTTCTCTTTCATTTTCATCCTCTTTCTGTCCTGAATGTACATATTCATTGAAATGTAATTAAATGCATAATTTATATAAAACACATTTTTTCACACTGTGTGCAGCTTTGTAAACCATGTTACAACACGTACCTCTGTAGCAAGATTTTCTCATTGGTTGGTATATTGTACAAACATCTGCATACATTGACTTGGTTTGAAAGACTGCAAAGCAGGTACTAAAACATCAAAAGATTAACAAGTACCGGTAGTTTCATTTCGAAAAACTTGTGTAATGTACATGTAGATTATTGTATAGCTGTAAATGTACAAGTGTATGTAAAAACTTGCACATACATTTTATGTTTTGAATGATATTTTGAAGAAATTCAGACAGTTTTTGTTACAAATTTCCTAAAATCAAAAGTTTAAGAATATGCAATGACATCGGAACTTGTAGTTTATTTTTTACTTGAAAATTTTTTACATTTTTTCCCATTGTTCAACTACCAAGTACTGTCGAGCAGTACACGTACTTTTGGTATGTTGCATCAAAATTGTCTTTTTGGTAATTCTGAAATTTGATTATTAGACTTTGTAGTCGGATAAAAACTTGATACCATGATATGGTTGTGTTTGCTCTATTTATTTGCATTTAACTTAAAACTATGTATTCAGCTGTAAATATTTGTTTGTTGTGTTGGTGCTAAAACCAGATTTTGTACTTTTCCATAACTATTATACAAAAAAAGATCAGTATATGTGTAGTCAAAGGTAGTGGTTAATTTTTTCTTAAGTTTTTGGTGCAATTATCTACTTTTTATATCTAACTGAAATATTTGTGCTGATCAAATTTCTTAATTTTTGCTATTATGAGAACTATGTGTCTACTGTCAATAACAGTATTTGAACTCTATATGTGACATATGACATTTACATAATGGTGATAATAAAAAAATGGAAAGTCATAGTTAAAATTTGTTTATTTTCTGAACTAAACTTTTTATTTACAGTGCTGTCTTCCTGTCAAGAACAAATGCACAAGAAATGCCAATACACGTATTTACAACAAAGATTCTCTATACAGTAAAGATTCTAACCATGGCTCCTCCTTGACTAATAATAAGGCCCAGTGCATTTTCTGAAACCCACGGTTGATTTCTTTTTTCCCCTTTCCACTGTCTAAAACCCACAGAGAGGAGCAAACGTAATTAAACATTGAAGTACGGTAATATGTAGAGAAAAATCCTTAAAAATTTTCTTAACTTCAGTTTGTGATATTGCTAGGCAAGCACACAGATATAATGTATGGTAGGTTCTAAATTGTACAATCTGTGACCCCCTTACCAATAGGGTGCAGAGTTCAGTATAGGTAAATATATGAATACATTCTTACATAGTGTAGATTACCTACTAATTGTTGAAACTTTGAACCTAACACTAAAGATGGGGACTTAATAATTCAACATAGCATAGGAATACTGTGTGTGTTTATTTGACATGCAAAAAACTAACGGTTCACCTACCATCACCAAAGTCTGATGGTGTGATCCATCGTAATTCAATATTCCACTCTTATGATTGTTCCACCAAAGCCTGATGGTTTTAATAGATTGTAATGCTATGAAAATTGGTTTCCCTATGCTATGCTTGGTTGGATGTGCAAAAATATTTTTGTATTTGCACAAAGTATATCTGGAATTGAATCTAGGATAAAGAAGGAAAACCCTGAACCACATTTATTACTGTTTTAATAACCAGTCCCAATAGTTTAATGTCTAGATTTTATTATTATTGATATCATATTTGACACATGTTGCACTTTTTTTGCATTTGAAGCTCTAGTCTTATAATGTAAACACATTTTCCTTTATAGTTTTGGATTTTTTATGAAAATGTAGAAAGATATATGTATTAAGAATAAACTTGATAATTGTGCCTCAGGTGAGTTTTGTGGCCTATGGGCCTCTTGTTTAGAAACACAATCAACACATATTAAAGTTTGAATTTTTTTTTTAATGATGACAGATTTCACACACTTTGCTGCATTTTCATCCTTACTGATGGCAAAATGTTTCCTATTCCTCATTAACTTTGAGGGAACAACACTGTCACCAGGACCAAAACTTATTGCTGCAACATATGGTTTTATATCTGGAGCACCTGTTCAACAAACATTCTTTTTTAAATGAAAGTTCAATGTTATCTGTTTCAATTCATTAATAATACAATGTTAAAATCTACTACACATTTTGTTCAATAAATATGTCCTTAGGACATGAATGCCCCTGGACCACTTTATGGTACATTTGTATTGCAACAAGAAAAAAACTAGTGGGTTTTGGTTTTGGGGGTTTTTTGGTTTTTTGTTTTTTTTTACAACAACCCCCCCCCCCCCCAAAAAAAAACACGTCTCCCCTTCTCCCCCTAGACTTGTAATGTTATGACTTGCATAATATTTTTCAAATGATAAGTGACATTGAGAATCAAAATAAGTCAAGGTCAAAGGATCAATTGTATATAACAAATGAATTGACCTATAGGGCCGGTATTGGTTTCTGTCATTAAAAAAAGCACATCGATTTCCGTTCCACTTCTTGATTTTAGGCCATACACAGTAAACTCTTGGGTTCTAGTTCTCATAGTGTATAGTGATTGAAAAAAAAAGTCTTATAGTCGTTGCCCAAGCAGTATGCGTTATGGACGCTTTTATTACTTTATTATCTTTAAATTTTATTTTCAGTTTACTTTCTATAATACGATACATGTACTTTATAATAACCAGGGACATATAAGCAACTATCTAAAGTCTCGCGTAACGCGATTTCAAAGGTCGTTTTATGCATCAATCTTTTCTATTCAATTGAAAACATTAACACAATATCCTTTTAAAAATAAGGAATGTTATTTTAATTTCATTCCCGTATGGGATCATAATTACGATGATTAAATTCTCACATATGCCGTGTCCACAATGACGTTAAATCCGGGTATTTATTTTCCTTATATCTCATTCAGTTTTGAATATGATAATTCTAAATTTCTGAAACAGATCCGTATCAAGAAGAAGAACACATTTATTTACTTTAATCAGAAGCAATGTTTTTACAAGATTTTTTATTTGAACTTATTTATTTCACAACGATTGACAAGCAAGTTCTTATATTAATGTCTCTCGTTGGTACGGATGTTTTACGTGATGTGGTCTTTAATGTTGGAGGATAACGCAAAATTTGCGAATTTTTTCAAAACGTGCATGATATTTTCGGAACATGGCGGTAAAGAAGTTGCTAATCCCGTTAGTGTATACACGTCCTTTTTCAGCTCATTTCTTTGGAGATGATACATTTAATTTCGAAAAATGTCATTCGTGTAAGAAATGCAAATTATATATATATAAAAAAAAAATGAAATTCAGAAGTTGTGTCGATATTGAAATGTAGCCCTACAGCTTGAAAACAGGATCAGATTATAGAATATTGTCAGTTATCATTAAAAAATTAGCACCGCTTGTTGTCAATTGGCGAGTCCCCTGCTCTGTTCACAGGCTCCTGACTTTATATATTTTTCTCATAATAAAAATAATAACCCGTACTTAAAAATACGCAAAGTACCCATCGCTGCCATATTGGATTTATTGAACACAGTCAATTCGCCCTGGATTTTTACTTATAACTAAGCTGTAATTTTTTTGGTGCTCATCGCCCGCGTCCGATTGATCACCCAACACCTTAGCTTACTACCGATTTAACTAAAAAGTTTCGAGTAACACAGAGTGAATGATTCTTGTCCTCAAACAAAGCGTGCTTACACTAAGGTATAGTTCCGGTTGATTGCTTTTACATGTAGTTTAGTATATACTTTTTCCATCGATATCTTTTATTCAAAGAGCAAATGCGCATTTAAGGAAGAAGATCGAAGTTAAATATACAAAATGCACAATTCTGCATAAAAAAAAATTAAAAATAAAAAACGGTGTTTATAAATGGCGTTAATTCTAAAAAAGAAAAAGTATGCCCACAGATGGAATCAAACCAGGGCATGGTGACATAGCCAGCGGTTTAACCTACTGAGCTATCCAGAATTTACACTTTTCGATGTCAATATAGTATGATACTATGATAGAAATCAGTTTCCGAAATTTTTGTCGTTTTTTTTTGCAAAATTCGACCCCAGGGCCGGGGTGCCCTTAAAAAATGCTATCTTTATTTATTTCTTTGAACAAAACCTATCAAAATATCTAAGATTTTTTTAGGGGCAGGCCAGTCCTGAAGGATATCTAGGCCAAAAACCATGCAGAAATGCATGTATACCATTTTACTGAGAAAATGCTGTTTTAGCCAACTTTGAAGATTAATAATAAAATTGCAAGAGCAATATGATAGGTTCAAAATGCAAATTCGAAAAATTTAGAAATATGTACGATAGAAAATAACAAAAAAAAACTTTGATTTTCAAAAGTGATTTTTTCTGGGAAATCCATCTCCCCTATAGGTCAATTCTTTTGTTATTCGCAATAGATCCTTTGCTAGATTCTTCTTTATATCATCCATCTATGTTTCAAGTTTGAAGTCTTTCATTCAAAGTGTTTTGAAGTTACCTTCTGGACAAAATTTGGGCTTATTTTTTTAATTTGACCTTGAGATAAAAAAAGGGACAAAATCAAAAATTTAACAACAGTACATCTTAGTGTATTATCATTTTTTTCTTATTTGACCTTGAAATAAAAAAACTAGATTAAGGTCAAAAATGTTGGTAAAGTTCAGCTAGGTTATATACCATGAATGGTACAAGTCTGTTTGTTTAAGAAATATTATGTTATGGCCCAGACAATATTTTTTAGAAAACGATTGACCTTGAAATATGAAATAGGTCAAGGTCAATTTTTTTTTTTT